>CAHIKZ030001399.1:207500-470000 GCA_903632075.3 Acanthosepion pharaonis
TGTCGTATGTTTATGGTAAGTAGTCATTTCGCAACTGAAATCGACCTATGAAACAATAATTTTTTGAAGATTTTTTTGTAGCTGTGCATAATACGCACCTCTAATTTTGCATATTATTTTTTTTAAATGCGTATTATACACGGGGAACTACGGTAAATCCCAGTTGGTGAAAAAGTTAAGTTTAAACTAAAAGGAAGATTAAAATATTTTTTTAGAAGTGTTGGATTGAAACGAACATCTTCAGCGCCATTCTTTACATAATTAAAAACAAATCCTAGATTTGTATTTAAAGTTACGCTTTATATCCTTTAAGAAGTGCTTTCAGAAAGTAATATTTTACTTGATTAAAGTAAATATTATGTTTAAATATAATACGGCTGGACACCTTTATTCGAACAGGTATATCTACTAAAGTGGATAGTTAATCCCTATTTCAGACACTTGCACAGGCAAATTTGTCTTTCTTCACCTCTTTCAGAACTCACTAGTTGTTGATACGGCAACTATAAACTGAACTTAACTACAGCTTCTGGGAGAGAGTGCATAATTTGACGTGAACAACATGTGGAACATGGCCACTACACTCAAAACCTAAGTCACGATGACTTGTGACATCGTGCTAACACACCCACACGAAAATTACTCAATTTCACTAACAATGCTTTTGTCGACCAGTGGTGTGATTTTCAGGCACTTCCCAACGGCGAGATCGCTTCTTTAGGCCGATAACTGCAAGAAATCACATGCCTGACAAATCGATCACGGTAATATTCAAACCAGGTTCTCTTGACTAAAATGCCAATATTCCAAGCACTTGGCCACTGTCTGAATATAAAATTCGCATTTAACAGAGTTTGAGATTTGTTATCAAGAGAGGCAAAAAATAATTTCTAACTTTAAGTAAATCATTTTTTATTGGTGGAATGTCGAATAACAGCTCTTATAAAGTTGGTTTACGTTACGTATTTCTTCAGAAATATTTGCTGGTAAGTTGAAAACGTATTGGGGTGACAATAGATGCATTCCAAAAGCTAAGCAGAGTATTAAGAGACAAGAAAATTTCATTGGTAACAAAGAAAAGAGTGCCGAATTGTTAGGTGATATCTGAGGAGATTGTTCAACATTCGGTGTCATACAGAAGAACAGACACAAAGCAACAGAAATATGATTCTGTAGACGGATGCTAAGGATACCATGTGTCGAACATGTGAGAAACGACGAGAGTGCAAACAAAGAGGAAGCTTATACTTAACATCGGGAAGAGACAGCTGATATTTCTGGGAACCTAATGAGGAAGGAAGGCTTGAAAAATCTGATACTCACAGGGCAGATAGAAGGAAGACAAAGGAAAACACCGCATAACTTACTTGATAGGCTTAAGCAAATGGATGAAAGTAAAAAGGTTTGGGAGAAATAAAAAAAAGAGAAAGTTTATTAAGAACTACAAGTGACAGCAGGATGTCGAGGGTCATGTGATCGACTACGACCCGAAGGGTCACGGCGCATAAAAGAAGAAAGAAATTTTCGAGCTCAGGTAAGATCCTAGATTTTGAACCGCTGGTTTTCAAGATTATAAAATATTTCTCAGAGCTAAATTCTTCCTTTCTTCAATCCTTCGATTTTACCTTGAGCTTTATTCGTTTATATGCCGTATCTCTTCAGGACCTGGGCGATCATGGCCATCCACATCTTCCTATCCTATATATTTGTTAGTATGATTTTTTTCTTTTTTTACCAAATTTCCTAAACTCCCAATTCTGCTATTCATTCAGATAAGCTGGTCCACTAGGTCACCTACTGCCCCCCTCTCCTCCTTTTGCTACGATATCTTCTGTGAGTGTCATATTCTCCAAACCCTCTTTCCTCATGATGTGTCAAAGAAACTTCAGCTACCGCTTTCCGCTTCTGAATATAAGTGTCTTTTCTGTTTCCATTTTACTTAAAACCTCTCCGCTGCTTACACGCACCGTATATGGTATTCTCAGCATCCTTCTGTAGAACAACATTTCTGTTACCTCAAGCTTCGTCTTCATCTGTGGGGACATTGTCCAGCAGTCACTGCCATATAGGAGGATTGATATCATAGCTGTTCAGCACTCTTTTCTTTCTTTCTAACGAACTTTTCTTTTTTCTTAATAATTTGCTTAGCTTTTGGAAGACAACTTTTTTGCTAATCCAATGAACGTTATGATTTCGGCGTCGCATTTTCCATCCTCGGTTTAAACACTTCCCAGGTACTTAAATGTTCGTACTTGTTTGAGTTTAGTGTCTCCAATTCGTAATTCGCATATTGGGTTTTTTTTCTTACTATTGATAATTAGTCCTTTCTTCTCGCTTTCCTTTACTGCCTTGTCTAGGACATACTGCCGTTTTCTTTCTAGGTTTGCCATCAAAACAGTATCATCAGCGTATGTTATATCGTTAAGATTGAGCCCACCGGTAATAAATCCCGGTAGGATCACCAGCTTCCTAAAGTTATCGTTGCTGTAGAGTTTGAATAAATCCGGTGAAAAGAGCCACCCTTGTCTTCTGCTTCTTTCTCTTTTTCTCTACCTACTCAATACATTTTCTATTCGTATGTACGAAGTTTGATCCCAGTATAAGTTCTGGATTATTCTAATATCCTTCCTAAGTAGATCTAGTTTTCCTAACAGTTTGAATAGATATTTATGCCATATCTTTTTGTTCAATCTAAGAAATGTATATCGGTGGTGACTCCGCGGGTCGGGCTTGTCTAACTTAGCCCGAGTGAGTCAACATTCAACTATATCTATTTCAAAGAAACAAAAAATCTTTCGTAGTGCGTCGTTTTCATTCTTAACTTCAGCTGGACCCAAAATGAATTGTTTAACTCGGTGCCTGAAAACATTGTCAGAAATACATTTCGTTGATATTGTTCATAATAACGAAGAAAGAAAGAAAAAAAAAAACAAAGAAATAAAGTAAAAGAAGAATAAAATAAAATTAACGTGGCTAGTCGAGTTGCGTAGATCTGAGGCCTATCAGTCTGGAAACATACTTAATAGGCAATCTATTAATTTTATAAATAATCTTTTAAAATCTCTAATGAGTTGTATGTACTGTTTTTCAAGGAACACATTTTTATTTATTGTTTTCAAATATCCATTTTAATTAATTTATTCCGTAGAGTGTAAGTTTTTTAGTGGAAAGTGTCAATTGAAAAAGGGCAAATTAAATAATAGGCCGACTGAAGGGTTGGAGTGAGGGGTGTGAGTGGGGTAGTGTTGAGGAAATATGATATCAGGAAACTATTACTACCTCTATTATCAGTGACTTGATAACTAGGTTATGAAAAAATTAAAAATATGGAAAAGGGGCAATAAACAGACAAACATATCAAAGACTTTGTCTTCACGCTTTTTTCTTACATGTCTGGAAGTTTTTTTAAATAAATGTTTATTTTTATAGAATTATTACAATTAATATTAATGTACGAAAATGTGTTTTTTTTAATTTCATGCATAGAGATTTTTAAAAAATATAAAGATGCTAAAATGATTTCTTTAATTAGATTAAAGTAATCATTTTAGCATTTAAGTTATACCAACAGTATTCATTGTTAAAGATTGTAATGAGCTCGACAAACATTGATGACGTAAAGTCGCCACTGGTAAATATCCTTCTGCACTGGCCGATAGCATTCTGATCATAAATATAGCACTTCTTGTTCCAGTATCCTTGACAAATTCGGAATGTTAATTCTGCTTCGTTCTCTATGTACTTTCCTTCTCCTATGTGCCCTGTCCACAACTTCCTGTCCTTTGTAGCCTTTAGTAAAGATTTGCCTCTTTGCTATCTCTCATAATCCCTCTTTTGCCAAATTTTGACACAAGTTTGTTAGGTAGATTATGCGCCACTTTTCTCTACGCTTCAATCTTTGATGTGAGTGTTAAATTTTCCAAGCCCTCTTTCCTTATGATTGCCTTATAAACGTCAGCTGCCTCTTTATGATTCTAAGTATAGGTGTCCTTTTTGTTTCCATTTTCTCTAAAACTTCGTCGTTGCTCACGTGTCCGGTCCATGGTATTCTCAGCATCCTTCTATAGAAGTACATTTCTGTTGCCTCATATCTCTACTCCATTTGTAAAGAGATTGCCCAGCTATTCACTGCTGTATAGGAATACCGGGGATTGATATTACATAACAGTTCAGTACTCTATTCTTTGTTTCCAATGAAATTTTCCTGTTTTCTAATACTGTGCTTAACTTTTGGAAGACATTTCCGTTATACCAATGCGCCTTCGATAGAATAAAATAATGACACACAAAAAAAAAAAAATTTATAGTAAAAATACCAGCAATACATTTTTAGATGAAAAAATGGCCAACAATACAATTTTTAAAGCAAAATGATATGCAATATATTTTATAGTGGAATTACCAATTTTATAACAAAATAACCAACAATACATTTTATTTGTAATTGAAGGCATACAATTGCGTTCAAAAATTATTTAATATAATATTTAGATTTCGGCATTAAATAACCCATAGAGGTGTAGATGTGCCGCTAAAAAAAATCAAACGACCAGAGATGTGAAAGTCGCATCGTGGTTATCGACACGTTAAGTTCAAATTCCGGTCGAGGTCGTTGCGTTATAAATAACCTTGAGAATGTGTGAATCAAGTTCTTCTCCCTCTGTCTAGGGGTTAATCGCAGGGAATACAGAGCCTTGGTAGGAAACCACTTTAATGGAAGGAAAACTCTGAATTCAAAACCAGGTGAGTGCGGGGCTAACAACACTTTATTAAAAAAACCTCCATGCTACAGAAACCACAACAAAAACACCTCAAGTGGTGAAAGTATTGCCCTCTACTTGACACAGGAATCTACAAAACCTACAACAATAACAACATAAAATCCGGAACCGATATTCACAGTCGTTGGTGGAAATCGTTGGCGAGTATTGGGGTGCTCTTCGTCATTTCCTTCTGTGCGAAATGAGTCTTATGTTGGATCTGAAAAGTCAGTCTCCGTCATTCATTTGTCTCTCATGCGGCCATCGCACTCTTGCCGCCTACGTTCAATTTTGAGATTAGAGGCTTCCAGATTAGCTACAGCCTGCCCTTGTTACCACCGCCTCGTCGCAGGGCTTGAAGGAAAAGTAAAACACTTGAGAAGAAAAATGTCTTTGAGTACGAAAGCCTTGGCTATGAATTATTTGTAGCGGTCCATGAATCGCTACTCCATGGCACACACGCTTCATCTGACATCACCCCTTGCGGTAAACCTGGGCTTGACAGTTTCCATCGGACTGTCGACTTGTTCTTGCCGTAGAATGTCACCTTGATCGCCTACCCGCAGGGTGTAAACGATTTTAATCCAAAACAAATATAGTGGATGAGCGGGAACAAAAATTTAAGCCACTTTGCTGGTGACTAAAACAACTTGTAGGTTGCAATTATTATGAAAGAATATTATGCACTTTCTTTAAATTAATTGTCCATTGGAGGTGTCATTTGGTTTAATTGGGCACAAGATTTACACGAATCACTTTTATGTTTATATAGCAGGAGCAAATGAATGACAAAGTGGATAAAATTCTGTGTAACATGTTTTGCTCATGAGAAGGACTTCATCGAACTAAAGAAATGTTTTTCTTGATAGAATGACATGTATGTTGATAGAATGACATATTTGTTGATAGAATGACATGTATGTTGATAGAATGACATATTTGTTGATAGAATGACATATTTCTTGATGGAATGACATATGTGCAGAAAAGAGAAGAGGAGATATCAAAACACAAGAGTCAGTTACAATTATGCACCGAGAAAGAACGCTGAATTTTTTAAAATTTAAATCTCCAGTTGTATCTGAAAAAAAAAAATTTTTCTTTTTTTTTTTTAGCGTTTCGCTTTTGAGTATGTGCAATGCCAATTAGCATTCTTTCTGTAGCCTATGGAGAAAATTAAAAAGTTTTACAAAAAGAGAACAGGGTCTTAACGACCATAATCAGAATACTGTGCAACAGGCAACTGATACTGAAGTATGTAGTAACAGCAGTTAGGAAAGCAAAAACGATAACACACATAGATAACCCCCTTCAAATAGATTAGATTTGTTCATAAAATGTGATCAATAAATAAAACATAAAAATGGTGGTATATATCATACGTAAATTTTAATTTTTTTTTAAAAGTGGCAATTCATTAAACGTATACAATTCTGTTTAAAAAAAACAAACAATTTACAATGATCGAACGGATAATTCATTTTGCATAATCGTTAATAAAGTCGTGAAATTTCTGAGATAAACTCTTTTCCTTTTTCCGCACACTTTTTGCTGATTATCGTCATATGTGCTAATACTATGTTTCGGCCGATATCCTCTTCCGCCTTCTTATTAGCAATGTCTGAAACAAAAAAAAAATCCATTAAAAAAATTCAAACATTTTTAGGGTAATTATTATCATACATTTTAATGAAATTTTCAGACTTGAAAATGTTATGGTTGTAGTGATCGAGAAAACATCCTTTCAAGAGTCGGTTCCACAAAGTAGCAATTCGTGGGAAGAAATTGATCGAATGGAATTTACATCTTACGGATGGTTTGTGAATTTACTTATGTTAACTCTTGTTCGGTTATTTAATGTCAAATAAAGCGATTTTCTTTTTTTATCAATTCCCCCATGCAAGGCGATGGCGCCACTAAAACACACGAGGCTACTGGGAGGGAAAGAGAATGACAGGAACTGAAAACCCAATAGTAGGAAACAAGGGATAAACCTCTACTCCTGTTCAAAAGATCGGGGTCGCTGTGAACCAGCCGATAGGCGAAACTCCTGTTGAGGAAAGAATATGTATAGTAAATAAAATTTTAGAGTTTAGGCGGACATGTTAGAGGTGTAGAGTTGAAGTAGACTTTAGAAGGAACCGGAAACCCAGCTCTAAACAAGGGGTAAAACTCTACTCCTGTTCAAAAAACCAAAGAAGGAGTGTGAACGGGACGATAGGCGAACCTATCTACAATGTAGGTCCGTTTTACCCTAGAGTCAAAATGGTAGACATGGGTCTTGTTTGCAATCAAGTAAAAAAAAAGCTAGCCATCATCATAAATTTTATCATCAGTCCCATGACCACATCTGATCAGCTGATAAGTTCCCTCTCTCCGTCTCTGTTGCGTGTCAATGTCTGAGTCACTGTGAAGGACCTTCCAACCCAATCAATGACGTTATCAATCTTTTTGCCTGTGTGTGCTTTCTTTTACTTTAAGTTGGATGCCCGTGGAAAAAAAAATTGTTGGTTTTCGTCATGTGGCCATGGCAATTCAACTTTCTCCTCTGGACGGTGGAGATGAGGTCTTCAAACGGGTCTGATTCTTGTGTGATTGTGTCTCGCCACTGCGCCATTTTTTGATGCAGTCTATGTAGGAGAAACCGAGGATGGCTAGTTCCGCTGTTAATGCACAAGATTCCAAAACATATGGAATGAGAATGTCCACTTCACGTAGCACTGCTCTTTGATGTCAGGCAGATGTTCTCGTATTTTCAGATTTTTTTTTTTTAGTTTTGCGACCGCTGCCACTCTTTGTACTGTTTTTTGAACTTATTTCAATTTTGGTGACGACTTCACGCAAAATCAAGCCAAGACAGTTGAATTGATTCACTATTTTAAGTTCCTGACAACCAACCTTGAAAGCCATTTTTCATTGTTCGTCACGAGTTTTTTTGTTTCGGTATTATTTTCCCTGCTATATCTGAAGGAATTATCATCCAGGTTCTTCAACAGACTCAAGAGATTCTCTTCTTTACCAGGCATACTTTCTATACCATCAATAAAGCAAAGATTTGCGATCACAGTTGGTTAGGCACGACGGTGTATTTGATCGCATCATCTCGAAGGCGGGATCGACGGGTTTGAATCACTTCAACAAATTTTTAAATGCATCAACCTGTTTCTGTATAACAAAATGGAACACCAGCTCATACGACAATGGCCACAATCCAGCTTCTCAGACAAAATTTAGAGAAAATATTAATTTCTCAGTGTTGTGGTCGGATCTGATTAGCCCTAAGTTCTTCCTATGCGGCTATCCCAACGAAAATGTTTGTCAACAAGCCTCTGACTCTCCGACAAATGAAGGACAAAAATCAGACAGACGCCAAATCATTAGAGCCTGAAACATTGAAGGCTGTGATGGAAAATGTCTTAGAAAGGACACGCTCGTACTAAAATAAAAATGGATGCCACTGAGTGCAAAATTAGTTCCCATATCTACTCTCTTTAATATTATGGTATTGTGAATTTTAAAATTAAAGGAGTTATTAAAGTTTGAAATCCCTTGGTGATTTTTAGGATACCCTGTATATTCAGCATTAAATTACAGCTGAACATCAGCCAGATTTTGTTACTATTGATTTGACGATGATCAGTAATATTGTGTATGAGCTCGGGCTGAGTTTGACTGTACAGAATTGTGAGATCAGTGCACTTTCAATATTTTACTTCTTAGTGAATCATTTTCTCTTCTAATCAAACTGGTATTTATTAGCTCAAAATTGTAGTCAAATGTGTTACAAGGAACTACCAGTTTTGTTATACAATAGATTCACGTGATGCTCATATTATCCAAAAATGCAAACAAAATGTCCACGAAATGAACTTCAAATGCCCAATAACAAGATAGTCATTGGTGATGAAATATCATCTTATTACGAAAATCAAAAATGAAGAAAAACGTGACTAGATCCACTTCACCTTTCAAGATTTCAAAATGGAATCAGATAGGAAGAGAATATCCACCTTTGTATTTGATGGCATTCAAAACAAATTTTTAAACAGGAATTGCTGGAACCTGAGCTAACAAATATACAGTGAGCAATTGGCTTATTTGAATGTCACGCCAACCAGAGTGAGCAATACTTCTACGTGTATTCTTCTGAGTTGTCGCGAGCGGGGCATATTATGTTTCGCTCCTTGTCAAGTCAGTGATTGCAACAACTTGAAGATATCAAGAATGCTATCAAAAAATACAACGGCTCAAAACAGGAATCGTTCTTTTATGATCGAATACATTATTTTTGCTGGAAGGAGGTCATAGAATTCCAGTGAAAATGTTTCAATGATTGAAGTGCTAGACCAGTAGTCAGCAACCTCCAGCAACCTCCGGCCTGGGCCTCATCCGACCAGCGAAGGATTTTGGGACAACTGGCCAACATAACCGTAGTAAGGAATTTGCATTTTTGTTGATTGTGTTCGTTGCTATCCTGTTAATTCTGCAGTAAAATAAGGAACTTTTTTAAAAATAAAATGACATTAACTTCGATGTTTTTTCTTTAAACCTCCTGACCAAGTAAGCCTTCTGGACAGAGCGGTCTGAGATCAAGACAATTTATTATAGTGCATTTTATCTCATTACCTTCCTCCGAGACACTGTACAGCTTTCTGGATCGCTCTCTCCAAAAGTTTGCCGTGACCCCTGTGTACTAGGCGACAGATTTATACAAAGAAAAGCATTTAGTCATGGCTTATATTTTAAAAAAAAAATATACACTTAAAAATACAAAGTTAATAAACGAACCTGAATTTAATCATTACTAATTTGGCAAAGGAGGGCAGTTCCACGAAGGATCCAGAATCGAGGAGGTATATCGGTTGGTAGTTGAATTGACATAATATAATTAGTAGAGAGACCCACGCCGTTGAGGGTCCCACTTCGTGTCATCGTTCGGTAGACAGGACAGTTGTACCTATTTGCTGGTTCTTTAGCTACGGTCGTTGAGTTCAAGTCCGTTCTGGGAGAAGTCCGCTATTAAACATAAAATATGGAAATTAATTAATATTTTTTAAAAATCATTTCACCATAAGCAAGGCGATAAAGCCACTAAGATCTAATTGGGTTACTGAGAATGAAAGAATCTGAGAACGATCATTAAGGAGAGATGGCAATAAAAGAACATGAATCAAAGAGACAGAAATTGTCGATTGATGTTGCATTTAAATTTTTGAAATTCAAAGTTCACTAGGAAGCAAGAAACAGGAAGAGAGTTTCATATACAAAAAGTGTGAGGGAAGAGCCTGTTAGCATAGAATTTATGGTTATACTGATCAATTTCAACGTAAAATGATGAGACCTAACTGCCAATCTAGTCAGTTAAGTGCCATATTTATACACTCTTGGGAGATCATGTCTCTTTTGATTAATTACTGAGTAGGCAGAAGATTCTCTTGCAGTGGTTTGCCATTTCCTTCTGCGGTAGACAAATTGCCAACCAAGGCAATACAATCCAGTCGGTCCTACTATTCAACCCATAGCTGGGGGAGAAGAGATGAATTCAAGTGAGTGTAACGAACTAGACTGGAATTCGAACTCGGCTGTCCGATTTCGTCTTCTTTTATGTGTCATGTTCCTTCAGGACGCAGGTGATCATGGCTCTCCACTTTTCCCTATCTAAGCTCTGGTCCCTTTGCTCCTTCTCCCAGACCCTGTTCTGTCATTCACTTGCTTAAGCCCGATAGGTGTGTCACGCGTTGCTTTCCCTTGTCTCACTTTCCCTATGTTCGTCCTGTGAGTATCAGATTCTCCAAGCCCTCAAGTCTCATTCAACATTAGCATTTTGACTGTAACTCTCTACTTTGAGTGGCTTTCGAGACTTGTATTGGTTTAATTGTTAATATTAAAAAATAATGCAAAATATTAAGAGATATGAAAATATCTTTAGAAACAGAACTGCTACGTAATATCCAATGGCCTGTCTAGCCAGGAATGCTGGATAATCTCCTCGAAGATGAAGACGAAATTTGAAGTGATAGATTTGTTTCTAACAACGAATGCTGAGAATAAGATGGATAAAACATGTAGGTAAAGAGGCAGAGTTTGAAATAAAATATCAACAAGGGAACTACAGCTCTCAATATGTTTTGTCCCTTTGCTACTTTTCCCAGACTCTTTTCTCTCATTCACTTGTTTAAACCCGCCAGGTATATAATGCGTTGTTTTCCCTTGTCTCTCTTTCCCTCTATTCGCCCTGTGAGTATCAGATTCTCCAATCCCTCCTTTCTCATTATGTGTACCAGAATTTTCAGCTACCTCACTGAACTGAAATTCTTACAGTTCAGGTTGAAATGAGGAAATCTCATCAGAACAGTTACTAAATTTATCGAAAAGACACAGGGAATCCACGTTACGACAGTGGAAAAGTGATTGAAGCTGAAATATCAGATCAGGATCAATAATATTGCATTTTCCTTTGAATTTCATCAATAATTTCTCGATACATAGCAGAGGTACCAGAACAGGTGTGACAGCAAAATGTAGATTTATGAAGGTGTAAGCTAGATTGGGAAGAGAAAAATTGTCTAAAACCAACTTTCCTAGCAGCTGACCTAGTAATCGATTCAATACAATGTTTCCACTTCATGTCAGTGAAAAATGTTAGCCTGAGAAGACGCTATGGGTCGCTCTCCTGGAGGTTGGCATTAGCCATACTGATGCGAGCCAGAATTGGTTTTCCTGGACAATTAAAAGAGAGCAGTTTTGTTTTGTAGCGTTAAAATTAAAAAAAAATGATTAATTAAACATTTAAATAAACGTGAAAGAATTTAATTAAGATTTAAGTAAATGATAACACACCTGACAATTTGAGCTTCAGGTATATGATCTGAGATGATAATTTATTTTGCGTGAAAAATTCACCGACATCTTTATTCTAACTACACCATTTGTTAAGTATTCAAATGAGACGCTTTGTCTTGTAATGTTGACACATAAATTAGCGAGTGGAAGAAAATTTCTTAAATATTTAATAAAAGGGGCGTTTGGAATAAGGATGCTCCGAGTGTATTTTTTCTAAAAATAAAATAATAATCGTCCTGCCTCGTTAATCTGAAACTCAAGGTATATGAACTTGTACATAAGTTTCTTTTCAGTACTCTCTGGTATATCTTCTTTTTTATGCCGTGTCCATTCAGGACGTGGATAGTCATGGCTCTCTCTCAATTCCTATTACTTTGTAGTTCTTAGCATTGTCTCTCTTTTTTCATGAATCTTCCTTTTGCTCTAAGTAACTCCTCCCCCATTACTATCTCTTTTTGTTCGGCTGCTCACTCATTCAGACTCGTCAACGGTAGTGGTTATAGTAATATTTATTAATACCCTTACCAATGGTAATATTTACGTACTATTACCGTTACCATTGTTCCCCATTACCATTATTAATGGGAATATTCAACGTTACCATTATGGTAATATTCACCATTAATATTACATTGCTAATGGTTATGGTAATGTTCAACATTACCATTAATAATGGTAATATCCACACTTACTATTATTATTATTATAATGTTCATTATTACTATTACCACTGGTAATGGTAATAAAAATGCTCACCATTGCCATTATTAATGGTAATATCCACCCTTATTAACATTATGGTAATTTTTGCCAATATCAAATAGGGAAGATACGGTATGTCTTAACCGAAGAGTGTTACTGTCGCTTAAAGTCGATAAAATCTTTTAATTAATACAGGTTTTTCATAAATTAGTAAGTCAAATTGTTCATAAAATTATAAAGTCAAATAAACGTTATCGCTCTTTCTGATGGAAGTTTCCTTCCAAACATTTTGTTTTTGGTCATGTGAAAAGCCAACACTTTGATTAAATCCTTATTATTCCCTTCATATTCAAGCCGTTTTAATAGGAAGTCTTTACGTGATGTGTGATTTTTTTTTATTCGGTAAAGCTCTTTACGATTGTGTAGCGCCAGTCTATAGGATCTGATGTAGGATCATTTTAAAGATTCAAACGATTCACACATTTCGAGCCATTATTAATCATTGATCAGAGAAAATGGCTGTAAGTAAGCGATAGTTTAAACAATTCCCAACAGTTTAGATGCCATGCATGTCATCCATATGAAAGTCTAGATTTTATGAGATTATTTAAGGACATGAGTTTTTAGGGTAATAGTTTGGTTTTGTAGCATTTTATGGCGTTGGACAAAAGTACCTTCAGTTTAATATATCCTGTATTCAGTTTCCTATAGAAATAAGTCATAATTTATGTATACGCTGAGGTATTTTACATGTTTTTTTTTATGGATTCATTGTACGTTATGGCATTGCTTTCATTCCAATTACAGATCATAGTTTTTTTTCTTTTGGAAAGGTTTTATCTAAAGTCCGCCTCTTTGAAACAATTAGAATAGAATGTTGACATTTATTTTGATAATTCTTATCCAACTATAAATACCTATGTCATCAGCATGTCCCCTTTCTTTCTTCTTTACATACATACATATATATATATATATATATATATATATATATATATATATATATATATATAGGCAGCATATCTTTATGCAAACATGTTTAGTTGAACAATCTAGACCTGACTATTTTTATTTGAATCCTCTCAAATTACAGATTATCAATCTCTTAATGCTGTTACAAAACTGATTAAGAAAGATGCCGTAGTTAAGTGATTTCTTGTATTTTCCCAAGTGCTTTAAATCATATCCAAGATTATCCTCAGGGGTGAATTTCTAAGTGAATCTCAATTTTGTAACAGCAGTAAGAAATTGATCCGTGAATTTGAAATTCAAAATTAAAGTAGACATAATATGCCTAGATTATTCAACCAAACATACTTGAAATATATATATATATATATATATATATATATATATATATATATATATATAGATAGATAGATAGGAGATAGTAGAATGGATAGAAATTATCTAAATAAAGATAAACGATCAACCATATATGAACGATTATGTACAGATAATGGTGAGCAAGTAACGATTTGTTTAATAAATGGTGTAGACAAAAAGTGCTTAATATAGTAAAACAGAGCTATAAAATATATATCATTAATTGCACACATACCTACGTTTGTACTTATATATATATATATATATATATATATATATATATATATATATATATATATATATATATATATATATATATGACATTGAGTGGTGGTGTTAATAAAATAGTGCTCGATTCAATATAACAGACTTATAAACTATATATTAATAATTATACATTTTTTTCTTCATCGGTACCTCTTCTCAGGGTTTCATGCACAACACGATTTTCGCACCTGAAGCTTGCATTGTGCAGGAAACTCTGAATTGTGGAGTTGTACTACCAACGAGGAAAATGTATATTAATTTATATATATATATATATATATATATATATATATATATATATATATATATATATATATATATATAGTTAAACTTAGAGAGCCAGACAAACCTACCAAGGTTTCACGTAAGCGGATCGTCAGGGAAGGCAGGGTTGGGTACTCGCATCAGGGTTTTTTTTGGGGGGCTTGAAATCGTATGCTGGGCGATTATTTTCGGTTAACGTACATGTTATTGGTTATTTCTTTTTTATATACCTTTTTTACCCTTTGGTATTGGCTTGTTTATTTGCAAATCAATATACCGAGATTTTTTCGAGCTTATAAGATATCGTTTAATAATATATATATATATATATATATATATATATATATATATATATATATATATATATAAGCTGTTATTTGTACACATTTTTACTATATACATTCAACTGTTTTTAGTTTATGCATTATTTTCACTAAAATCTTGATAACCTTTGGTCAAATGTTGAATATCGCCCATGTTGTTAATTGTTTTAAATTTTATGCAAGATGACAAGCTCTTTTTGTTACAACCCCCAAGACATCAGGATAACTTCTTTTTTTTCTGAATTTGCCAACTTAACTGACCAGTCTGGGTTTCAGATGAATATGAGGTACTTCGCAAAATCTTTTCCTGGACGGAGATTGGCATAACAATTTGGTGTCAGGGTTCAACATGGCGCTGTCTAAGTAGAGGCCAAAGATAAAAACGCCTTCCTCTGGTGGACTGAGAGTCTGAAATAGAATTTTTCACTCTGTTAATATTCCTGTATAAAAGCAAATGTCAGAAGTTAGAACGTCAGATATTAGTGGAGTCATTATTCTAGACTGAGATATGTTATTATAATTTAATTATAGACATTACTTCATTTTTTTTTTTGTTAATACAACAACGCAATTATCCACGGTTTCATCTTTTATGGTTTCAATTTTCCGCATTAATCACACAATTATATTTTAACAATTTTACTTAATTATAACGTAGAACGCAATAATAATTAAGCTGACTATAGTGAGACATAAGAGAAGAGGTAAAATGTTAAGTCGAAAGGTACACAATCTAGGTACAAACATATTACATTATTATGTTACTAAGATTATTCTTATAACTTGTTGTTAATTAATTATTGTGCCTAATAAGATCTACGGTAAGATCGAATCTTTTGTCCGTCACATAAATGGTAATACAGTATTTTTTTTTATTATAACGGTTGTATTTTATTATTAGCTATTATTGTTAATCTCTATGTATATCTATCTATCTCAGTATATCCATATCTATCTATTTATCTATCTCAGTCGATTCATATCTATCTTTATATAAGTCTATCTATCTATCTATCTATCTATCTATCTATCTATCTATCTATCTATCTATTTCTACCAGTCTATTCATATCTATCTATATCTGTCTATTCATGTCAATCTGCATGTATCTGCTTATTCATATCTATCTATTTACCTATCTCAATCGATTCATATATATTTATCTATCTATATATCTATTACAGTCAATTCATATCTATCTATCTCAGTCGTTTCATATCTATCTCAGTCGATTCTATCTATCTATCTATCTATCTATCTATCTATCTATCTATCTATCTATCTATCTCTAACAGTTTATTGATATCGTCAGTGTTTTCATTGTTATTCATGGCGTCAGTGTTTATGTGTGTATCAATTTTTAATTTTTTTTTTGTTATCACTCGTTTTGTGAAATTCATTTTATGATGTTTATGTTTAATTTTTGAAAAGCGTATATTAAAAATTGAACTTATACATTTTAATTCACTGATAAATGTTTGAAGTAAATACATAATTTAAAACATTAGCAAATATAGAATGTATCCATATGCACACACACACACACATACACATGCAATCATACATACATATATATATATATGTATATATGATGTAGTTAACTTAATATTTATCTAAATTTTACCTGTATAATTTTCATCTATGCCATTAATGGAATAAGTGTCGGTTTAAATAAACGAACAGTAAATTGGAATAGAAGTGTTAATCGAATTCTTTCCAGGTGACAAAATGCTAGATTTCAGAACATGCAGCTATCACAAGCAAATTCCTTTTTTAGCCATTCCAATCCAAGCAAGGTGATAATTCCCCTAAGATGCAAGGGGCTACTGAGAGTAAAAGAAAAGAACGCGTTAATGAGGGGAAAGGACAATAGAAGAATAAAAATCTGTAAGACGGAAGATGGTATTTAAATTTTTGAAGATCGGAAGTCACAGGGAAGCAGGAAACCAGATTTCAACAGTGGAGAAGTACAAGTGAAGAAACTATTAGAATAGAACTTACAGTTGTATCTACGTCAAGAGTAAAACAGTGAGACCTAGTTGCTAATCAGTACGCTTAAATTCATGCGATCGAGGTACAAGAGATGGGAGCTCATTAGAACAATTGTCATGAGAATATTTACAAAAGATACACAGGGAACACACGTCACGGTAGTAGGAAAGTTACTTAAATTGAAATAACAGGTCAGGACGTTGACATTAGGGAGCCATCTAAGAATTTTGTCAGTGACACCAGACCAAATATGGCAGCAATATTCACTGCCCGGATGGACGATGATTTATAAACGTACAAGAAGGATTCTGGTGTCTGGCTCGACAATATGAAACGATTTTCTTAGCAGAAGAGCTAGAAAAGGATTTAATATAAACATTCCACTTTATGTCAGCGGAAAACAAAACCAAGATGGCGCAATGAGCTATTTTCCTGGAGATCAGCATCAGCCATGCTAACGGGTGGTATAAATAGTAAAATATGATGGCTAAAAGTTAGTAGTTTCGTTTTAGAGATGTTAAATTTTACAAGCTATTTTTAAGCGTTTCACCCCAGGCAAAGCGGGAGTGCCACTAGCACGCAGGGGGTTACAGAGGATTGAGAGCAAGAATATAAAGGGTTGTTTGAGGAAAAGATATAGAGAAGGACAGGGATCAGAATCAAGGTATCAGAAGATGTCGATTGATATTATATTTGAATATTTGAAGATTATAGCTATCAGGGCCTTGTCTTTTATTATTGTAAAAACTTTGAATTCGTACTTAAAATATACATTTCGTAGCCTTGATAAAAAATAAATCAATAAAATTCTTAACGGAAGTTTTCACACTGATGGCTTACAACACATTGAAATAAAAAAAAACAATAAAGGTACATCAGAGAAATCATTTTAGACTCAAAACGCGATATTCAAAGTTTTGCTCTTTTAGAGATTAGCATCAACCATGCTGATGGAAAGCAAAAATCGTGACTTAAAGATAGCAATTACGCTTTGGAGTTGGTAAAAATTACAAGTCATTTCCTGCCCCAGTTAACAATTGATTGGATGTCATTTTTGAGAGCAGCTGCCAATTTTACTTTATCAGACTTGCTATTAAAATAAAAATAAATATCCGTGTCTTTTGCATAAATACCTAACTGGGAACCGATAACGTCAGGAAGGTCTTTGAAAGAAATAAGAAACAAGGTAGATCCAAGAATGGAACCCTGGTGAACCCCCGCATTATTACTTTGTATATTGTTCATAATAGGAGGCACGGTGAAGTAATGGATAGCGGCTTGGATTGAGGAATCGGAGAGCCGTGTTCGAATTCCAGTCGGATCCATTACATTCACTTACTTGCTAATACCCTTGGGAAAGGTGTGAATCTTCTTCTCTCTTTAGCTATGTGTAAATAGCAGGACAGACTGCCTTGGATGGCAACTGGTCTAGGAGAAAGAAAATTCTGAATTCAAAACCTGCGGAGGGTCGTTTGGGGACCTTGTGGCACGTAGTGCTCCAGATCTATTTAATCGGCCCATCAAAAATTGTGGATGGTCCTGCACGAAACCTTCACCACTATAATCAAATCTCATGTGCTATACATGCGGTTGGGGACCACTTGTGAATTCCAAATTCCCATGAAACTCCAATATTGGAACCGGCTCAACCCACCTCGAGTGAATGCCGTTACAAGAAATTATTGTTCATAATAATTTATGCAGAATGCAAAATTTATATGAAAAGCAACATTTTATTGGTTAAAATTAATTTTAATTAAGTTTAAACTAAAATTATATTCTAAATAAAATAAATCATAAGTCTGTGAGGGAATTTGAATCCAACACGCAATACGTCTGTGATAAAGAACATATTCCTGCTTTACAGAATTGTACACAGAACATTAACCAATAAACATTAAAGTTCAGGTAAAAAAACAAGAACAAGAACAACTTTGGACATACCCCGAAGGCTGTGTGGCAAATGTCCATGATCTGTTTATTTTCATGAAGCTTCTTCGAAATGGTATCATTTTCAAAGACAAGCTCAACCCCAAATTCCA
Organism: Acanthosepion pharaonis; assembly: GCA_903632075.3. Lineage (NCBI taxonomy): Eukaryota > Metazoa > Mollusca > Cephalopoda > Sepiida > Sepiidae > Acanthosepion > Acanthosepion pharaonis. The sequence goes on from CAHIKZ030001399.1 coordinate 226,020, forward strand.
GCATATCTATGGACATCGATAAATTTCGGGCATGTGTCTGTAATACCGCAGTTAAAAAGCCTGAAAAAAAGGAAATGATAAATGGTTAATTGTCACTTTACTAATTGAAACAGGGGAAAGACGGGTTCGTGCCTTCCACAAGGCTATTTGTGCGAAAGTCTGTAAGAAAAAAGTAGCTTATGGATCGGAAAATCTGCATAAAATCAGTGTGTAGAAATCAAAGTATCACGGTTCCAATCCTGTGGCAGTACTTCCTTCATTGAACTAAAGTGTGATGTTGGTCCCTGATCAGGATATTGGAAGTTTTGAGGAGCATAGAACCATCTGTTAATTGCAGTTGTTACAAGGTCCACTCTGTCCCAGGGTGGTAGTACCTGTTAGGGTTCCATTTATGGGCAACTAGTGAGACCCGACTAAACAAAATCACTACGAATGTATAAAAATACATTTTAATAGTAAAAATACTAGCAATATATTTTTATATAAAAAGACCGATAATACACAACCAGCAATAAATTTTATATGTAGCTGAATGCTTACAATTGCGTAGTAAATATATTTAGTTGAAGCCATAAAAATATTTACATTTCGGCATTAAATAACCCATAGTGGTTAATATGCCGCTAAACAAAATCAACCAACAAGAACTCTTTCATGACATTAATCCATATATCCTACAACGTAGAATCAAACTGTATTCCAAAATATAACTCCAAGAAAACTGCAACATAAAACGCACATATCAAGGCCTCAAGTAATTATGTAATCAAAAACATATATATGTACAAACACTAAGTAAAAATGTCATAGTTTTATTACTTCAATGCTCCCAAGAAAATTAAATTTTGGCATAAGTTGATATGCCATTAACCAAATTATCTAACTGACAAAACATATTGCTAAAGGTGACCAATTTAATATTATCACAAATAAATTGAATATATATCAAAAAAGCACCTGATATCAAGAGAGTTACAATTCGTAAACGATAAAGATTTCTAATAATTTTATTCTAATAATTTTTTTAAATTGAAGCCCTTGATAACACCAACTTGCTACCAACTTGATTCTAAGAAGAATTTAAAAAATTACCTGTATCTAAAAAGCCCTTAATAACATGGCAGTTACATTTTGTGACTAATATAGATTTCTAACAAATTTATTCCAAGAAGTTTAAAAAATATGACTATATAACCAAAAAGCCTCTTATGGCACCTTGCATTTATTGGAAATATTCATAGAAATATGAGTTAATTTTTTCTTATTCAGTTTATTAAACAGGTTGTTAATTTTTTTTTTTAAAACGGAAAATAACTGAGTTGAAAATAATTCACTAAGAATGTACTAAGACGATCCTAAAGCAAGAAAAAGAAAGAAAAGAAAAAAGGAAAGGAAGAAAATAAAAAAAAAGGGAAAAGAAAGGAACCCAGTTGATATCAAAACAGGCCGCTGGGATTTGGACCAGATGTAAAAAAAAAGAGCCTCTGACTGAAATAATAAAAAGAAATTTTTGATTGAAAGAATAGAATTGAGAGATATCGGTCAAAGCATCTGACCGACTTTTGTCGTAGAAAAACCCTTATCAAAATAAAGAAAGGTAACTTTTTTTTTTAGAACAATAGAAATGAAATTTTACTTTAGTCAGAGAGAAAGTGTCTTTGGGTTGGGGAAGTGACTGGTGAAAACGATATACGGAATTGACCTGTTAAGAATTGGACACCCACGTTAAGAAAGTAGAGATATTTCGACCTAGATAATTAAGATTTTCGACTATCAGGAAAAACAAAGAGGTAAAAAGAAGAGCAATTGTTTTTGGACCACGGAAAGAAGGCGGAAAAGATCCTTTAAAAGTCAAGACTAATTAGCAGCGGGCTGTTTGACAAAGTCCAGGTGAGAGAAGGGCAAAGATTGTCATTTTGCGTACGTGCAAAAAAAAAATCGGATTTTTTTTTTTTTAAAAACCAACGATGTAACCACGCCCGCAAACAGAGGGGAGAGGATGTTCGGTCAATAACAATTGGTCGAATACAATCACGTGACCGCGGAAGAAGAAGGAAAGAAATCCTCGATCAATAACTGTTGGACGAGGCGGTCACGTGGGCTGCGGAAAAGAAGAGAAAGAAAGGTTCGATCGGGAACGATTGGTTGAGAGCGATCACCTGACATGAGAGAGACTAAGAGAAATAGATATGCGCCGCCCCACCAAAGGGACTATGAGGAAGTAGGGGTGAAAACAATAACGATAATGGAAAGTCAAAATTAATACGGCTTTTGAAATTATCGAGAAACCCCTGACGCCGACCGACCCACCCCGGTTTGTTGCGGCGTCAATATAAGCAGGACCCCAGTCGACAGAAATCAGTTGGAGTTGAGAGTTGAGTTGGTTTGAGTTGCAGCAGGAGTTCGGGCAGGGGAAGATCCTGAAGAAAAAGAACCATAACAACCCGATTTCCAGCCCCTTTGCGGAAGAAGAAGATTGCCTCAAACAGAAATCCTTCCAGCCCAAGTCGAAGACAGAAGAACTTCAGCCCAAGTAGATGAAGAAGAAGATTGCCAGAAAACCTGAGAAGCCAAAAAAGAAGTTGAATTTGAGTTGGAGACAAGAGAAGGTTGGGCGTGAGTTGCAGTTCACCTCGGACGACAGAAGAATCCTCGAAACAAGAAATCCTTCCAGCCCAAGTTGAAGACAAGAAATCTTCCCAATTGAAGCAAGAAATCTTCCACTGAATCGAAGCAAGAAATCTTCCACTGAATCGAAGCAAGAAATCTTCCACCAAGTTGAAAACAAGAAATCTACCAGTCTAAACAGACGAAGAAGAAGAAATACAACTCAAGTCGAAGAGAAGAATCAACTGCGAATGATCGATAGAAATTAGCCCCAGTGTCGAACTGAACCACTCCGACATACATACATGATTCTAGAAAGTAGGTAATTCGACATTTTTTTATTTTGTGATAGAAGCTTGGTGCCATAGTCCACAGAGCGGGTCGGGAATGAGAACAATTTTGTTTTTATGTAACGGACTTTAAGATATAAAAGGTTGTTACCCTTTTTTATCAGCAATTTTGTTTGGTGTCGTGAGTTTTTATTTTATTTGTGTTTTGCCACCCCGTCGGACTCAACTTGTATCGGCCCAAATCCTGCTGGTCCCGTCTGTCTAAGATCTAAACACAGCGTGGGTAGACAGACCGGAGATCGGTATAGTTGCTAGTGACCAGGTATTGGAAGCGAGTCGGGAAAGGCGAGGCTGGTGATCATCTGACCAAAGGGTTGGAGCGGCACGCTTGGACCCAGGAGGAGCGACCAGGAGGAGCGACGTCACCGTTGGCGCCGTAACCAAAGGATCCGACACTGGGCCAGGTGTGTAACCGTCACATTATTCGTGACTCATGGAGACAATTTTGAAAGCTTAAAAAAATGTTTTGATACAATGTTTAGATTTTTTATAAATTTTTCAATGGTATTTATTGATATAAAATGATTTAAAAATAAATGACTAGATAATATAGAATTCCATTGTTTATATTAAAAGACTTTTTTAAAAACGTTTTTGGTTACTTTTATTTCCAAAAAACTTTAAATTTTGTTTTACAAAATTTGTTTTGTTTTATTTGTTTTTTCAAAAATTTTCAACTTTCATTCAATAAGAAATGAAATGAGAATTTGAATAAAAATTTAATGATTATCTAACCCAATTTTAAGAAATATGAAGAGATGATAGTAAAATATTGAAAAAAAAATATATTTAAATAAATTGAAAAAAAATGAAATATCAAAATTTAAATGTTTTTATTAATTAAATACAATTTACAAAATGTAAAATATAAACAATTTTTTGATCCCAGTATTTGGGACCCATATAAAAAATTTATTTATGTTTTATAAATTATTCTTTTTTACCTCTTACAATATTTGGGATGACATATTGAAGAAGGAGAAATAGTTAAATTTGTTTCCTTAAGAATTTTTCCAAAAAAGTATTAATGTATTAATCATATAGAAAATATTTTTTTTTTTGATGTAGCGAAACTTAAAAATGTGGGTTCAATATTATCATGTGGAAAATGGATTACAATCAAAATTAAATGGTTTATCGTCTTTAAAAAAAGAAATTTTTTCGGATGTTTCGTTTTCAAGGTGAAGATTGTAATAAAAGTTATGTGACGAATAGCAGATTCATTTTACCGCAGAGGATAAATGGTCTAAGTGGATTTTTTTAAATTAAATTAATTGGAGAATGTCAATAGATTTTGCTTTTCACTTAAGCCTCTTACGGATTCTTTTTGGAATGTCCGAATTGCCAGCCTCACAATCTATTGTTCTTCAGAATTATTTACTAACTGAAACCACTAAATGCGAGATTGCGCATAAGGCTGGTTAAATGTAAAAAAAATTCTGCGTCGTTGCAATGATTAAAATGAAAATATACTCTACCTTGAATTGTGCCGGTACTTGCTGTATGAACATGGCATGATAAATATCTTCCAGCTGAGCAGACAAGATAATTTCCCCACTTATGGCAAGCTTCAGTTGGCTTAAAGTATCGTGTATTAGTTCCAGAAGGTGATTAAATGTGGTTAATTCTTGCTGCAGTTGAATAACCAACGGTGAATTTCCCAGCACCTCGTCAATGGCTTTGGACATAACTTCAAAAGATAAAAGGAAAATTCTTTTAAAGATAACATTAAAATTAAATCTAATAATTAAAAATTAAATCATTAAAACCATTCATATTTATATATATATTTAATTTATTCACACGTTAAATCTTCAATCAATTTCTGTTATTGAAAATTATAAGAAAAAATGGAAAAAGTTTATTACGACGAAATCCTTTAAGACTTCATTAGACTAAGGTTATTTCACGTTCAATGCAATACAACATATAAATATATTTATATATATATATATATATATATAAATATATATATATATATAATTGTGTGTGTGTGTACGTGTGTGTGTGTCGTGTGTGTGTGTGTGTGTACTGTGAATGTGTGTTAGATAAATAGAATTAAAAATAAAATCCGACATATATAATCATATGGATTTTAGTAATATAAAATATTAAAACTGTTGACGAAAATTTAAATAAAATGAAAGTTCAGTGTATTTATTATTATAGAGCAAATAATTAATAAACAATAAAATCCAAAAACTTCATATGGGGAATAGTCTATTTCGCCAGAAAAAATATATGTCGTCAGTCTTATTAACTTGCGTGGACTGAAAAATGTCAGAAATAGAAATTTAATTGTGAAATTAAAAAAAAATCAACCTCAAAAAACATAGACAGCAATTTTACAAAAAATTTCAATGTTTAAATCAGACTTTTAAAGAGGCAGGCCTGGAAGGTATTGAATATATTATATTTAAAATATTCAATAAAATTTAGTCTGTCTGTGGATGAAAATGTATATGCTCCTGAAAAATTTAATCATTTTGCGCTCTCTTTAAAGGAAATGTGGGTTTTAAACAGTGAATATTATGGCTAATAATATAAGACTCTTCATATAATCGAATCGAGTAATTTAAATAAACTGTGTTTAAAATAAATAATTATATTAAATTTATCTTCATTCCCTGCCGTGAGCCAACGACTTATATTTAGAATCCTCGACTGACGCCAATTCAATCGAGTTAAAACTTAATCTAGCTAGTAAACTGGATGTCTAGCCACACTGAAAGTTTTGATAAATATGTCTGTGGATGACAATATATATATATATATATATATATAGAATAAAATTCCCAGCATCTTCTTTTCCGGCGCAAAACAGTCGCATCAATGTAAACAAATTTAGACAAATGACATCGTAAAGGACGAAACGCATCAGACAAAAACTTATTCCACTTTGTTATATTGTCTTCTATTAAAACATCGACTATATAAAGGAGATATATTGTTTGTTAGTTCCCACACCGAACAATTATTTCAACAGCCACTTGAATAAATATATAAATGACCATGAGTCTGTAAATAAGAACATAAGAATAGAAAGTGAAGATTATGAGGATCAGGAGCATATACCCAAAAATAATTTAAAATTGTATAAAAATAAAAGAAACGGCTGAATTATTTTTTTGCATTTTGTTGAGATTTCTTATTCTAAACTCAATGAATTATTATGTGAATCGGAATAAAAGAATATGTATCAATATGGTATGAATATATTTAGTCCTTTAATTAAGGATACTAACAAAGCTAAAACCGCTTGAATAAGAGGATAAATTAAAAATTTGGAAAAACTTGTCTAAATTATATAATGAAATATGTTACGTAATGAAAACATGCTATCACAGAAAATATATGCAAGAAAAAATATATATATATATATAGCAATATATATATATATTTATCATATTTATTAAATAATTTGGTTTGTTCTAATAATATTAATTATTAAAATGTTCCAAAAAAATAAAAAAAAATATTAAAATATTATTTTATTCTGAAAATAAAAAAACCTTTAAAAAACATTTTTATTATTTTTAAATGTTTATATTTTTAACTAAATATTGTAGGTCTTGTTGATCGAAATGTCTATTCGAATGAAGTAACTTTGGATTTTATTTTATTCTATTTATATATATATATATATATATATATTTATATATATATAAATTATGGATTTTAATTAAAAGTATTTTTAAAATTATTTAAATCGGGTTTAAAAAGTATTTTTGGTAAACTTAACGGGCTATGTGTTCAATTTAAAAACAGGCCTTACTTAGATAAATTATATATATGTTTTATATATATATATATATATATAGATATGAATCTATATATAGATATATTTGAATTTTATACATACATACATATATATATATATATATATATATATATATATATATATATATATATATATCCATATACATATTTTTGTAATTAGTTTCATGTTTTCATTCAAACAGACTTGGTTAAATAATTTAGACATACTATGTCTTTTTATTTTATTTTTAATCGTTTCGAGTCCACGAATCAATCTTTTGGTAGTCGTACAAAAATTGATTAATAAAAATAGCAAAATTATCTCCTAAATAATTTATTATGTCCCCAAGTACTTTCAGTTCCATCTGAGACCATCTTCAGGGGAATTAAATTGTATGTTTATACGTATTTCTGAAAATTCAATACATTTTTATTGTACGTTTTACTGAGTTTTTTTTATATCAATTTCAAATTCACGATTTTTTTTTCTAAGCATAGGAGGCAACTTTTGTATTTCTTAATTTATTATTATTATTATTATTATTATTATTTCATTTTTATATATATATATATATATATGTATGAATATATAATTATATATATATATATATATAAAATATATACAGGTTTTGATGACTACAAACATTTAATAACTTTATTTCTATATTCATAATTGAATTTTATCTATTTTTTACTCTAATTCACTTATATAAAGGTTTTCTAGGATTTTAAGTATTTGCTTATTATTATTTTAGTATAATATAGATGTAATTTGAACTAATATCTGTATAAAGTTATTATTTACAAAAAGCATATGGATATTTCAAAACTTAGTTAACTCCCCTGGCGTTTACACAGTGAAATTTAAATTAGTACATAACCTTAGTGTTTTTCACGTCAGAGTTAAAAGGAATTAACTTTCAGATAAACATAACAATTTTGTCTTAGAAAAAAACAAAAACCTTGGACACTGATGATGACATTTGCTTATGTTGAAAGTACTCGGAATAAATGAATTTGTATCAACATGGCAAAAGATTCTTTAAAAAGGATGCTAAAATAAAATATGAAGTGAACCTGTGAATAATGACAACGGCGGCTATATTGAGGAATAAGAGTTGATTATCTAATATATATATATATATATATATATATATATATATTTGTAAAAAGGTAGGATCATTATTTAAAGATATATTATTAAAATAATAAATATATTTAATAATGTCTGAGGAAATCGAAATGTTCCCATTTCGCACTACACCTGCCAACTGCCTGACGATGTAAGTATTGGTCGGTCAATGGATGCCAGAAATTTAATTCATATTATTATATATATATATATATATATATATATATATATATATATATATATAACATAATAATAATCCAATGTTACCTCATTCGAATAGGTATTTCTGAACAAGATTTCTTTGTAGGCCTAATCAACTCAAGAATGATGAAATAATATATTAAATATTTAAGAATGAAAGAAGAATAGAGAGAGAAAAAAATTGAAAAAAAAAAAAGGGGGAAAAGAAAAAAAAAAGGAGAAGAGTAAAAATGAAGTAACAGATGAGAATTTAAATAAACTCCCACTATTAGGATAGTAGAGGTGGGAGTGAATTGATCTATGTCAAGAAAGCAATTAAAGTAACTAAAAGACCTATATATATATATATATATATATATATATATATATATATATATATATAATGAAATGGACAAAGTCCGAGAATTATTTTTAAGACATTTTATGTTTATACATTCTTTTTATAGATGCAAATATTTAAGTAAATGCTCTGTTTATAAGAAACAGTATTAATAACATTTACCGACCTGAATGTTCGAGAAATTTTCATAGAAAATAATTTAAAAGCAGTAAAATCGACCTTGCTAGCCGAACGATCCTCTGTGGCCCAACCGGTTAAAGCACGTTAGGCTATATGACGGTTCGGTATAGGATACAGATTCAATTCCTGTCGGAGGACCAATATTTTCTACGAGAATTTCTTGGACATTCAGGCCGTTAAATGTTATTAATACTGTTTATTATAAAACAGAACATTTTTTTAAATATTTGTATCTATAAAAGTATATTTATATATATATAATAATATATATATATATATATATATATATATATATATCGAAAGAGAGAGATGTGTGAGTATGTGTGCATATCTTTACTTTACTATGTCGCAATATCTACTTCAATTAAAAATGCAGAACAGTCCTTTACTCGTAATTTTATCAGCCGTGATGTAGGAATTGTTGCCTTGGAAGTTTTTCTGCAGGAAATTCTTCAACGTCTTTTCTTTAAAGAATCTTGCGGCGATTTTTGTCGTCACTGGTTCCATTGTCTCCACAGTCAGGGGCAGTTTTGATTGAATTTCATCACACAATTCTAAGACAACGTGATCCGTGCTTTGCTTTGACCTAAATTTAAAAAATAACAGAACAACAAAAATAATAATATCCTTAAACTATTCAGTATTTCATTGGGGAACACAGTCTTAAAAAACATTAATATGTAGAAAACAGAAACTCCTACAGAAGCTCGGAAAGAAAAGCGAGAAGAAAGGAAAAAAAAACATCAGTTGTAAGAAAACAGAATGTATGGTTGTCACCAAAAAGAATAGCCCAAGATAGGAACTATGAACTGAAAACACCAACTTCATACAAGTACTAAAATGGGGTCCGTCAATAGTTGTGCTAGCACGAAGTGACAAGTCATCGTGGCCGAGGACTAGAACGTGTTGGCTTTGTTCAAATTGTTGATCACGCTAGAGAACACACTCTTTCTCATAGTTGCAGTAAAAACTACAAGTGGGCTCACTGGGTGTTGAATAAAGGCAACTGCGCCTGAGCAAGCGTCTGCAACAGGGATCGTCTAGCCGCCCTAGTAGATGAGTATCCTCGAATACGAGTGGCCTGCTATACAGCTATAGATATGTCAGAGAATAATGCACGATCTCCTTAAAGATTAAGAATACACTTGCGGCAACAGAAATGTGGCTCTACAGAGGGATTATGAGAATACTATGGATTGAACATGTGGAAATGGAAAGAAAAAGGATGCTTATACTTAGAATGAGAAAGAGAGAATTGAAATTTCTACAGCGCATCATGAGGAAAGAAGGCTTATAAAATCTGACACTCACAGGACAGGTTAAAGGCAAGAGCTCCGGCGGAAAGCAGCGAATAACCAACTTATCGAGCTTGTGTAAATGGTTGACAGAACAGGGATTAGGAGAGACAGCAAAAACACAAATAATACTAAGAACTACAAAGGAAATGCAATTGGGGAGAGCCACAATCGCCGAAAAGGGAGACATCTTAGAGGCAGACCAGAAGAAGAAGAAGAGTATACTTCGGACTTCATCAACAGATATCATATAAATAAATGGCATCCGTCGATCTCGAGAGACCATGGACTTGCACCCAAAGAATTTATGCTCACTCCAGGGCGCAGGCCTGGGTAAGGTTTTATGAAAGATCGGCAGTTGACCATGCAGCACATTTCCACTCTCCTCGCCACCGATATTATCCAAGAGAATGGCAGTGACCAATACAGCTTGACACCGCCGTTATCGCAGGTGTTGACAGAACGAAACTGAACATGATATCAGACTATCTTAGGGACTCCGGCTGCGGATTTGAATTCAGAGTCATTCTTCTCCTAGTCTAGTAGCCAACCATGGCTAGAGAGCGCAGACTGACCTGACATGTTCAATGAAGAACATCTTACGAAAGTCTTTGAATTCTTTAACCGCGAATTGTGTTCCGTTATCCGAGACTCTGCTATCTGGTATGCCATATCTCACAAACAGTTCATGCAAGAAATTCACTGTCACTGAAGATGGTGGATTTTTGCACTTATAAAGTTTCAGCCATTTTGTGAAACTATCAACTACTATGAGATAATATGATCTCTCCAGAGGACGTGAAAAATCTGTATGCAGTCTTGACTACGGCGTGTCTGTCTTTGGCCAAGGTTCTATCTTTGTAATTTTGGTAGTTTTGTAACTAGATCTCAAACTCTACAGTTTTTCATTATTCTTTGTATATCTTTGTCCATTCTGGTCCAATATACGAAACTTCTCATCAGAGTTTTCATTCTTGAAATACAAGGATGTCCACTATGAAAATCCTCCAAGGACACATGGCGCAGTGGATTAAGGCGTTAGTTAGATCCAGTGACAGGACCCAAAGTTCAATACCTGGTTAAGGCAGTGGAGAACTTGGAAAGGGGCATTAACAGGAGATAACTGATAACTGACATCCATTAGACATGGCACGTGGAACTAGAACAGTCTACCCTAGTGAGCGAAATAAAGGGTTTTATTCGACATTCCAACCACCTGAAGAAGGACGGAGCGTACAACAGCCGAAACGTTATAATAAATATGGCGACAAAGATGAGGACAATAGTCCAAATAATGTAATAGTATTCATTTCTGTAACACATTCGGTATTACAACTCTTTGAACGTACATTACTTCACCATCGCATATCGAGTACGCGTTTGAGTCTGGAATTCGTTATTTCTTACTTTCTTTCAATTTCTCTTTTTTCATTGTTTGCAATAAAGACTTCATTTTCCGCTTTTTCTTTTATTTCATCCAGGGACGGTGACAAATTTCGTACTATGTTGCACAAAATGTTTTTCATTTCCATTTCGCTTTTTAGTGTTGCGATGACTGTGACCTCATCTTGTTTCCGTATTTTTAGTTTATTGTAGATAATCCATTCGCGTGTCCTAATTTTTAGACGGTTCGTACTCCATCGTAAAATCATTTTTTTAATAGAATGGTACCCCAGTGTAGTAGTCTATTACCTGTATGAGTACCTTTCTTTAAACCATATATTGTTAATAAAGGTCTGAAGTTTGTTTTGATTATGAAATTTCTTCCATTAATAAATTCATGAAATTTCTTTCACAGCGAATATAATTGCGAGTGCTTCTTTTTCTATCTGGCTATAATTTTTCTCTGCTGGTAGAAGCGAGCCTGAAACATGAGCGAAGGCTTTCATTTTACCGCCATCGTATTTGTGTAAAATCACCGCTCCAATAATGTACTAACTAACAGCTGACGCCACTACAATTTCTGCTTTTGGGTCGTAGTGTGTTAATGATAAATCAGAAATACACCATTTTTTTTTATTCACTCAAACGACTTTTAACATTTATCATTTCTATTCCATTTGACTTCTTTTTTTTTAATTAGATCTTTGTGGAGTCCTTAACTTATCCATATTATGTACATAAATTTGATGTTAATTGGCCAGTCCTAAAAAGCTTGTAACGTAGTTACATTTTTAAGGGGAGGTATATTTTTAATTGCATTTCCCTACGACGGATTTCCTTGTCTACCATATCAATAATTTGACCAAGGTATTTAATTTCCGGCAAAAATAACACATTTTTTTTTCACTAAGCTTGAATCTGTATACTCTTAGTTTATCCGAAATTGTTTTCACATATCCAACATGTTCATTCGATACACTTTTGATGAGAATGTCGTCCAGAGACGCCACTGCGAAATCGCAATCCGCAAGAATGGTATCTATGGCTTATTGAAAAACAGTGGTGCTACCTTTATCCTAATAGGAAGTCGCTTAAACTTATATAATCCTTTGCGCGTAATTATAGTCGTTAATTCTGAACATACATTTTCAATTTGCTTCAGAGAGATACAACTTTGAAAATATTATTCCGTCGTTAAAAAATTACTCTGGACTTGATAATAGGTAGTTAAGTCTTTCTAAACAACTATTTAATCTCGTCGAGAAATCCGCGCATGTACAAAATTTATCATTTCTTTTCTTTACATTCACTGATGGTGCACCCCATTTCGAATGGTTATTTTTTCTATTTCACCAATTCTTTCGAGTCTGTCAAACTTTTCGTTAACTTGGTCTAATACTGTGAATGGTACAGTCCGTTTTGTCTTACATATATGCGTCGAACCTTTTTTTTTACGTGAAAATCCGCCTTGAATTTTGAACACCGACCCAGTTCATTTAAAAGAATATCTGGAAAACATTTTCTTAATTATTCCTTAAGATTTTCGCTCTGACTTTTTAAATTGCCCGATTGTCCACTTACGTTTTTACACTAAACGTTTTTCGGCAAAATCCCAGTCAGTACTGAATAAATTCGTAGAATTTCTTTAGGTTTTACATACTTACTACGAAAAACGACATTGTAAGTCATGTCTCAAAAAAAAAAAAAATTCTTACCAGAAACTGAAATCGCGACTTTGGAAATCATTTTAATAAAGGATTTCTATTTTCCTTCCATTTGGTTTCACTAATTATTGAAAAGCCACTACCAGTGTCCAGTATCATGTCTACACAACATTCCGCTTTTTCAAATGGACAGTCTTTTCCAAGATATAATTTACTATATTTGAAACAAGGGTTTATTCTCCTTTTTGTACATTTCTTCTTTGCTTTTACCAATGCACATTCTTTTTTTCTGAATTTATTCGGCATCGTGTTTATGATTTAGCATTGTTTGGCCATCGTCCACTTTATCTTAAAGTGTAAAATTATTGTTTTCTTCAATTTCTGTTAAAATTTTTACTTTTTTAGCTGTTAAACATTGCACAAAAGTTAATCCTTTGAACATATTTGGAGTCATTTCCTTTATTCTAAACTTTTCACATCCTTTGTTGAAGATCCTAATATACGTGACAAAATCTTCGTCGTCGTTTTTTGTTAGATTCATGCATCTCCACCAAATCTCGTTTGTGCGTCATCTTCTCAACCGCTGCATTCCTGAATGAATATTTGTTCATATCTACGAAAATACGGGAAAAAAACACCACTTCATTATCAGGATTCTATACAAATTCTGATATAGTGTTTCGAGGAGCGTCTGGTGTAAGAAACGTTGAAGTAGTTTTTGTTTTCTTTAGAGTTATATCCAACAACTCTTGTTGCTGCTTTTGTAGTTCTAGCAACATTTGATTTTGTTGTTGTTGCTGCTTCTGTTGTTGTTGTTGTTGTTGAATTTCAACTCTGGAAGGCAAAATTTTCTCCATATTCGCAAGAATATCTTTTTTTCTAACCGATGTGGTTAAAATTCTTGTAACTCCAGTTACAACTCGTATGAGTTTCCCAAGTTCCTCGTTACAACGGTTATAAACCATAAAGGAACTCTGATCCCCGACACAGCAGTTATAAAGCGTCAGTTTCGAATACCTCACCCCCACTATTATAACGCTATTGTTATATGGCTATTGTTATAACACATTCTTACTTTATATGAGTACTTCATATAAGGATTCTCTATACGTAATACTTTAGCTACTTGCCATGATGCCTGTATACTTAGTCGGAAGACTGGCTCCAAAAGGCTACTTTATCTTATCTCTGACTTAGAGTTCTTATAGTTATGGACTAGTTCATATAGTCACTTACAACAGAACATTATATAACTCAGATTGATCATATCTATCTATATCTATCTATCTATCTATCTATCTATCTATCTATCTATCTCAGTCTAAGCATATGTATGTACCTATTTATATATCTCTATCATTCTATCTCAGTATACTAGTATCTATCTTTCTATCTCAGTCTATTCATATCTATCTATCTATCTGTGTCAGTCTATTCATATATATCTGCCTATCATATTCATATCTTTGTGTCTCAGTCTAGTCACACACACACACACACGCGCATATATATATATATATATATATATATATATATATGTATGTGTGTGTCTAATAATGTCTATCTATCCATCTATCTCAGTCTATTCATATCTATCTCAGTCTTTGAATATTTTTATACATTTCTCAGAATCTAATGTCCGTATTATGCCTGTTTTTTATATAAGCACCAAAAAAGGAATATGAAACTAAATTTTCAGAATAACAGGTTACATACAGGCGAACTTGACAAAATTATTCACACGGTATGAAAAATAACAAAAAACTTTCACAAAATTAACAGTCAATAACATGGCCTCTCCTCTTTATAACTTACTGCAATCGTTTTCTAAAGTTTAGGATGTGATTTGAGCAAGTCTTTTCTTCAATGGTTACACGTTCTAATTCCTGAAGGTTTTTGATGACGGGCCATTTATTGAAACTTTCTTGCCATAGATTTTCAATAGGATTTACGTCAGGACTCATTGAAGACTATGGCAGAACTGTAACTTCTTTTTCTAAAGCCGCTCAGTAACTGATTTAGACGTATGTTTGGGATCATTATCATGCTGGAAAGTAAATCGCCGACCTAAATGAAGATTTTGCGCTGGTAGTTGCAGATTTTCATCCATAATTTTGACATAGTCTTGTATGAAACAGTCTCACGCCTCTGAGTGTTAACTTCAATGTTCACTTTTATACTTACATACTTACATACGCTTTCTCACTGATATTGAGCACTTTATTCCATAAATATAGCACACCTTAAAACTATATTTCTTCGCACACAAACACACACACATATATATATATATATCTTAAGGTGCTGGAGTCGCTTTTACATCAGGTCTAGGCAGCCTGCTCTTTGCAAACAAAGAGATTGTTTGCTTGGACTTGCTGTGATGCGATTCTAGCAGCAGTTTATAATTTTATATATATATATAATATTTTTTTTTTTTTTTTCCTTCCCTGTCCATTCATTCATGTCACCCATGACAGACTTTTTTCTTTTCCTCATAATCTAAATTCCCCGTTAACAGTTCTGACGAGAGGGGACGAAACCGGTCGACTGTTGTGTTTTATTTTAAACTTATCATGGCCTACAATATAACATTTCTAGTTTTTAATGCCTTAATACGCTTTTGTACCGTTTCAAACCTATTTAAATATATATATATATATATATATATATATATATATATATATATATATATATATATATATATATACAGGTTTATTTCTGTCTATTCATATGTATCTTTCTTATTGGGGACCACTCATTTGTATATTAACACTATCTTTAATATAATATTATTCAATTAATTATAAAAAAAATAAATAAATATTGTTTATACTTGCCCGCCAAATGTCGAGGAGATTACCGGCTGGACACTGGTCAGTGTATCCACAAGGGCCTGAGCCCGTAATTGTTGGCAAGCAGTCTGAGCATCCTCACTCATACCAAACAAATCTGTTGAGGTTTTGCTAGGAAAAGACAAGTCATATTGGACGGCCGTCTCAAATGTTACGCCGTCCGGCAGAGGCTTATAAATCTATGTGGGAAATAAGGAAAAAATTGATTGAGTTGAGAAAAAAAAAAACAATATCTTGTTGATTTGTGCTAGTATCTTCAGAAATTGAGCATAAATAACAATACTAGTAGTAGTAGAATCTTGTAGCCATAATCTACATTTAATTAATTACTTTCACTCTTTGTGAGGATTATCGACGATATCGTCTATCTTGTAGTTTGGGACATCATTCCACGCTTGAAGAACATGGGATGAAGGTTTAACGTCCTTTTAGATTGCACATGTAGACTAAAACTAAGGTGCATTTTTGTTGTTGTTAAAAAAGTCGCCTCCTGTTGGAATTTCTGACAATATCCTAAAATCTTTTACTTTTACATGTGGATTATTGTCCTCATTTTGTTGTAATTATCACCTGGCCGCCTGTCTGACTTCCTGGTATGGGGAGTTATCATTTTAACTTAAAAATAATATTGTAAATGTAAAGTACTTTACAGTGGAATTTTTTCACGTTATTTACATGCGGACTATTATCCTTATCTTAGTTGTTGTTATCACTCTGTTTCGGCTACTATAGAGTCTCAGATCAATTGTAAGATTTGTGAATTTTAAACAATTGATATCTTTATTCTCATCTATCCTCATTTTTATATCATATCTAGTTTTTTAATTAGAACTGCGTGGTGGACTAAATAATCTATTGAGTTCGACTGAAACATAATAGTTGAACCATTCTATTGGGTTCAATTACCGAAACGTCGTGAATATGAAAAAAAAACAGATTAGGTCAACAAATTCGAACAATGTACTTTAATCCAAAAGGCTTCATTCAGAAATGGGACAATGGGTGTAGATTTAAACTGTTTATGGTGTAAAGCTGGCAAATGATTTGAACGCTGATCTTTGCTTTGACTGCAGCTCAATGGGTGATACATGGCTGCAAACCTTCAATAACTTGAAAACCAAGGCATTATTGTTTCATCATGGACCATTCAGAGCTTCCTTTTTCTTTTCACGATGAACGGGTTCTTTCTCACTAAGACAGGGTTTGAATGTTTGACGGTTTCCAGAAAAAACAAATATCAATGAAACGATAAAATCGTTAGGTATTAAGAAGATAGAAGAAAATGACTAAATTATATCATATGCATTTATCTGCCTCACTCTGTCTGTAAATGCTTTATCTTTCAAGCTATCTCATTTTATTTATAAATTTGGCTAAGTTCTTTGTTTATGATTTGGGTTATCCAGTCCACAAGGTTCTAACTTTTCCAAACTTGATAGAGTTCAAAATAATTTTGACCATTGACCTTAAAGAGCTTATTTTCCATTTTGAAGCAGGTTTTTCTTGCAGAAGAAAATCCGTATGAATGTCACGATCAGATAATCTGTGGCTAGAACATCTCACATTTTAATTTGGATCTGATTTTGGTTTGTAGCACATTTTATAACGAGGACATGTTACCTTTTACTCCCTATTCTCTGTTCAATTTCATTTTTTCACGTATTCCAAATAAAACCTAAAAGCCATTTTTAGGTTTTGATCAAGAAAACTGCTACTATGTGGAACACAGTGTAGATGTGGATGCTTCTTTTAGCCATGCTTGACATGTACATTTTTTTCTCCGGAATGAGGCTAGGCAGAACAAAGCTACAGTGTTTTTAGGAACAGAAACATTTGTGATGAACAGAATGAGAATGAAGTACCTCTGGGTGGACAGTAATGGCGAGATTTCATTCAAAATTCAATTTAAACTTTTCAAATATCTAAGTTGTTAAAACTGGATCTATAAAGGAGTTATTTGATCTATTTCTTATTTAGAAATGTTGTAATTTTTTTTACGGTGATGGATTCAATATAAACTGTAAATTGATAAGATTTTTTCGACGCCAAAAAACAGTTATCTTGAATCCTGTTTCTTGAAAATTAAAGTAGAAAGTTTTATATTTTCTATTCAAAATAAATTCTTATACATACTACGAATACCTATGTTATTGGAGCTGAGCCCCACCTTTATCATCAATAATATTTAAAATTCTTATTAAGGAAAAAATCTTAATATAAATAATTCCATACTGGCGCCAAATATTGAAAGCATTATATTTTGGAGATAAGGACTCAGGACAGAAGAAAGTTGACAAGACATTTTAATCAAGCATAAATATATTTTTTATCATAATTACACGCCCTCCGTAATTTACGACCAATCATATTCTATACTTATTCACCATGGAACCATTTTGTTTTCAGAAAGCAACATATGTAAATGGAGTATGGACACCTGAAGATTAAAACACAACATGATGAAAATATTATCAGGAATTCATCAGGTGAATCAACGGTTCATTAATTTAAAAATTTTAAATTCATCTAAAATGACATTTTTTTTAAACTAAAAGTTGGGGGTGGTGGATAGAAATTCAGATAATGAATGAGTTAAAAAATAATAATTTAAGATCAACAAATTTAATTAATTATAATTAATTTCTTATAATCTATAAAATATTTTTAAACTGTATATTTTGGTAATGCATAAAAAGATGGCAAAAATGTGACAAAGAATCCGAAGACGAATAGGAATATCGAAAGATATCTTCATATGATTTCCATTCTTTAGTCTCACCAATTCCAAACGTTACAGACGGAACAAACCATTCCGCTTCAACGGAGTCAAATAATACCATTTCCTACGTAGGAAGAAATTTCATTCAGGTATCTTTTTCACAAATATTGATTGATTCATTTTTTACGGTTTATCAACACTTTGCAGATTATCTAAAGCCAGAAAATATTTTTAGATCCTACCACCTTTTTTATGTGGTAATAATAATTTAGTGATACAAATCTTACTAGTTAACCTATAGTTGGTTAGAGAAGAGCTGGATTCTTATATTTCCTAAGAATATTTGCACATAAGTGAATATAACGAACAAAACAGAAATTAGAACTCGGTTCTACGGATAATAAATTCATTACGTTATAATACACATTCATGCTTGGACGCATGTATCTGTCTATATTTCTGAGATGAATTATGTACACTATTTACATTATTATTACTGGTTCCCATATTGTATTTATTTCTATTCTTGGTCGGCTCAAAGATGAGGACAATAATCAGAATAATAAAAACAATATATATATATATATATATATATATATATATATATATATATATATATATATATGTGTGTGTGTGTGTGTGTGTGTGTGTGTGTGTGTGTAAAATAGTACTTCATTATTTGAATAATTGGATAAGTATTAAACTTTTACTTTATCCTCATACCAAAACAACGAGATAGCAAAAATTACAAACACTGAATGGATTTTTTAAATAAATAAATTTAATTAGAAAAAGAAGAAAAAAAAATTTAGCAAGTATCTGTTTTAAATTGACAAAGATGAAAATATTGTATACTATTTACATTATGTGGAATATTGTCCTCATCTTCATCGTCATAGATGAGAAAACGTTTCGGCCGTTGTTAAATAAGATGATAACAAAGATGGTTGGAATGTCTGAAGTGAACCCTTTGGAATAATACAAAAGACTGTTCAATAGTTCCACGAAGATGAATAATGGATTTAGAGTTATCAGCATTATCTCCTGTTAAAACCCTCTAGAAGTTCTCAATCGTCTTAATAATATATTGAATAATGAAAGGTCCTTCATCTGAGAAGATGAGAAAACGTTTGTTTAATAACAACAAAGATGAAGACAATAGTCGAATAAGTTCGAATGAAACCACCTTCATCTGAGAAGATGAGAAAAATTTAGAGAAATAATAACAACAAAGATGAAGACAATAGTCCGAATAAATGTGGAATAATGAAAAGACTTCATCTGAGAAGATGCCAATAATTTAGAGAAAAATTGTGTTAATAACAACAAAGATGAAGACAATAGTCCGAATAATCAAATGGAATAATGAAATAATTCATCTGAGAATAAATGAAAACATTTGAGGTTATTGTTATGTCAACAAAGATGAAGACAATCTCCGAATAATCTGTGGAATAATGAAACCACTTCATCTGAGAACTGAGAAAACATTTAGGGTCCTGTTGTGATTAATAACAACAAAGATGAAGACAATAGTCCGAATAATATAAATATTGTAACAGAATCTGGTATTACCAAGTTGTCACCCATCTAGGTACTGACCAAGCACAGTGTTGTTTAACTTCGGTGATCATTCGGAAACGGGTATTTCAACCTGATTTGACTGTAGGCCCTTTTCCCCAAGAACTACCACTTTGTCGAACAGACACCCACGTGGTTATTTTCCAGGGCAGTTGAATGTTGACCTCTTCAAGAAAAGAGTTAGTCGCTTACTCCTTTTGCTTATAATCTTCATTTTGACCACCACCCTTTCCATTCAAATTCTTCTTCTTTTATTTGCCGTGACCCTTCAGGATTTAGGCAACCATGGCTCTCCTCTGATCCCTTGTAGCTCACAATAAGTTTTATCCCTTTGCTACTTCTCCCGTCATTCACTTGTGTCAAGCGTTGCTTTCCCTTGTCTCACTTTCCCTATGTTCGTCCTGTGAGTATCAGATTCTCCAAGCCCTCAAGTCTCATTCAACATTAGCATTTTGGCTGTAACTCTCTCTCTCTATATATATATAGTTTATTCAAATTTAGGTAATCCGTATGGGTAGACCTGAGGAGGATGATATCCAGAGAGCTCAATGTAAGATTCAGAGCATTTCAGCTTTTGGAAGTAAAATCTGATGATCAGAACCCTGTTAAAGGGTTATGGTGAAATAACTTATTACATGGAATCTTAACGTGGTCTGTCTTTTATTCAAATATATATATATATATATATATATATATATATATATATATATATATATATATATATATATATATATGTATGTATGTATGTATATATATATTAACTGATTTAAAATATGGTTTTCTTCGCTACACAGGAATTACCATGTTTCAAAAACCGAAGCTAAAAACTTCAAATTTAATTGTACAATTAAATTAAAAGCATTAGTTCTGTTGTTTCATCTTCAAGCGAATTTTGGAATAACTTATTTTTTAAATTTACCGATATTTTAAGCGCACATACAATTCATAATTGCTTGGAAACAAAAGAAAAAAATATATATATATATATATATATATATATATATATATATATATATATATATATAACAAATCAAATGGAGGTGGAAGGAAGTCTTTTGAATATAAAAATAAAAAAAGATAACTCCATGAAACGTCAATGTGTAAATTTATATACAGTTCAATATAAATAAATAATAAGGAAAAAGTTAGTCGTCATATAATCAGTTATATATCTATTTCAACAGTTATTATCTATCTATCTATCTATCTATCTATCTATATATATATATATATATATATATATATATATATATATATACATTTAACTGCCTCATCAAACCGACATTTTATTAAATGAAAAGAAATTCATCCCGACAATTTGATAATAAACCTTAAAGTTAATAAATAAATAATACGTAATTTTTATTTTATAAAAATTATTTTTATTTTTCACATTTTTAAATATGGTATTGTATTATATATTTATTATTATTATGATGATGATGATGATAAAAATGATGATGATATTTAATTCAACACCATTGATTGCATTTCCGAGAATTTTATTAATGGTTGTGGTTAACGATTTAACCATAAAATCTTCCCTTACCTTCCCTTAATCCTATAAACAAATTTCTTTTTTCCTTCCTCCACTTCTTTCTCTGAAATAGTGTAAGCCTCTCCCCCAATTTCTTTTTCAGTTAAAATCTCTACTTCCTTTTTTTCATTTTCTTTTTCTTTCTTTTTTCTTTATTATTTATTTATTAACTTTAAGGTTTATTATCAAATTGTCGGGATGAATTTCTTTTCATTTAATAAAATGTCGGTTTGATGAGGCAGTTTAATGTATATATATATATATATATATATATATATATATGGATAACTGTTGAAATAGATATATTAATATTATATATATGATATATATATATATATATATATATATATATATATATATTTGAATAAAACAGACCACTTTAAGGTTCCATGTAATAAGTTATTTCTACCACAACCCCTTTAACAGGGCTCTGGAACATTGGAAGAAAAGTCTGATGATCCAGAGCCCTGTTATTCAATAAAAAATAAATATATGGAACATAAAATGGTCTGTTTTATTAACATATAACTCTGAATTTTACATTTAAGCTCTCGGATATCATCCTCTTTGGGTCTACCCATGCGGATTACCTAGTTTTGCATAAACTATATATATATATATATATATATATATATATATATATATACATAATATTCACCCAATACAAGGTGCAGGAGTTACTTAAGGTAAAAGGTTACTATGTGGTGTTTTATTAGCGTAGGCAAAGGTGTTGAGTTATATAGGAAAGATAACATTTAACCCTGTGATTGGGAAAACATTGGGGAAGCTTCACTCATATGTATGCAGCATAGTAGGTCGCAGTTGTAAATGTCAATGTGGTGGAACAAAAGAATGTAGCTTGTTCGAAGATTTGCCATAGCGATAGAATAGCGAATGGCTCGCGACTTTTCGTCTGTCGGAAAGAGTCTGTAGGAAGGAAAATAATTCATTACCCACAACTCCGTGTAGACGCAAATGCCGATTAATGTTGCATTTAAATGTTTGAAGATTGTAGTTATCAGGGAAGCAATTAAACGGAAGGGAAGTGTGAGAAAAGAAACTGTTGGAGTAGAAGTGGCGAGTGCATTTCGCTATTTCAACAGTAAAAAGGTGGGACCTAGATGCCAATCGAGTAGCACGCTTAAATTCATGTAGTTGGGGTACCAGGGAAAACTCATCAGTGTAGTTACCATGAAAATATTTGTAGAAAAGACAGAGGGAAGCCATATCATGTCGGTGAGAAAGTGACTGAAGTCGAGATGCTATTTATTATTATTATTACTATTTTTATTATTACTATTCTTATTACTGTTACTATTTTTATTATTATTACTAGTATTAATAATAGTATTATTATTACTCTTCATTTCTTCTTCTTCGAGACCACATAAGTCATTCTTATTAGTATTCCAAAGGTTTAGACATGAATGACACGCTCTTGAGGTGCTAAGCAAATTTAACTCTTGTTTACATTGTTCCGAATTCCGACAATTTTTCTCAACAGCCGAAAACTGGATCATCTATAAAAACGAATACTAATTAAATGAAATCCTGCCTAAAACAGCAACGAACCTGCAAGTCGGAATCATTGAATTCATACGGAATGTTCCAGCCAAGCGTTCCGTATTTCTTTCTCTCGTGAACAATATTATTAAAAAGGCAAAGTCCGAACAACAGCTTCTTCCAGACGACACATCCAACCCCAGCAGCCAGCGTCTGGTCATCAAACATCTCAGGAGTTACCGTTCCTGAACCGCTGGCATCAAAACAACGCTGCATTCCTGCTTTTAAACCGGAGGGACACTCGATGGTCAGCTAAAGAAGAAATATATTCAGAATAATTTTTATTTGAACAAATATGTTTTTTAATTAAAGAAAAAAGACAAAGTATACAAATATCCAAAGAAAACTATCATTACCTGTATCATCAATAAAAGAAAAGCTAAAAAATGTTTTAACATTTCGGAAAGATTATATATATATAAATATATATATATATATATATATATATATATATATATATATATATATATATATATATATGGAAAAATATAGTCTTAAGATGTGCTTTATTTATGAGGAAAAATTGCTCAATATCAGAAATAGAGCGTATGTAAATAAAAAGTGAACATAGAAAGAAAAACTTAGAGGCGACAGTCTGTTTTTTGCCTGACGATTGCATATAGCATGAAAAACAAACTGTCGCCTCTAATGATGACTTCAGGTTTATATTTATATATGAATATATATATATATATATATATATATATATATATATATATATATATATATAAACAAAAATATCGTTAACATATCGACAATACACTTGAGGACGAAGTACATCACTACGTATTCTCTCCTCGTAAAAGCCAACAAAAATATTGGCATGTGCCGGTCCGAAAAGGGAGCCCATAGCAACACCGTCAATCTGTCGATACATAGTATTATTAAAACTGAATACGACAGACAACGTGGCAAATTTCACCAAATCCCCAAATACAAACTCAGGAATACTAGGTGAAGACAAAGAACAGCGATGAAGCAAATCGCAGCAAATATTAATTGTTTCCAAAAGAGGGACACAAATGAATAAAGAACAGACAGCAAAGGAAGACATGAACTTATCTTTAGAAGACAAATTTTGGATGCGGTCAACAAAGGAATAAGAATCCATTATACAAAATCCACTTAAGCGCTGCAACACTGGTTCCAAAAGTGATGAATATATATATATATATATATATATATATATATATATATATATAATTGTCAAATGTGAACCTTTACTGTAAGGTTCACCGTTTACAAGGCCAAGGGGTCACTCGAAGTAGAGGGTTAAATTAAGAGGCTTTTTATACGATTAGGAGGGGAAGGTAACGGTTAACCCTAGACTTGAATAGGTTAAAGAGTCTGTTCCATAGAGCAATGGTTCATAGGAAGGGCCTGTTCGAGTGGAACTTAATTCTCATTGATGAATGCGGCGGGAATGTGGATGCTCTGCTACTATGTAAGTGGCATGTCGGGTCCTAGCCGTGAAGGTTAGACCAAGTGGAACCAAGGAATGCAGTTTGTCCGAGTACTTTTCATGGAAATACCGACAGAGCAGTGACTGAACCAATTTCTAAGTCTGCAGCTAGATAAGTTGGTTCACTGTGTCGGGCTAAATTTTCTCGACAGAATTTTCTTACACATTTTTTAAGTTTACCTTTCGCCACATCTGGCCCAGTGCTCCTGCTATATATTTAGAGATACTTCATAAAATCCAAAGAAGAATATCCAATGTTGTTAGTACGTTGACTTCATTAATTACTCAATCGTAATTGTTCTAGCGAGACAAGCTTGTTATCCATTAAACCATGACGGGGTACCCCCATGTATTCAGTATGTAGTGCGATGGAAACGTATGCACCCTCCTCCTCCTCCTAATAATAATAATAATAATAATAATAATAATAATGTCTCCCCCTACACACACACACACACAAACAAACAAACAAAAGAAAGACTTACTTTAATTCCTTTTTGTAAGATTTGAACAGGAAAACATTGATCAGGTTTCGAACTCAGCCACAAACGAAAGTTGGGATCCCGTTGTTCGAGTGGTATATTGTTCAACCTTTTGTAGAAAATAAAATAAAAGCGTATAATATGAATTAACATTATAGATTCATCTAAGCAAGTAGGGTACAGGGCACCAACAATGGGGTACTTTTATTAATGTTATCTAATAGCGATGGATATGTGTCAGTTTCGTCTTGTCTGGAAATATTTACTGACATGCTAGCTTTCGAAATATTTAACTTTCTTAACAAGGACAAAGAGATTATTAAAAACAAGAATATTTTTACATCTGAGGTATGTCCCTCTCGCTCTCTTTCTCTATCTCTCTCTCTCTCTCACACACAAACACACACACACACTCTTTGTATGTGTTCCTGTGTGTGTGTGCATGTCTGTTAGATGCCTGTGGGAACAAGCCAGATAGATGATATACAAAACAAAGGTATCAAATGACAGCCTTGAACAGATCTGAAGAGAAATTGCCTACGAGTTTCGATTTCCTATGCCTACTGCAAAAAGGTCTCATTGTCACCAAGTAGACAGTATTTGGCATTTGGTGGGTAGTGACGGTGCTGAAGGAAATAAGATACCATCACTGATCCAATTCTAGATAGATAGATAGATAGATAGATAGATAGATAGAGAGATATGAACAGACTGAGATAGATATGAACAAACTGAGATAGATAGATAGATAGATATGAACAGACTGAGAAAGATATGAACAAACTGAGATAGATAGATAGATAGATGTGAACAGACTGAGATAGATATGAACAAACTGAGATAGATAGATAGATAGATAGATAGATAGATAGATGTGAACAGACTGAGATAGATATGAACAAACTGAGATAGATAGATAGATAGATAGATAGATAGATAGATAGATAGATATAAACAGACTGAGAAAGATATGAACAAACTGAGATAGATAGATAGATGTGAACAGACTGAGATATATATGAACAAACTGAGATAGATAGATAGATAGATAGATAGATAGATAGATAGATATGAACAGACCGAGATAGATATGAACAAACTGAGATAGATAGATAGATAGATAGATAGATAGATAGATAGATAGATAGATAGATAGATAGAGAGATAGATATAAACAGACTGAGAAAGATATGAACAAACTGAGATAGATAGATAGATAGATAGATAGATAGATAGATATGAACAGAACGGGAAATAAAGGAAATGAAAGAGCCGCAATTAAGAAAATAACGATTGACATTGCACTTAATTTTTTTAAAGATCGAAATTGACTGCAATGCAAGAAGCTAGAAGAGAGTCCCACACACGAGAAGGAATACTGTTAAGGTAGAATCTAGTTCTGCGCTAAAATTCTAAAAAAAAAATCCTGCTGTGTGGAACCAACACTCACGATGATGTTTCCCCGATTCACTACAATCTTAACCTGTTCAAGTCTAGTCTTAACCCTTATCTTCTCTACCTATCCACATAAACTGGGTCTCTTACTCTGTATCTCTCCTCCTCGTGTGGCCCCCGGGCCTTGTACAGGGTGACTTTCCACGCAAACTATTATCATTATTTTTATAGTTATCAAAACGTTTCGACCGTTGTGCCCTCCGTCTTTCTTCAGGCGTTCATATTCGGAACAGTGTGTACTTGGAGTAAGTGGTAATGGTGCGAGTACTCAGTAAGAGATATAAGCCGCAGAACGAGAAAAATCTCCCCCGTATAGATTAAATAAAGGATTCAGTTCGAAAATCTGCTGAGTTTTACCTGGATTAACAATCACCGGATAAAGGCCGAGGGTCACAACGGCCGAAACATTGTGATAACAACAAAAACGAGGATAACTGTATAATGTAAATAAGGAAACTGCTGCTAACAATCAGAAAGAGACCGTTTAAATTTATGCGACACATAATGAGGAAATAAGCTTTGGAGAATTTAACACCCACAAGGCATACTGAAGAAAAGAGAAACACGTCAAAATTGCAATATACCCTATTTAGAAAGTTTAGGTTAAATGATGACAGAACAATTATAAAAATGGTAAATTGGTAAAAGTTACTTGGAGCAAAAAAGAAGTTTTGGAAAACTATTTATGCACGCTTTATGAAATTATATAGCATATAAAAGAAGCGACAGAAATTGCCAGAAAAAAAAAAGCAGAAAGATAAAACATTAATTTGCTGTTCGCCACAATTCCATCTTTAATTACTATTGACACCTGTCCTGGGCCAGAACAGGAAAATCAAAGAAACCATGAAAACTTGTTATCTTGCCTTTTCCTATCCAAGTCACCGGGATCCTGTAAACACAAAAATCTTTAGCTTGGCGGTAGTTAGCTTATTTTGTGTTGATTTTGAAAGAATAATATATTTTCTCATTTTTGTGTTTTTATTGCTTAAGCGATGCGCTTAGGAAATGCTCATTTTTATCATATTCTTCCGATGATTAAACATTACATGACAAATCTAATTATTGGGATATTTATTTTGCTGTTGACATTATGTTAAACACAAGACCGCATACTTTACTTTAGAGTGTTACCAAATTATTCTTTGAAAAATATAACATTATTACAAGTGATACTCACTTTTCCAGGATCGCCTGCAGCTGTGGCATCCAAGATGCAGCAAGGTGACAGTTTTGCAAGAACACCCAGCGTCCGTTTTGCATCTGAGCACGATTGATGAGTTCTTCAGCCTTCAATCCTTGGCCACGGCCCAATGATACCATGTCCAGGTGACGGTGGGAACCTTTCAGGTCTTTGGCAAATTTAAGAAGCTTCATTGCAGGATCACAACCTTTAGATTATAACGGTAATAGTGACGTCATTATTTTTCGGATTATATGCTTCCATAGAATTAAGACATTTATTTTTAATCCCGCATTTTTGTTACGCCAACTTTGATTTTTAGTGGATAATCGTGTTTCAAATAAACGCGTTGTTTTTCATTTTAAACAGTGTATATTAAGTCTATCGGTCTGCATACTCGAGAATACATAATAAAACAATATGCTCTCAAACAGGAAGAGCACATTGTCTTTAATAAGTGTTCTGCAAAAAAGCAGTTTTTGGAGAAAAGCGGTTTGTGTAGAACTTCCTTTTATAGAAATGGAATAGGGAATAAATACAACTTTATAACATCTATAGATATCCCCCAAGGATCTTCCTAACTGAATTTAGAAACTAGATCCGCGTTCTGGGTATGACGATAAACTACATCCGGCAGAAAGGCCTCAGATCAGGAGGTTTTGAGAAGCGTGGAACCACCTCTTAATTGCTGGTGTTTCTAGGTCTAACCAGACCCGGATTGATAGCACCTGTTAGGATCCCAGCTATGGGCAAATAGTTAAGCCCTAAACTAAGTTCAAAGCACCATGAAGGTGTGAAAATAGGTTTTAATACCAGCAATAACTTTTTGAAAAAATACCAACAATGCATTATTACAAGCGATACATATTGAAAGTAGGGGGACTTTTACCAGAAGTAGGCATTTAATAACCCATTTTGGTTGATATTCCGTAAAACAAAATAAATCTACCTGAATTGAAGACTAACATATACACAGAGTTGAATTGTAACATTTTGGAGCCCCTAGGCTAATGAAATTATACCTCCCCACCGCACCTCCATTAAATGGAGCCAATTTCTAACTCGCATGTAACTTCTTGAATATTTTTACTCGAGATATATTTTAGTGACATTTCCATAGCTTGAAGTAAACTTATTGTAATTTCTTTAAAAAAAATAGAATAGTTATCTTTCGTTTGTCAATAAATATTTTTTAAGAAATACCTTCACTATTTTAGCATTTATTGCACTTTTGCATTATAAAAATATAACATTCAATATAAACATTTTTGTCATACTGATATCATTTTTGTCATACTGATATCATTGATTTAGAAGTTATAAAATCTAGACAATCAAAATCAGTGATACTAAGATTTAAACATTCTGTAATAAAATCAAACATGTTATCTAATTGAAACACAATCATACAAACTAAAACACTTTTTTCGTAAATTGCACGCTGAAAGGTAAAATAAATATGAGTTTGTCATATTACTATCTTCTCAATTTATGAAATTATTTAGAAGTCATAACATCTAGAAAATTAGAATCATTGTTTTATAAGAGTTTGAGTGACCCAAAGCTGCAGCCTATACTAGCCTAAAGGATAATCTGGCCCTGCAAGTAGCAAATATGACAAAACAAAATATTATAGTGAATTATATATATATTAAAAAAATGTTATAAATATAAGGCAAGTGATAAGTTATGTTCACTATGTATAGAGGAAAAACTAGCTATTGCTACCCATAAGGAACCTAAGAATTTATTAAACCAAAAATGGGAAATTCTTAGTAGGTGGAGGCATTTCTTTTTCGTCGCATACTCCTTGTTGTTTGTCTTATTTATTTATTTTTAGTTATTTTTTTATTTATTTTTTTTTTGTCATGTAGTTATGGTTATTTTTGGTTTTATCAATATATACTATTCCGTAATTTTCATTTCTAGCCGGCTTTATCCTGAAGATCCGTTTAGGTGAAACCTAGGTAGGTTTGCCTGGCTCCTTAAGATTATCTTAGGTTTTGCTTTATTTAGTGTATTGAGCACTTTATGTAGTTGTCTTTTTACTCGTTTTTTTTGTTTTTTTTTTGTTTTTTTCTTCTTCTTTAGACTTGGAGATTAAACACTGGACGATTGTTTTCGCCTTATTTTAATGTTCTTGGGTCTTTCTTTTTTTATTCCCCATTTTTCCTCGGTTACCGATTTGTTCTACTGCAAGTTGAGCTATCCGAGTTTGTTCCAAACGAGTACCACCCTACGTGTAATGGAAATGTATTGATTGGGGGGGGGTAAATGAAATACACATACGTTCTTTTTATCCCACTTCAAATTAACTCAAAAGGAATTTTTTAGTATGTATACAACCGGTCATAATTATCGATCTCTCATCCAAAAGTTATTTTGGTCTGGCAATATTATTATCGCTAATTATAAGCATATATATATATATATATATATATATATATATATATATATATATATAAAGACATTTTTTATGTTTAACGTTGTTATTTATAGATACAAGTATTTAAGCAAATGCTCTGTTTATGATAAACAGTATTAAATAACATTTACCGGCCTGAATGCCGAAATTTTCATAGAAAATATTCGTTCATTGACAGGATTTTCTATGAAAATTTCTCGGACATTCAGGCCGGTAAATGTTATTTAATACTGTTTATCATAAACAACATTGGCAAACTTGTATGAAAAATAACAACGTTAAACATAAAATGTCTTTAATAAATAAATTGTCGGACCTTGTCCATTTCTTAATATATATATATATATATATATATATATAAAACAAAGAATCCTGGTCTGACTACTAATATAAGTTTCATGTTATTAAACATTTTTGCTTAGAAAAGCACTTCCATATTCTAAGGTGTTGAGCAATTTTTTTTTTAGTGTACATACACAGCAGACTTTTTTTCTATTTTTATTTGAAAGTTCTGCCATGGTTGTCTCAGTGGCATTGAGCACTATTTTGACGCATCGGTGAGATATTTTTTATTGGGGCAGGGAGTATAATTGTGTGTTTACGGCTTTATTTTAGCCACCCCACGTGAGGTTAGTTAGATTATGGATGGTGAGTGAAAACCCTCCATATTTTTACCATCTCAGTTTTTCCTGGCATAAAACTTATAGTAGTGGCCGGAAGGTGATTCTTTGTTGAGAAAAGTTCTACCATATTTTATGGTGTTGAGCACTTTTCTTTCTGGTGTATATATACGACAGACTGTTTTTGAAGATCTGCTTATATATATATATATAAATATATATATATGTGTGTGTGTGTGTGTGTGTGTGTGTGTGTGTGTGTGTGTGTGTGTGTGTGTGTGGAACAAAAAAAAAAATTTTTCTGTGTGAAAGTGTGTGTGAATTGGAAAATTGTGCAAACTTGGAATCAGCACATATACTAGAACAAAATTTCCTTGTGAATAAGCATGAAATGAATGTTGTTTGGAACCAGTAATTTTTCTGTTTACCACAGAAAAGACAATAATAACAACGAAAATTGCAATATCTGCACTTTTAAAATTTGTTTGTTGAAGACATTAAGATTTATAATACTAAAATTTATGCACAGATGTCCTCAAGGACACATGGACAAAAAAAGTGGATAAAGGCGTTAGAAAAATCCAGTGAGGGGGACTCAAAAGTGTGAGTTCAATACCTGATTAAGGCGGTGGAGAACTTGAAATTAATACGAGATAATAATTTTTATTTTATTAGACATAGCACGTGGAACTACAACATTGTAAAAAATCAGCAAAATGAAGGTTCAGTTCGATAATCCAACTACCTGAGGGAATTTTTTACAACGACCGAAACGTTCTGATAAATATCTTATGTGTGTGTGTGTGTGTGTGTGTGTGTGTGTGTGTGTGTGTGTGTGTGTGTGTGTGTGTGTGTGTGTGTGTGTGTGTGTGTGTGTGTGTGTGTGTGTGTGTGTGTGTGTGTGTGTGTGTGTGTGTGTGTGTGTGTGTGTGTGTGGATGTGTGTGTGTGTGTGTGTGTGTGTGTGTCCCCCAGGTCTTGGGGTCTGTTCCATTGACAAAGTAATTAATGAAATAGATGTATGTTTAACTGCACAATTTCAATATCTTTTTTTGGTAGATGGGTGTACAATGTGAAATCGACCCGCATCAAAATTTATTCTTTTTCAAAATATGCCTCGATGTCTGTTGAATACCTGTTTGATTGCACTGAACTATTAAACTCCAAGTAAATGTAATTCGTCATCGTTTTCAAATATTGGACCACGCACATCTTTTTTTAATCATTGTCGGATCTTAACACCTTCGATGTTATATATAATATATATATATATATATACATAGTTCAAATGATGAATTTTACTTTGCAAAGATAATCATTAACTTTGGAGGAATATTTTCATTCCTGCTTTGTTGATAGAAGTGTCTAAACGAGATTTGAAGTAAAACATTTCGGGTCTTATTTAGTCAATCAACCTGTGGCACAGAGATCTACCTGACATCATTTTAAGATCGATTCCCCCCATATCCCATGAACATACAACATATAAAGGTGATGAATTAACAGCAACGATGAAATTGTTAACCCTTAAAAGATTTTCTCATGGAGCCTATCCATATGGCTATGTCCAAGTAACAATTGCATTCAGAATAACCTGATGAGATTCAATCCGGGCCTTCACCGAAGTCAGTTGGATTTTAAAGAGGGAAAGAGAAACCAAGCAAGGACATATTTTTTGGACGCCTCAGAAGCAGGTGGATGACAGAACGTGGTCTGGGGAGGAAATATGAGGGAAGCAAAATATTGGGGAGAGCTGCAAGAAATAGGGGGCATTTATATTTTTTTTGATTTAAAATACGTCTAAATCTCTGGTTGGCACAAAGAAAGAAGATAATACATTTACAGAATCAAACAAAAGTGGTAAGGTACTTTTGTTTATTTATTTATGCGCATGAATTACTTTTTTTGACTTGATTCAGTCATTTCTTAAAGTGATTATGACATGTATCATATGTCT
The DNA here is from genome assembly GCA_903632075.3 of Acanthosepion pharaonis. Taxonomy (NCBI): domain Eukaryota; kingdom Metazoa; phylum Mollusca; class Cephalopoda; order Sepiida; family Sepiidae; genus Acanthosepion; species Acanthosepion pharaonis. Next base: position 258,766 of record CAHIKZ030001399.1, read on the forward strand.
TATCCGTTAGTTTTTGACTAGGCAGAACATTTTTTCCACGGAATATTGTTTTGCACTCAAAAGACATTTCTCAACCACAACAACATTTAAAGTCCTGTAAATTCAACCCATAGTTGTGTTTTAGAAAAGAGACTTTGTGTGTGGGTGGGTAATTTGTGTGTGTGTGTGTGTGTGTTGTGTGTGTGTGTGTGTGTGTGTGTTTGTGTACCTTGTGTGTGTGTTAAAACATGTGTGAATGTCCACAACAAAAATTGGTATTTGTTGTGTGTGTGCTGAATGTGTGTGTGTGTGTGTGTGTGTGTGTGTGTGTGTGTGTGTGTGTGTGTGGTGTGTGTGTGTCAAAATATTTTAAATAGGAAGGTACTTCACACAGGAAATAAATTTTTTCAGCTCTTGTTTTGGAAACATGGACCTTTTGAGGAGCGTAAATGTTTGGAATCATATTTTTAAAGTTAAATATATATATATATATATATATATATAAATTTTCATACAAAAACAGAAAAATTTTTCCTGAACAAAAATGGTCTATTTCCAGCCATTCTGTACATGACTAAATACATATATAAATATGTATAAATGACATATAAATAATATAGAAATGTATGTAAACAATAAATAAATCGAGCTCTTTGTGGATCAGTTTTAATAATTAATATTACTAGGATCCACCCGGGTTATATACCAACGGATCGATTACCTGTACTATGTACTATATATATATATGAACAATAAAAAATATTAGAAAATTCAGACACACCGTGTTGTATATTAATATTTCATTTGGATTCCTTGACTAGTTTCGGCCAGCATGGCCATCATCAGGAAAAAAAAATTCTGGTTGCTGGTAGCAGTGAACAACACAAATGAAGGTCTAGATGGGGAAAATGAACTTTTGTCTGTAGTTTTCATTTGTTATTTCATTGTTTTATGTTTTTTAATATGAATTTTAGTCAGTCCTTGTGTTGGTCAAACAGTCTCTCTCTCTCTCGCTTTCTCTTTCTCTCTCTCTCTCTCTCCCCTCTCTCTCTCTCTCCTCTCTCTCTCTCTCTCTCTCTCTCTCTCTCTCGTCTGACAAGAAACATTTAATTAATCTTTTATTGAGTTTTTCCAGCATTCTAACATTTTTCCATTTTTCAGGGGGTTAAAATATATAGGAATTTTCCATAGTTATAATTGTTCCGAGTGGTTTCGGCTAGTAGCTTTATTTGTGGACAAATTTGAGGCGGTGATTAAATGATTTTTTTTTTTTTTTTTCTTGGGCGGTCACACGCAGTGGAGACGGCGTGTTAAAAGTGTTCTAAAAATAGAAGTGATGCCAGCCCAACCGACGACGCATAGACCGTGACCGCCGTCCCAAAAATATACAATCTACACCGCACTTAACTCCTCAGAGCAAAACTAGAAGCCATACACAAAAATTCACCATCCAAACAACATCCTTGATAATGATTAGAGAAGTATCCGAAAAAAACCGAAGCACAATTACAACTATGGACAATTCCTATATTCTTGTCGGCCGTTTACAATGATATATATATATATATATATATTACTGGTGGTACAAAACCGCCATAAATAGACAAAATTTGCTTTTATTACCACTCATGGTAATAATTAAAAAAGAAAAAGGAAAAACGAGCTTCTAACCGGTATCGAACGTCGCTCAACAGATCTAAATCGAGGTTAACAAAGGTATAATTATCAATAATAAGATAGTACATAAGGGAAAAATTCTTAAATGAAAATTAATTGGACGCCCAGGACAAAATCCTTCTGTTTACATAACAAAAGTTTTAAGGATGAAATAGATATGGCCTCCGATATTCTCAAGTTTTTTTCAAACTGTTTTTTCAGACTGTTTCATGCTAGACGCAGTAGTCAGGCCTGATGATTGCATGTAGCATGAAACAGCCTGAATGTTCACATTTATATTTATATATGCTCTATCTCTGATATTAAGCACTTTATCCCATAAATATTGCACACCTTAAAACTATATTTCTTCATATATATATTTATATTATGAAATGGCTTAATTCTTATTTCGTTTATTTTAAATTTCTAAGGATAGAGTAAGTAAAAACCTTTCCAATAACATCATCTTTATATAATCAATAAATAGTTGTCTTATATTACAGGTATAGAACAAATTCTTAAAAAATTGCGATATTTTTTACCTCATCGTATCAAAAGGTCGCCTTATACGTAGAAATATTGAGTATACACACACACAAATATATATATATATATATATATATATATATATATATATATATATATATGTATGTATGTATGAAAGAACATTGTCGCCTCTAAGTGTTGAATTCAGACTGTTTCATGCTAAACGCAATCACCAGGCTTGATTTGAGTGCTGACTTTAATGTTTACTTTTATATTTACATACGCTATCTCTCTTTCTGATATTGAGCACTTTATCGCATAAATATAGCATACCTTAAAGGCATATATATATATATATATATATATATATATATATATATATATATATATATATAACAGGGGGGTGCATGCATACGCTGAGACTGATTTTTAGGCTGTGGTTTACCTGGAGAGAGGATGAAGATGAGAGGAACAGAGCAAGAAGATTCTTGATAAACGTCTTTGAGATCAAATCCACCAAGAGAAAGATAATGGTCGCCCATTTTGTCAGTGATAAATTCTTTTATGCTGCTAATAAGAGATTCTGGACAGAGAAGCTTAACAAGGAGAAGTCTCTGGAAGGAAGAAAGTTTCTCCCACGAAAAGACTTTTGAATCATTTTGATTCGTGTCATCAGCTGCAAAGAGAAAAATATCATACAGCATTTTATTGAAGCGGCAGAGAACAACAAAGTAGTAACTATGGAAATTACAGTGTTAGATTTACAGTTGTTTATTATTATTATTATTATTATTATTATTATTATTATTATTATGGTTGTTGTTGTTGTTTTTATTATTGTTATTATTATTATTATTATATAATATGTGTGTAAAAATTGAGCAGAATAAGTGAGGGAATTAATGAAAGAAAAGTCTTACCTAAAAATAAACACCCACACATGTTATTGGAATTATATTGTATTTCCTAAAAAAAGATCTACTTGTTAGGGTCAGTTGACAGTCACACGTTCAGAAAATAAAAAGTTATAAAAGAAGGCTGTAGCGGTGATTTTTTTAATTTGCATGAATTGACTAATCGGCAATGATGGAGAAAACGAGATTTCCTGGTAAAAAGGAATTTCTCTCTCTAAAATTCTTATGAGAATTTTCGTCTCCTAGTCTATAGGTCTATAGGTCTGCAACTTACAGGAGTGGAGAGTTTCTCTCACTCTTCTTCGTCACTGTTAGTAATTGGAAAAATTTCTTGACAGTAGACAATAAAAGTAACTAATACCGACCAAATGCGTTATGCTATTTAATACTACAAAACACGTTAATCCTGTTGAAAAGATGGCTTATTTGAAGAAGAAAGAGAAACAGTATGACTTTGATGTGTAGGCGCGGAGACTAACACAGCGATAGGCCCACTATGAAACAACAACCGTAGTTGTCCACACACCAGTTCAAGTCTTATACTTAACCACATATGATGCTCTAACTTATAGACACATGATACCGTGGTGTAAAAGTATTATTGAAAGGGAAGAAAGGTCTTTGAACCGTACAGTTTGGTTGGTGATTCGTACCCGATTAGCCTTAGCATTCCGACCATGAGAAATGGTGTAACAGTCTAGATTAATGCCCTCCAAGAATATACACTGGTATAGCTTTGTGCAGAATAATAACCGGAATAGAACAGGATGTGGCATAGTTCATACTTCTGTGATTAAAATAGCTTCGTTTTAACAATACCCTACTAGGCCAGTTTGTACCCAGTCTCAGCAACTGTTTTCTTAATTCGGGTGTCATTTGATGATTCCATCCCACATCGACGTGCTTATCAAAACTTCAAAGGATGAATATTAAATTGATGCTGTAGACTGAATGCCAAGCACAAAAACACTTCAATTCTTTTGACCGTTTTCAAGTGATCGTTTTTCTTGCACGAATTCATAAGTCATCGTGACAGAGGTTTGAGCATATTGGCCTTCGTCAACTACTGATCTCGAAAGATTGTGTGCTCTCTCTGAAAAGCTGTAACCAAGGTCTGCTTAGTATAGTTTCAGTAAAGTGGCTTCTGTGTGCTGAAAAGGCATAAATGTGCCTGAGCAGGTATCAACAATAGGGAATAGCTAACCAAATGAAAAGAGATATAGTTGTATCTTCAGGGACCATATGCTTCGTTTATTATTATTATTTTCATTAAAGACGAATGAAAAGAAAGGGTTGAGTGACATACAGAGGTGGTTATACTGTTATTCATTTCATCCCCAAGCAAGGCATTAAAGCCACTAAGACGCAATGGGCTACTGAGTGTGAAAGAATATAAGATAAAGAAAAACGTTATTAACGGACAAGAACAATAACAGTAATTAAGAAAACAGAAGATAACGATTGACATTGCATTTACACTTCTAAAGATCGAAGTTGGCTGAAAATCTGGAAACCAGAAGAGAGTTCCACAGGCGAGAAATACGAGAAAATAAACTGTTAGCATAAAAATTACGGTTACATCGAACGATTTCAACTGTAAGCTGAAATTCATTGAAGTCTAGCTACCATATAGGAAAGCCCACAAGGACAATTACCATGGAAGTATTTATAGAAAAGATAGAGAGAAGCTATATTGTAGTATTGGAGAAGCAACCTGAGATGCCAGGTCAGGATAAATAACATTGCAGATTCTTTGTATTTTTCCAAGAATATCTAAATACATAGTAAAAGTATATGTAACAGCAATATTCAGAACAATGGCGGATGGTAAACTTATAAATAAGTAAGATAGAGTCTGGAAAGAAAAAATGTCTTGCATGAAACAATGAACCAACCTTCTTAGCAGCTGACCATAAATTATATTGAATTACTTCACTGTAAATTTTTCATTCCGCGTCATCAGAGAATCACTCTGAGGTTTTAGCATCAGTCATGCTGATGGAAGATAGAAAAGGTTCTCTCAGACGAGAAAACCTCAGAGAGCCGTTCCGTTTTTGAGGCATTAAAATTAACCAGCCACTCCTTGTCCCATTTAACAACAGACTGTAAGTCATTTTGGTGATTAGGTGCCAATTTGAACTTATCCAACTGATCGGACTTACTATTAAGACAGTGGTAAATGCATCCTTGTACAAATTAATTGAAACAAAACGAATAATTTCGTTATTATTTACTTTTTTCGTATTTTTCCAATGAATCATGACCCAGTGCACATGTTAGGACTTCGTATGTCCACCCCACGAAGTCCTTACTTGCAGATTGACCACAGATTCTCGATTGGATTTAAATCAGGAGAGTTTCCGGGCCAGTCTATAGTACTTTGATTTGCTCACTAGAAAGGCTTGCAAGTGTATTCGCGCAGCGTTACAATTTTCGTAAGCTTCTTTGGCCATAGGACAACTAATCGACAGTCGAGACTCTAGTGTCTGGGTGTGATAAAAATCTGATGCAAACAAGGATGACGCAATATTTTTCAAGGCCAAACAAATTTCATCATACACCCCGAAAATATTACTGCACACCAATGCAAATGACCTAATCTGAGGAAAAAATAGAAATCGATTGCACCCTATCACTCCAATGGGTCTAAAACTGGCCGTATGATGAAAGAAAGAAAACTAAAGCGATTCTTTCAATTAATTGAACAAAGTATTTAGTCCAAAGATTATACACGGCGACTAATTATTGAGTGAAGTTACTGTCAACAGAGTAACAAATAATTACTTGGACCAAATATCTAGTTATTATTCACGCTTCTATTGATGTATCTATATATCTGGAGCATATACATGGCGACTAATTATTGAGGTAGTTTACAATAGCAATAGACTGGTGAATAATTGCTCCGAGGATGTATCTACACTAGGTATAGCATGGCGCAAAATTATCGAGGGAAATTTATTATAAATTGGAGGAAAAAGGCTATTATATGTATTCTGGTTTTCGGTGAAAATAGATTGGGGAGAATGGAGATCAAGCGGCAACAAGTCTCACCGTATAAAATGACGTGAGAAACTCAGTGAGATATAAAACCAAAACACTTTTGTTTGAATAATAAAATCAAACTTTACTAAATGTAGTTATGTCATCAGCATAGATACCGAGTTGCGAACTGATGACATCAGAAAGAAGGTTGTTGATGAAAGAGTGGAACAACTTAGGTCAAAAGATAGAACCTTATAGCACACTGATATTAATGCAAAATGATCTAGAAGAGTCGCCGTTCAAGACAACCCACATTTCGTGATTTAAGAAAGACTGAATCAGTTCAAACATTCGTCCAGAAATTTCATAACCTAGTATTAGATTTATTATCATATTTAAATTTGCAATTACATTGTAATTATAAAATATTTAAAAAAAACTATGTCTATTTGTAACTTTAATTATTAAGATGGGGTAGATTGAGGTTCATAGGTAGGACGTGGGCAATGACATAATCCTTATACTAATGTCACTAGAGAATCTACATTTTTTTAATCAGGTAAGGCAATAAAGCCACTAAGACGCTAGTGGTTATGGAGAGTGAGAGAATATGAGAAAAACACTATTTAAAACAGAGAACAATAAAAGTATAGGAATTAAGACGATAACGATTGACATTGCATTTTGATTTTTGAAGATTGATTGAGAGGCGAAATATACGGAAGAGAGTTCCCCAATCAGAAAGTGTGAGAGAAGAAACTGTTATCATAAAAGTCACAGTTGCATCGAGCCATTGGTCAAGCATTATTATTTGCTAGCCAATCAGAGCAGTGCAAATGTGTTTTTTTTACCCCCCCGCAATGAATGCAGTCGCTGAAAAGGCAGAAGTAAGATCGAACTAGTCTCACGACTAGCAGACAATTACTCTCCCTTTGGTGTATCAATCAGCTAAATTTCTTTTCTCGACGACGGTTTTCAACTCCCTCGATCAGTTTCCTTCATTTAAATAGGTACATGACTCCGGGTTTTTTTTAGCAATAAATACAACAGGCAACCTCCCAGCTCAAGAATCCCTCATAAAGGGAAACTTCTTCAAGTTCCTTTTTATGTATTCATTATCTTAATTGTAATCTCATGATCTTTTTGATCCCGTTGCCGCAGTAGAAGTGGTGTTTTGGGCAAGATAGCCTGACGGAGCCCATCCCTCTCCAGGACGATTTTGAATTCAGAATTTTTCTCTCCTTGCCAGCCAAGGCTATAGAAGCCAGTCTGTCCAGCTATTTACGCCTAGCTAGGGGAAGAAGAGGATTCATACCTTTCCCAAGGATATTAGCACATAAGTGAGTGTAATGGATTCGACTGGAATACGAACTCGACTTTCCGATTCCTCAATCCGAACCGCTATCCATTACTCCACCGTGCCTCCAAATCTTAAACAAATGTTACATTTATTAATTTGTGTTGTTGAGGTTACTTAACTTTACTGGAGACACCGGTGACTTTAGTCTTTCACAAGCATAGCCAGGACAGAGACGAGTCTTTGACAGTTCTTCACGAATATTCCTGTGGCTACTGAAACACAACGTGGGTGCGCAGGATTGATGTAGATCCGGCTCATCGGAAATGTATCAACGGAGATGGACAAAAGTAAGAGTGGCATTCAGAGAAGCATGCGGCAACAGAGCCACACACTTCCAAGATATTATCCCAGAATAAGATTATTAAACACCTTATACCTGTACTGTTCTTCATGGATTATAGTAACTAATAACATCATGTCTCTTCTCCTTCTCTCCCTTATTCATGTCTCTAATTAAAAGCTTGCTAGCAAAAATGACCTCATAAACTATTATTCTCACCATTGTAACAGAATAAAATCTGGCATAATGATAGTATTTTTTTAATCACTTCACTCCAAGCAAGGTGAAAATGTCACTAAGACGCAAGGGAATATTGGGAGTGAAAAAAGAATGAATATACTTTAGAAGGGACCAGGAACCCAATCCTAAATAGGAAACAAGGGATAAACCTCTACTACCGTTACAAAACTAGGGAGGAGTGCAAACCGGACGATAGTTTCAAGCGCACTAAGAAATTTAACTCCCAATATTTACATGAAGATAAAATATATATTGAAAAGACATTAAAAAACGTCGAACGTACTTATTATTTTATACAAATTGCTAAAAGAAAAGCCTATAAAATTTACAATAGCAACATGATATAACGATAATAATGCATTCGGTATAAATAGACATACATTATTATATATCAACTTAATAACATCTGCTATTCAACACGATACATTCTATTTTAATATTAAATTAATTGCAACTAATCTAACATTATTATGGATATGATAACAAATAAGAATAACTATCACAACAATAACTCTGAAGTGGGCATATGTATATTGTTGAAACGTCCATAAAATAAAATAAAGACGCATTTATAAACATAAGAAAAATGTACATAATAATTTATGTAATGCATTATTTATCGACAAAAATAATCTCAACCACAATTTCGATCTCAAAAATGCTACTCTTATTAAAAGAGTAAAATGAAAAGTTATCGAAAGTACATTAAAAATATTCATCAGAACATACTGGTATGAGATAGCCTCATCAATTTTCATTTGGAATTACTAGATGTAACCGTAAGTTTTATGCTAAGAGGTTTTTCTTTTATACTTCTCGCTTTGTGGAAATCTCTTTTGCTTTCCAGTCAATTTTGATCCTCAAAAGCATAAATGCAATGTCGATCATCATCTTTTGACTTCCTCATTTTGACCTCTGAGGTCAGATACAGGAAAACAAAGGAAGCCGTTTTTGATTGGTTGAAACTAGCGCGGGAATGTTAGAGAGATAGAAAGTGATTTCAAGGAGTTACGTTTTTACACGTCGAAGAATGTAGACGTGTTATATCGTATATGGAAACTACTCCCGAATGGGGTGCGATATCAACCCCACTGGCTAGTTAGAAGATGCACCCATCGATATTGTTAATAAAATAACAGATAATTTTAAAATCCCTTTTATTGAAGTTCTCATTTATTGCCGAAGTAAAAAAATACAACGAGGGATGAGCCACCGGGAAAAGACGAACGAGAGAGAATACAACATTATGGAATTGATACCTTCAACCAAGAGACCCCCCAGAACGAGATGGGCTTTACAACACTTGAATCTTGTTCTTTTATTGTCCTCTCTCCTTAATAATATTTTGTCTCATATTTTCTAACACTAAGTAACCCCCTTGCATCTTAGTGGCGTTATTGACTTGTTTGGGTGAAATGATTAACATATTATGAATATTGCTTCGAATGTTGCTGTCACGTCTAATCTGGTGTCTCTAAAATGTATCTAAAAATTGTTGATAAAATACAAAGAGGAATATAAAATGTTATCGGTTCTGACCTGGCAGTTCGGCTTCAGTCACTGTAATGAAATTTCCCTGTGCCTTTTCCGTGAACATATTATGTTTTAATGAACTTTAAGCGCAGCACTAGATCGGCAATTAGGTCTCATCATTTTAAAGTTCAAATTGCTAGGGGTAACCATAAGTTCTGTGCGAATAGGTTCTCCTCTCGCACTTCTCGCTTGTGGAACTCTCTTCCAAAATTTTGCTTTCCAGTCAACTTTGATCTTCAAAAATATAAATGCAATGTCAATAGTTATGTTGTCTTCTTAATTCTTGTTCTTTTATTGTCCTCTCTCCTTAATAATGATTTTTATCATATTCTTTTACATTCAATAACCCCTCGAGCCTCAGTGGCTTTATTGCCTTGTTTGGAGTGAAATGATCAAAACAAGTAGCTACTAGCCCAAATATAAAAATATGCGCTGGGTTTGTTGAAGTTGTCTTACCAGAAGAGGGGAATGGTTCTTTCATGAGATGCAATGGAGAATGGCTTTCTTTCAAAGTAGTCCATTGATTTGGGTTCTGTACCAGACTGGAACACAAAGAATGAAAACCAGGAAACGTTCGTGAAATCAATTCACACTGACGTGCTGCTGTGTCTGAGATCCAGGAAGGGAATGATCTGGAATCGTATTTCAGTTTCGCTGTAATTAAGAAACGCAAGAGAAAGGAGTAATTTGAAAACATTTCACAACACAAGACATAATATAATAAATTGGCTCATTCCTATCTTTAATTCTGCTTTTCTATGCTTTAGTTCTCGTGACTTGCACGACAGTTACGCCTTGCCAGTACCACTTAAATAATGGACTATTACTATTAAGCGTGGAAAGACGGAAAAGACATATCAGAAATGCTACTTGGTTTCAGTACGAAATAAATGAAAGAAAGAATGAAGGCAGGATAGAAATGTTTAATGTCTCCTTAATATCTTATAAATAATGGACTATTCCATTTTCATTGCGTAGAAAAACAAGACACAAAAGAAAGAAAGAAAGAAGTGTTTAACGGCTATTTCAGTGAAATTGTAAAAGGTGTCATTTTCAAATCTTTTTATTTGTACCCACTTCTTAAAATAACGACCAGCATTCTTATTTATGATTATATATATTGTTAAAGTTGTTCAGCTCCAATATTTAACAATGCGATAGGGGAATTTCTACGGATAATTTATTGTCGTAGAAATATGATCATATTCAATAATTAACTGAAGAATTAAGTTACAAATTAAGATTCATCCGTTTTAATTATGTGGGGGGAAACGAAAAAGATAAACCAGAGAGGATATTTGGTTTTAGTGAGAAAAAAAAAGAAAGTTGTTAACCTTAAATATTTGACGATGAGATAAGGATTACTACAACTAATATTATCGATTACCTTGTAATTTTGATTTGTTCTCTCAATTTGTTTCTGTCCGTGTTAAACAGACTTTGTTTTACGGTGCCGTTCCAGATTTAAATTGTCAAGATTCGAGACCCCATATTTGAGGAAACTTTTCTCCTTACAGAATCATCTTCAATGTTTCCCTGTTTAACCTCAGTTATTCTCTGTTCAGTTGCTAAGTAAATTTCAGTTACATTCAAACAGCTGGAGTATAAATTTTTTCATAGCATGCTTCCCATAAGCCATTTTTACCATTCTTGAAATTAAACTTGATGTTATTCAGCTGCTCCATATTCCTTTTACTCCTTTTCTGCCAACAGTATAACATGACCACGCACAATTTTCTCTACTGCTCGACAACCAGTTACTTTGTTGTCCAGACAAAAGAAAAACAAATAATTTAAAATTCTACATTTCATTACACCAATTACTTTTTGTCTTAAAAGTTCTTACTTTTTCTCTTGGATTTTTCTTCCATTTTTGCCAGGATATTTCCTTGCAAAAAAATCTGCCACTCAAGCTCCGATATGACGTGTGTCCGTTCTTCGTGGCCAGCTTTCTCCTCTTCCTGGATCTTGTCATTCATTCGCATGATATTTGTACACAGAAGGAAAGAAAAGATATGTTGGTGCCGGGCAAATAACGACCTAGAGACGACACGGTACACACTGGAAGTCAACCTAGATAAAAAAAAAAAAAGGTATAATTTTTCAAAAGCGTAATAAGCATATTTAAACTAAGTTCTGAAGTCACGTAAACTTTTGACTGGGGTGTGGGTAGCCCAACGGTTATCAATGCTGGGATTTCTGTAGAATCAGCGACGTTCACTAATGCGCTTGAGAAAGCCATGAAGCTTATCACTTGGTGTTATTTTATCAGGGTGTTAATTATAAAAGGTTAGGTTTATAACTGTGTTATATCTATAGTGGTTTGAATTAGATACTAGGTGTAACAGCAAAAATGTCCAACTCGTGTAAAAGCAAAATTGTCTATTTGTTAGATTAAGGTTTGAAGCGTTGTATCTTAGAAATGATTAAAGATATCTTCATGGAATTCTTGGAGGTCTTATTTTAATACTATTGGACTGAATCCATAAGAATGCATAATTACTCTGCTAGAAGAATCGTGATGGAATCGATCATTAACGAGAATGACATGTTCATCATTAATTGATCACAACTAAGGTTCGAAAGCTCATGAAGGATTGAAATAAAAAGTTATATATGAAATTTCATATATACATATATATATATATATGTGTGTGTGTGTCTGTGTGTGTGTGTGTGTGTGTTTGAGTCTGTAATATAACGATATATAATTTTGTATAATTTTACATATCAGCAAACAGTATTTAGAAAAATAAGTCATATTTTTCTAAGGATATATATATATATATATATAATTCCAGGATCTTTTTCCAACTTATTCAAGAGAATCTTCGATCTTCTAACCTTCTAACTTCCTGTTTTAGAGTAACAAGGGGCCTCACAGGTTCCACGTACGATTTCATTGTCAAGTCTTTTCACTGTTTTTTTGGACTATCATTGCTCAAACTCCTTTTCTCAAATATCTCATGAATTGATTTTCTAACTGATCTTCTCATCTCTGAAAGTTGAATTGATGATCCCTCTTCCTGTTGTGACCTCCTGATCTATTTATCCCCTCTAAGCCAGAGTATGAATGTTGGTAGCATTACTGAAGGCCTGAATGATCTTTTTACCTCTCACCATAGCTCACCTTGGCAATACAGTGGGTCCGACACAAAACGATTTTAACCTGGTCTATTTTTAGCTGAATAACACAAAGCGTTCTTACATCAAATGGTGTCAAGATGGCTAAAAGTCTTATCTGAAAACCTGGAAAAAGAAACTCAGTTTAGTGGTTTTTAGATATTAAACATTTTGTGGGATGACCAATTTTGCTGCTACATGACTTGGACAATTTTGATGTTACATCCGGTACATACATACATACATACATACATATGAACACGCACAGACAAACACTCACATATATATATATATATATATATATATATATATATATATATATATATATATATATGTGTGTGTGTGTGTGTGTTATACATACATATATGCACATGTACACACGCACATACAAACATAAGCACACACACACACACACACACACACATATATATATATATATATATATATATTTTCCAAAAAGTGTGGCTGGTCCTGCACGAGGCCTTCACCACTATAATCAAATCTCATGTGCCGATGTCGGGATGTCGGTTTCCTGAAACTTATCGGCCTGACCCTCATACGTCGTACTCGACGGGAGAGTCGATTATTATATATATATATATATATATATATATATATATATATATATATATATATATATATATATATATATATATATATATATATATATATATATATATATATTATAACAACAAACGAAAATTACCTCAACATAGAGTTCTGTGCGCGGCTACCACCAGCCCCTAAATAATACATATGCTCTGTTAAAATAAATACATCGAGCTATCTGTGGATCAGTTTTCATAATTAATATTACTAGGATTATATACCAACAGATCGATTACCTGTACTATATATATATATATATTAATGTTTAAATAATGTTTAAAATGTCTAGAGGACCTGCCTTCCTGCTTGGAAGATTAGCATTCAAAAACTCTAACTGCAACCTCTAGAATGGTTCAGAAGCACACTGACTCGCACACAATGGCAAGAACGGTAATTTACCTGTTAATGATTTCGGTTAGGTGAGTTTGAAGCGATTTCTTTTCTGTCTTCAAATGCAAGGCCGGCTTGAAGGCCTTCGTGGTCATGGCACTGACAAATTTACCCAAATCTTTTACTTTAGCTGGAGGATGAAGACATTCTTTAAACATATCCTGGAACCAGCCCAAAGAAAATTGGTACATGCTGTCAACCTGAGACATCTCTACCACGGTAAAATAAAGAACCGTACCACGAGTTGCCACCTGAATAATCGAGAAATAACATTATTCGCATGTTAATTAGATTACACAATAAAACGACAGTGTCTTCAAAATCAATAAGAATGATTTAAATATGCTAGTTTTGTTTGTTTGTTTGTTTGTTTGTTTACCGGCATATCAACATCTATGGGTCATTTAATGCCAAAAATTAATTTTCTTGGGAGCATTAGTAATTTTATTTACAAAAATGTATTGCTGGTAATTTTTTACTATGAAAATGTATTGCTGTTATTTTTACTATAAACATGTTTTTTTTTGTTATAGTGTTTTGTCTCCAGTTCGGGGGTTTACTATATACCCATAGTTGGGACCCTAACAGGTGCTACCACCCAGGGTCAGTGTGAACCTGAGAACAACAGCAATTAAGTGGTAGTTCCATGTTCCTGAAAATCTTCCTATTTGAGGCCTTGCTGTCGGATGTAGTTTATCATCATACCCAAGACGGGAAAATACTAGGTAGGACAATTCCACGTATAAGCATCCTTCATCTAGAAATAGGAGGTGCGGTGGAGTAATGGATAGAGGCTCGGACTGAGGAATCGGAGAGCAGAGTTCGAATTCCATTCGAATCCATTACATTCACTTACGTGATAATATCCTTGGGAAAGGTATGAATCGTTTTCTCTCCCAGCTATGTATAAATAGCAAGACAGTCCTGGTTCTATAGCCTTGGATGGCAACTGGTCTAACGCAGAAAGAAATGGCAACCTACTTTGGGAAAAAATCTGCCTCGTCAGTCATGTATCTCTCATGACATATAACTGACGGACATATACAATACAGAAATATTTTTTAATAAACGCCCTCACCGAAATAAATGCACCCATCAATAAGTATTTTGAATAAACGCTCCCCATCAAGAAGTAATTTTTAAATTAGAGTCCCCATCGAATAAACGGCCTAATCATTTTTTTTAAATAAGTTATTTATTTATTTTTCCTCAATAAGGGAAGATATGTTTACCTATCGTCCGATTCACACAACCAATTTTGGAACAGAAGTAGAGGTTTATCCCTTGTTTCCTGTTTAGGACTGGGTTTCATGTTTCTTATAAAGTCTTATTTCCAATAGTTGTTGCGTCTTAGTGGCATTATCGCCTTGCTTGGAGTGAATTGATTAAAAAAAAACGAAAAAGAAAAAAAAGCGCCCCGCTTCAAATAAGATTCTAGCAGAGAAAGAAACGTTAAATAAGCTCCCGGTCTCCAAAAAGCTCTCTCTTCAAGAAGTAATCTTTAAATAATCCCCCTCCGAATGAAGACCCTAGCTGAAAAAGAAATTTTGAAATAAGCACTCTGCCTTGAATAAGAGTCTAATTAAATTTTTTTTTTTTTTTAGATAAGCTCCCTGCCTCGAGTAAGTGTTCCCTTCAAGAAGTAATTTTAAAATAAGCACCTTGCTTTGAATAAGAATTGAAAAAGAAATATTTAAAGAACCACACCATCGAATGGGTACCCCACCCCCATCACGATATAATTTTGAATAAGTACCTTTCCTCGAAGAATCTCTCATCTTCAAGAAGCAATTATTAAATAGGCGTCCTCTTTGCATCCACATCAATTATATAATATATTATAATTTTCAATTTGTTTTGATAATAACCAAAGAAGAATCTGCAGTGTTATTGGTACTAACCTGGCATCCCAGCTTCAGTTATGTTCCCATAGCTGTAAAAATATTTTCATGTTAACGGTTCAGATGAACTTTCCTCTTTTTTTAAGTTGTTTTTAACCGCCCGAGAAATGTGACATATGCGAACTAGACAGGATTTCATAGAGACATGAGGTATTATGTTAGCTGTATATCATGGACCGAGCGTTTGAGACAACAATGAGGTTTTGAAGAGAATGCAAACAAGGAGGAAGCTTATACTTAACATCAGGAAGAGGCAGCTGAAGTTTCTGGGACACGTAATGAGAAAGGAGGGTCTGGAGAATCTGATACTGACAAGTCAAATAGAGGGGAAAGAGAGACAAGGGAAAGCAACGCATGACATACATGGCGGGCTTAAGCAAGTAGCAAAGGTATAAAACTTATTAATGAGAGCTACAAGGGATAGGGGGAAGTGGAGAGCCATGATCGCCTACGTCCTTAAGGGACACGGCACATAAAAGAAGAAGAAGAAGAAGAAGAAGAAGAAGAAGAAGAAGGAGAATAGCATCAGAAAAAACAAACTAGAAGAGAAAAAGTGATTATGTCAAGGCTCCATATTGGATATACTGCTATAAAGAAAGGACGTCCTGGAGAATTTGATACTCACAGGTCGAATAGAGAGAAAGAGAGACAAGGGAAAGCAACGCATGACATATCTGCCGGTCTTAAGAAAGTGGATGATAGAAGGTGGTTTGTGGGAGGGGGCAGAGGGACGAAACTTATTGAGGGCTACAAGGGATAGGGATAAATGGAGAGCCGTGATCGCCTACGTGTTGAATGGACACGGCACATAAAAAGATAAGAAAATGTGGCTGTCGTTAGAATGGGAAAAATGTGTTATTTTGGTGTAATGAATACTGTGGTATATTTGGGTCAGTAATTGTGACTACCTAAGTTTAAGATAAGACAGATTGATGACCAGCTTTCTCCCATCCCTCCTATTGGCCTTGTGCCAGATTTTTGTATTTTCAAAATAAATATTATTCCCCTCTTTGGTATCCCGACTGAATTTAAACGCAATACTATATTGGCATCATTTTCTATTTCAAGCAGCTAGATGTAACCGTAAGTTCTATTTTAACAGTTGCTTCTCTCGAACTTCTTCCTTGTGGGACTCTTTTCCGGTTTCTTGCTTTGATCTCAACAAATTTAAATGCAATGTCAATCGTTATCATCTGTCTTGAGGTTTAGTGCCCCCAACAACTGATCGGACTTTCAGACCACCCCAATATTTTAGAGATATTTTTGAACTGACCGAGACGTAAGCTCTTCTTGCAGTTTGATTTTCTTTTTCACCCTCTTCTGATTCGGCCACCCGACGATATATTTCCTGCGAGGTGTCTCTGCTTTTCTGTAGGTTCACAACCAGGTCTTCATCATCAAGAATATGTTCTACAATAAAAATATGAAATATGTGCGTATGTGTGTCATATTTCACAGCGCTAAAATAAAATAAAAATTAAATAAGGGCGTGACACCCTCTAAAATAGTCATACATTGATCGATTGAAAACAAATTTTGGGGAGAAGGGCAAACAGGTAAGGGGGGTTACAAAGTAGAGTTGCTTTTACTAGGGTGCGTAGTATACAATAATAACAGAAGTAACGGAGTAACAGAAGTCACAGAATTTTATATATCACAGAATTTCATATATATATATATATGTGTGTGTGTGTCTGTCTGTCTGTCTGTGTGTGTCTAGAGAGAGAGAGAGAGAGATTATTAAGCCTTCCAGAATGCTAATTAAAAAATATATTTTTTTAAATTTTAAGCGATCACGTTGTAAGAGCAGGATTGTTTTGGCTTCTGTGGGTGAGATTAACTTATAATGAAATCACACACACACATTGACACATATATATATATATATATATATATATATATATATATATATATATATATATATATATATATATATTTCTGAGATGAGGTATATATTATTTGCATTCGGACTATTGCCCTCATCTTTGTCGCCATATTTATTACAACGTTTCGGCCGTTGTACACTCCGGCCTTCTTCAGGTGGTTGGAATGTCGAACGGAACTCTTTATTTCGCTCACTGGAGTAGACTGTTCTAGTTCCATGTGCCATGTCTAACGGATGTCAGTTATCAGTTATCTCCTGTTAATTTCCCTTTGAAATTTCTCCACTGCCTTAACCGGGTATTGAACTCACACCGGTCGCAGTGACATCCACCGATATATTTTTGTGTTTAATAAAAGTATTTTAAACTGTTTTTAAATTCAAATTTAGGTTGCGCCTTATACACCTTAAACTTCAGGGTGTCACCGAGTGAATTTTGTTTTCCGAGAATCGCAAAATTTGAAAAAATTGCCTCTAAAATTAAATACGTTTTTGGTATGAAAAAGAAATAATAATAAAATGGAATAAAACTATTAATACATATGGCCCAGAGTGTTGGTATCAAAAGCAACAATCATAGAATGGATTGGTTTAGTTTGGTTTGTTTTGTTTTACGACATATCAACCTCGATAAGTTATTTAATGCAGACAAAATTTTTATTGTTGGTAATTTTTTTTCAAAAATAAATTGTTGGTAATAATTTTTCAAAAATGTATTGCTGGTAAAAAATTTTCCAAAAGTATTGTTGGAATTAAAACATATTTTTATACTTTCATAGTATTTTGACCCCTTTTAGGAGGGTTAACTATTTTTCCATATCTGGGACCCTAACAGGTGCTACCACCCCGGGTCAGAGTGGACCTGGGAACACCTACAATTAAGAGATGGTTCCACGTTCCTCAAAACCTTCTGACCTTGCTGTCGGATGTAGTCTATCCTCATACCCAGGACGGCATAAGATGGAATAAAACTAGTAATAAAATAATAGTAATGATGAAGAGTGCATTGTTCCACTGCATTGACATCAAAAGCAACAATAATAAGATTGATTAAAACTAGTAATAAAATAATAGTAATAAGAATAGTAAAATAATAACTTAAAAAAAGATGAAGGCACTTTTTTAAGTTATCCGTGAAATAACGATATGTTATCTTAGAACTTTAGGCAGAATTAAGAAGGCTCTAGAATAAATCGGTCGAAATGCAATGATATGGGAAGCAAAGAATAAATAATGATATATCTATATTTCAAGCATTTAAGAAGACTGAAGAATACATCGAGTTAAGTCTTGTGACCTCCTCCTCCTCCTCAAAACAGAAGAGGATTAGAGAGCTTCGTGCAAATTATTCTCACAAATACTTTGTCACTTACTTTCACTCTTCTGAAGCAGTAACAGAGATTTGTCTTCTAATTCCCGCAGCATTTCTTTGTCTTTCGTGAGGCTGATCAGTAACGCAATGCGTTGTTTTTCTAATTCTGGTTTCTCCTGCAATAAGAAAGCAAACAGAATTCAGAACATTATCCAAATTAATATCATCTTATGACCTCGTCCAGGGGCCTTCAGTCTGCAGTTCTCAGGCCACACCCATCCCTCATAAGCTATAATTCGAACCCCGCACCAACTGGAATAATTTCTAATAAAAAACGGGTGCTAAGACATCAAATTTTGCGCTAACGATTAGAAATTTGTTGAATATGACAATAGAGAGAAGACAAATTTAAAATTACGTTAGTAAACCAAATATCAATTTTTTCGTTGAGTTATTTCTCGTCGATTATAAAACTTATAGAGCATAAATCATAATGAATCCCGTCCTGGGTAAGACGATAATCTACATCCGGCAGCAAGGCCTCTGATCGGGAGATTGAACCGCTTCTTATTTGTTGTTGTTCCCAGGTCCACCCCAACCCGAGGTGTTAGCACATGTTAGGGTCACAACTATGGGCAAATAGTTAACCCCCAAATTGGAGTCTTTTATACGTTCATAAAGTATAAAACAAGATATTTTAGAGTAAATATACCAGCCATACATTTTTGTAAAAAAACAAATAAGCAAATAATACCAGCAAAAATTTTTTAAATAAATAATACCAGCAATATATTTTAGAAAAAGAAATTACTAATACTCCCAAGAAAATTAAATTTCAGCATTAAATGACCCATAAGGATGTTGATATGCCGCAAAACAAATAAACAAACAAATCTTAATGAATTAATAGAAATGTAAGCATTGTCCCAGTTTACACTAGAGCAATTATTCCCAGCGAGATGTGCATGCTCCACTGGTGGAGTATGGTACTATTTTGATGGGGGCGTGCGTAGGATGGGTACCTTTCGGCTTACTATACCAACAGAATAAGGGGGCAATTCGAGAATGATTTATTGAGTGAATTGTTTTCTAGTGAGCTCAAATTTAATTTCGCATTATTATTTCATGATTAAAATGATCAAATTATATAACAGAATAAAACTTTTATTTAAATATTTTATATCTCCGCCTTTCGGTTCTCTATTATATGTTTTGAAACTATATATATTTAACTGACTTTTGGTTTTTTTTAATTCTTCTCTTTCATGGACACACTGGTCTTTGGAGGTTTGTTTAGAGATCAAGTTAATGTCCTTTTAAGCTTCCTTCACATGAATTGCAGTAAAATTTTGAATATGTAAGAAATAATTATTACAGAGGGTGGTGGGGGGGCAATATTTTAGAAATACCAAAGTGGGGCATGGTCCCAAATTGGTTGGAAACCATTGCAGTAGTTTTTAAAACAGTAACCATATATTCGACCCAGGTACTGCTAATTAGCTGCTAACCTATAAGGAATCATTTGGCATGGTCCCAAATTGGTTGGAAACCATTGCAGTAGTTTTTAAAACAGTAACCATATATTCGACCCAGGTAATGCTAATTAGCTGCTAACCTATAAGGAATCATTTGGCATGGTCCCAAATTGGTTGGAAACCATTGCAGTAGTTTTTAAAACAGTAACCATATATTCGACCCAGGTACTGCTAATTAGCTGCTAACCTATAAGGAATCATTTGGCATTTATTGATCGAGCAGCCAGGATTGCTTTTGGTGGAATTCATAAAATCTTTTTTCTTAAAACAATTTTTAAGGGATACAGGTTGGTAGTCCTCAGTGATGTTGTTTCTGTTATTCAGTACAGTTTTTTGTTTGTGAATCTATAGCGCCAGTCCACATGTTCAAAGAGATGACCCAATCACGGGAATATACGATACATATTGCTGTATTCAGATTTGTAACCCTGCGAAAATATTTTGATAATCATTGTTAATGTTTGAAATAATGATTTCTCCAGAACATTTTTATTGTCTATAGTTTTAACGTTTTTATTTTGCTAATAATGTTTGTGAATAATGCTCGTTAATAGTGTTTTTCAAATGTTCAATTATTTCTTGAAAAAAATAAGTCAGCCTACCTCCATGATAACAGTTGAAAGTAGATGTTCCTTCAGAGCTTCTACGGTGACTGTGAAATTGATAATATTCACCAGGATACCCACAGGCGGTAAAAAATGCGGCTTATTAAGAGATGAAACTAAATAAAGCCTGAAAGAAAATTATAACATGACAAATATAAACATCTTAAAATAGAAACTATAAATTAAATGTCGCATTTAATCACGACCAGCATTCCGGTAATTACACGAGTACTAAGATTGATATGTGAGAATGAAAAACTTGGTAAATGATTTTATCATAAAATTAAAAAAAAATAATTAATAATCCCTGACGTAGTTATTCCTCTTGTTTAAAATATCAAGGAGAATAAGAAACTAATTAAAAATGAAAACAAATCATGATATAGACTAATAGAATATCAGCCTAGAATACCCCAAATTTACGGTTTCTTTAAAACCTACAAAACAGACATTCACATGCGGTCTATAATTTCTGGAATAGACAGCACTCTCCACAAGATGGCGAAAGTCATAGCAAAAATGTTAACCCCTCTCCTTAGAGCAATCAGTCTATCACATATAAACAAATTCAGTCAACCTAGTTGGAAAACTAAGAGAATCAAATATAACTAAAAAAAAAAAAAACTCACCGTCAGTCGAGATATAAAACACCTTTACAGCAAAGTCCCGGTTGAAAAATGCATAAATCTCTTAAAAAGCATCTAAAACAATCAAAGACAATCTCCCTACTAATAACTAAAATAAAAAATCTGCCGTCTTATCACCAATGCTTTTTCACATTTAACAATAATCTTATAAACAAAAATCTGGATTACCAATGTGATCACTTCTTAATGGCGTGATGGAATATATTTTCTTAGAATTTCTCGAATCTGGTCCTTTCCATAGTATTTTATCTAAACAATCAACATACTTCTGATATATTGATGATGCTCTGTTAATATATACCCGTGATACTGACTTAACTGATTTTGCAGATAAACTAAACAAAGTCGAACATACGATAGAATTTACATACGAAATGGAAGAAAACAATACTTGACCTTTTGTAGACATCATGCTACACCGCGTTGACATTCGCTTAAAACTGAAATAATCATCGGATTCTACTTAAGAGCACTCAGAATTTGCAGCCCTCAACATTTACATAAGGAGGAGATATATATCGAAAATACTTTCAAGACCTTCCAATAGCCTATCTGATATCCAATACGAAACAAAAGGTACATAAAATATTCCAAAATAGAAAATCAGCTCCTCCTGACCAACTCAACGAATCAAAAAAAATATTGTTCTGCCAACTGACTTTGTCACAAATACAAATGAAAAGAATTTATCTAAAATCAGCATAAACTTTATGATAACTATGTTTAAAACAATAAAAGACTTAATCAATGCAAAACGAAACAATAAGCTAAAATTAAGTCGAAAGAGGAATTTACTCTATCGCCACAATTGCCATAAAAATACACCTGATAAAGCTCAAGAAATTTAAATAAAACTTTATATGAACACAAAAGGGACATTTTAAAAAACAACACATTAAACGCATTAGTTGCTCACCGTAACGAGACTGATATAAAAATTGCCACTCAATTAAAAAAGAAAATTCAGCAAGATGAAAATATTTAGAATGCGCTTTAATCATTAAACTATCCACAGTAAATTTGTGTCCAGGTTCTTACAACGTTTCACCATTCCTGGCGAATCTTCTATTAACACAGTGTGGGATATTTAATAAAATGATGGAAGCAAAAATAAAAAGGCATCTTAAATGAAATCAGCTAGAATATATCCCCAAAACGCATATCATAAAAAGTAATAATTTTAAATTCTCTTTCTATATATATATATATATATATATATATATATATATATATATATATATATATATATATATATAACGAGAAGGCTAATTTAAAATTATATATATATATGTGTATATATATATATATATATCAGAAAAACTAAAAGTACTATAAAGATAATTTCACAAGCTGTTTCCTGCTAGTTTGATATTTTGGTCCTTGTGAGAAGACAATCGAAGGATTCGTTAGAATTTATTTCGGCTTACGTCCAAATGAAGATGATCAGCACATTAAAATCACAAACATTCTTTCGTAAATTTCATATTTACTAAGCATCCTGTTGTGTTACTGGGCCAAGCAAACATGAAAATTAGAAAAATTTTGCGCTGAACTTCTTTATACGTCGCGTTCATTCAGTACAGAGGTGATCATGGCTCTCCACAATGTCTTGTCCTTTGTAGATTTTAATAAATTTTGTATTTTCATTATTTCTCCTAAACCCTGTTCCGCCATCGACACTCTCAAGTTCATCAAGTAAGTTATGCGTTCTTTTCCTGACTCCCTTTGCCTTCAATCTGTTCTGTGGGTGTCAGATTCTTCAAGCCTTCTTTCCTTATTATGAGTCCTAAAAGTTTGAACTCTCTCTTCCTGATGTTATGCATTAGTTTCCTTTATGTTTCCATTTTCTGCAAAACTTTATAATATCCTCAGTATCTTTCTTTAGAACCACATTTCTGTTGAATCAAATCTTTTCTTCATCTTTGAGGAGATTGTCCAGCATTCTCTGAGTTATAGGAGGACTGATATCACATAACAGTTCAATATTCCTTTCTTTGTTTCTAAGGAAATTTTTCTGTATTTGTCTAAGAACATCATTGGAAAATTCGTAAACTTACGGAATCAGCACATATACTAGGCCACAAAAATCTCCTGAGCCGACCAAGCATAGAAATGAATACAATATGGGAACCAGTAATAAGGAGTACCACAGAAAAGACAATAATAACAACGAAAATTGCAATATCTGCACTGGTAAAATTGGTTGTTGAAGACATTAGATTTATAATACTAAGACATTTATGCACAGATGTCCTCAAGGACACATGGACACAAAAGTGGATAAAGGCGTTAGTTAAATCCAGTGAGGGGACTCAAAGAGTGTGAGTTCAATACCTGATTAAGGCGGTGGAGAACTTGAAGAGGGGAATTAATACGAGATAATAGATAACTGACATCTATTAGACATAGCACGTGGAACTACAACAGTCTACCCCAGCGAGCAAAATGAAGGGTTCAGTTCGATATTCCAACTACCTGAGGAAGACCGGAGCTACAACGACCGAAACGTTCTGATAAATATGGCAACGAAGATAAGGATGATAGTCCGAACAATGTAAATAGCGAATTTTTTTCTGTTTCTTAATACACTGCTTAGCTTTTAATATGCATCTTTGGTTATCCCAATGTGCCTTCGGATTTCAGTGTCGCACTTTCCGTCCTATATTAAAACACTTAACCTAAAACAATGATTAGCAAAAAAATCTCTCATACAATATTTCGTTAGTTACCATGTTTGGTGACTCATTTTTATTTCACTGTGCCCGGTAAAAGTGAAACTTGCAAATATTGACTTCGGATGCTTTCTAAGATAATTTTACAGACCGTGAAGTGTTGGATCATAGTGGTGATCCTTTTAACTGACCACGTACATCCATAATTTACTTACTTGAAATTATCATTATATTCAATAGCTGCTTCTCCCAGTCTGATCATCTTCGTTCCGCCCTGATGAAAAGTGTCCATGGTCAAGACTGGACGTAAAGCTGGGTCCAGGCTTTCGCCAACATCCTAGCAAATTGGAAGTCAAAGATAATGAGATCTAAAGGTGCATGAAAATCAGACATGTAACATTTAAAGCAAAAAAATTATTGCAAGTGTTATTTATTTATTTTTTTAGGCTGCATATTTCAGGAAGGAGTGTGCAAGTAGTTTAAGGGCTATCGGCACGGAAAGTGGAACCGGCTAAAAGTGATCAAATTCCGACTTAGTCAGTCGTGTTAAATTTCTCACAAATGTACTTGGGAAAGGCTTGAGGATAAATAGGTTTGCATATCATCCAGTTCACAACTCCTCCCCAGACTTTTTAACAGAAGTAGAGACTCATCCCTTGTTTCCTGTTTAGGATTGGGTTTCCGGTTCCTTCTAAAATCTATTTCAACTCTGTACTCATAACGTCTCCGCCTGAACCCTGAAATTTTATTTTCTAATTAAATCATGACGTCTTCAAGTCTAGAATTAGCTTTCTATCTTTCTTGTTATGTTGTCTTTTCTTACACTAATACAACTCCGCACAGTAATCCTCTACCTTGAGTGGCTCTTGGGCCTTGTGAAGATTAGTAAAAATCAAAAATCTCATCGTTCTCTTAAATAGACTGTGCTCGTTATACTCTGGTGGCAATCAATCTAATAAAAGAAAAACTCTGAATTCTAAACCTTGTTGTGAGCAACGGGAAACCATTCCATTATCTTTTCAAAGATATGGCTATTCACAGAAAATAAATAAAAACGGATTTGTAGAGCATGATAGTCGCTTATGTACTAAAAGAACATTATATTAACACTCTTTGGGAATGCTTGAATCTATCTTTACTGCCCCCCAAAACAGTGGGTTAAATAACTGGGTTGACTCTTTCAGCTAGCTTTGGATAGCAAGCAGTCGAAATGAAGGAAAAGATTAAATGCAAATTCCGAATTATTGCTTTCCAGTCAATTTTGATCTTCAAAAAATTAAATACAATGTCAATCGTTATATTCTGTGTTCCTAATTCTTGTTCTTTTATTGCTCTCTCTTTCTCTCTCTCTCTCTCTCTCTCTCTCCTTAATAGTGTTTTCTTCTCATATTCTCAAACATTAGTAACCACCTTGCACGTTAGTGGCTTTATTGCCTTGCTTGAAGTGAAATGATTAAAAACATGTTCAAAGACTTAACGAATGAATTATTTGTGCTACCACATCTGATCTGGTATCTCTAAAATGTATCTAGAGATTCTTGATAAAATCCATATAAGAATCTGAAATGTTATCGGTGCTGACCTGACATTTCGGCTTCAGTCACTTCCCCACCCCTAGCTGTATCGAAATTTCTGTGAACATATTATGTTCTGATGAACTTACTTCGACTTCACAAAAAGTTAAGTGGAGTACTAAATTGGCAATTAGGTCTCATCATTTTACGGTTCAAATTGCTAGACGTAACTATTAGTTCTATGCTAATTAGTTTCTTCTGTCGTACTTCTCGCTTGTGGATCTCTCGTATAGCTTCTTGCTTTCTAGTCAACTTTGATCTCCAAAAATGTAAATGCAATGTCAATCGTTATCTTTTCTTGATTCGTGTTCATTTATTGTCCTCTCTTCTTAACAGTGTTTTTTCTCATATTTTCCAATATTCAGTAACCCCATGCGTCTTAGTGGCTTTATTGCTTTGCTTAGAGTGAAATGATTAAAAACGTTGTGAAGAAAGCAAAAGAGGTCTCTCCATTATCTTTCCAAGGAGCTCATAGCAATTCAAAGAAAGTCATAAGCGCTTACATCTTGAAGGGACATGACATTCAAGCCCGTGAGAAGAGCATGAATACATATTTTTCTTAACACCCTAAATATGGGTTAAATAGCTAGCCTTCGATAGCAACCAAAGAGAAGACAAGGCAATTTCTAGATCTTGGATAACACAAATGGAAACAACTGGTCTATCTTTCCCAAGAAGGCATGGCAATTCACGGACAATGCAATAAAGGATACCATATACAGTCATGATCGCCTGCGTTTCAAAAGGACATGAGATTTTTAAAACAATGCCACTGACCAAAAATAAAACGATGGTAATTTTTTAAGGATTAAATAACAGTTATTAGTCATTAGTCAATCATAATGAGGCAGTTGAAATTTCTGGGTTACATAATGAGGAAAGATGGCTTGGAGAATTTGACACTCATAAGACAAGAGTGGCAGAGTGTAATATTGAGTTAGTGGCAGAACAGTAACTGAGAGAGATAATAAAAAAATAAACATTACTAAGAGCTAGAAAATGTACGAACCACGACCTGAAGGGGCACGGCACATAAACGAATAAGAAAAGTGTCTGGAGGAGAAAATGTGAACAGAGCGCGATTTACCAAAAGGGGGACGTTACGTAATTGACATCATTTGGTGTTTAACATTTACACTAAGAAAAATTAATTCATTTCCTTTTGCTTAATATAAAAAGTGATAAGAAAAAATAACTCACAATTAACAGGAGAGGATCCCCCATACGTAGACATCTCTCGACTGTCCTCATATATGAGAAATCTTCAGATGACGCAACTTTAAGGTTCGATCCTTCCGCCTGCTTTATCCACCTGTATATACGGGTAGAAATAGTAAGACTCGTTGTAACAATAATAATTATTACGATACATGTCTCAATTTTTTTTCTGTTTTCTATGATTATTTATTACATTATGCATCTGTGTACAGTTAATTGTATGAAAAGTATGTTTATTCATTAGTTAGAAATACAATAAATTAAATATTTGTATGTGTACGAATACTTGTTTCCACTCACTCTATGTAGTATGTCTCTCAATTTCCTACAGTGAGACTAGATGTAGGGTTAACCTGACAGAAAACCTCCTGACTGCCGAGATCCGGCCCACGTAATCGTCCCAGATGCATTTGGAATGCACGCGTGAGAAAGAGCTGCACGACAGAGATAGACATATAACCCCAGTGATGTTTTTAGTAATTCATTATACACACGCGTGCGCACACACACACACACACACACACACACACAGATATATATATATATGTAGGAAGAAATATAGTCTTAAGGCGTGCTATATTTATGGGATAAAGTGCTCAATATCAGAGTTAGAGCGTGTGTAAATATAAAAGTGAACATAGAAGTTGAACACTTAGAGGTGACAGTCTGTTTCATCTAAGTGTTGACTTCTATGTTCACTTTATATATATATATATATATATATATATATATATATATAATAGGCCAATTAAAAAATCCGAGATAAAAAAAATCAACAAAACCAATAATATTGATAATAAAACTACTAATATTTATTGTATATTAGTAGGTCTTATGACCAAATGAAAAAGAATTTAGAAGTCGGAATTTTCGGACACTCCTGTGTCCTTTATCAATGAGACGGGAAATAAAGAATGAATTCAGAATTTTTTCCGAGAATTGTTTTTCATTTTCTGCATGTTATATTACAGCAGAGGTCTAGTAGTTGGGGGCTATTTGTTTGTCAGGATTAGGGTTATAGTCTTTGTAGAATTTTTTTGTGGAAAATGTATTTGGTCAAAAGGCCGACTAATATACAAAAATATTATTCGTCTTATTATCAATATTATTATCTTTGTTGTTTTTTCTCTCGAATTTCTTTCATTGGCCTATTATATCTACATATCATAAGAAGCATACGTCGACAATCTTTATTTACTATCATATATATATATATATATATATATATATATATATATATACTTATCTAATAAAATCTGACATAGTTTATATTAGGTACATAAAGATTCGATTAAATGTGCATATATGAAGAGAAAAGGCTCCAAACTTAATAGAAACAAAGTTTTATCGTCAAAACCTTTGTGTTATTAAGAGGAAAGACCAAAAGAGTTTTTCATGTAAAAATCATTTTTTTAAATACTTTTACAACATTCGAAACTTTGGTTAAATATTTTGTTTTTCTGGTGGTAACGTGGGACCATATAGAAAATTTGAGCGTTTTTAAGCGGGAAAAGCTATACTGATTTGGAAATTTTTTCAAACATCCGGTAATTGTCGGATCCTAAAGATTTTTAAAGAACTTATTCACAGATGAATGAAATTGTTTTTTGAATGATTCTTATTTGGCAAATATTAGAGCTGCTACTCCCACCTAATTAATTTTATGAAATTTTGAGAAATTTCTTCTCTTAGCTCTTAAAATTTATATTAGTTATAAGAACAAGTCCACGGAGAATTTAAATAATCAGAATTTTTGGACAAACGGACTCCCAGTTACAGAAAATCTGTTCTGAATCGTAAAATAAAAAATGCAATAAAACTAAAACATTATTTGTTGTCACCCTTAGCCTTTTCTATAAATAATTTCATAGTAATTGTTTGGATGAAGATCTTCGCTCTGGTGCCTAGAATCTTCGAATTTAAGTGCAGTACCAGACTAGCGACGAGGTCTCAACAATTTGAGATGGCAAGATGTAGGCGTAAAATCTATGCTAAATGTTTTTTTTCTCGCACATGTAAATCTCTTTCGGCTTCTGCTTTTCAATCAACTTTGATCTTGAAAAATTCAAATGCAATGTCAATCGTTATCTTCTATCTTTCTGTTCTTTTATTATTCTCGCTCATTAATAATTTCTTTTCTTTTTCTTATATACTTTCATACTCCCTAACCCGTTGTGACTTAGCGGATTTGTTGCTTGACTTGGAGTAAAGTGATTAAAAAAATATATATATATATATATATATATATATATATATATATATATATATATATATATATATATAATGGAATATAGTTTTAAGATGTGCTATATTTATGGGATAAAGTGCTCAATATCAGAGATAGATCATATGTAAATATAAATATAAAAGTGAACATTGAAGTCGACACTCAAAGGCGACAGGCTGTTTCATGCTAGACGCAATCGTCAGGCCGCCTCTGAGTGTTGACTTCAATGTTCACTTTCATATATATATATATATATATATATATATATATATAGATAGATAGATAGATAGATTATACTGTTGTTAGTCACTTACCTAGTTGCCTGTCCTTCCGGGTCAATAAAAAGAGGCCATTTTCGGTTTTTCGTCATCAGGATAGCGTTTTCCACAGAATGGGAATTCCTTGGCAATCCTTGAGAATTCCAGTTCAGGATCTGATTTATAAAAGTATCAAGTTATATTTCTGATGCTTTCTTCGTTCTTTAGTTAACGCGTTAATAGGTTGCCTGTCCCCTGTCCTTAAGTGTACTTTGCCTATCCCCTGCCCACAAATACTTGGTATAAGTGCAGCGAACAGTGTAAAGCTAGAATCCGTTTTATTTAATTTCTGGCAAACCTCATTCTTTAAGGCAGTATATAAGTTTGCTAGAAAGAAAGAAAGAAAGAAAGAAAGAAAGAAAGAAAGAAAGAAAGAAAGAAAAATATAAGGACAAAAAGAAAGTGAAGAAAAAAGTAAAAGAAGAAAGGGAAGAAAGAAAGGGGAGATAATGGAAGTGATAGCGCCAACGTACGTTTAACGCTTGCTTCCGTGAAATGATATGGGAATATGAAATATGTTAACCAGAAATTATTAGTTTCAGTAATTAAAAAAATAGCAAAAATTGTGGAATTTCAAAGAATCTCGCTTTATATAAGTCAAGTAAATAGATGTCATGAAAACCTTTTTTTAAGTATTTCACCCCAAGCAAAGTGGGGGTGCCACTAGCACGCAAGAAGTTACAGAGAGTTGGAGCAATAGTAAAGAAGGGTGTTTGAGGAAAGGATATAGAGAAGGACGGGTATTTTGTCTTTGGATTTTGTCGAGAACCTGGAGATGAACAGCGGGGGGACCAGGCCATATATGGCGACAGTATTTCATGCATAGTCGAATAGTAGATTTGTAGATGTAAAGGATGGACTCGGGCGAGAAAAATCTTCTGGCGCGACACAGAGAACCATCGACGGGGTTAAGCTCATCTCAACAGAGACTCAGTTCTAGGGGGGGGATATCATTCAGCCTTATCCTATTAAAAAAAAACAAAAACAAAAAAAAATCTATTATACCACGATATGCAGTATATGACCATATGGATATTTAATATATGCTTGTAATTCGCCCCACTTTAAAATATAGAGATACTATATGAGACTTAATGTGAACCATTTTATCTGATTTTATGCTTTTATAAAAGAGAATTTTTCAACAACATGATGGTTTGACACATGAAAGAGACTGTCGCCATCTACAGTTAATACTTGATGCTCAACTCCACGAGAGAGCCTCACTGCGATCTTCTTGGTCTCACGTTTCCACTGACCTGAGGTGGAACAACTACATTGAATCAACATATGCTCTGGAACCCCAGCTGTTCATCTTGAGGTTGTCGATAAAATCCAAAGACGAATGCAATATGATCGGTCCTGATTTGGCATCTCGTCTCCAGTCACTTTCTCACCGACGTAATGTCCCACCCTCTGTCTTTTCTATAGATATTTTCATGGCTTCTGCCCTGACTAACTACTTTCACTGGTGCCCCAACTGCATGGATTTAAGCGTGCTACTAGGCTGGCTTCACTGTCCCACTCTTTTATTGACGAAACTGTTAAATGTAACCTCCTCTTTTACCCCAACAGCATTTTCTCTCGCACTTCCCGGAAGTTTAACCCCCTCCCTCTTATTTGCTTCTCTGATAACAATAATCTTCAAAAATTTAAATGTAATGTCAATCAGCATCTTTTATTGCCTTGATCCCCGTTCTTCTTTTTATTCTTTCCTCACCCCCTACCCAGTTTTCCCCTTATTTACACTCTCTGTACTAGTGTCACTCCCGCCTTGCTTGGGGTGAAATGCTTAAAAAAATGTCCCCACTGTTTATAAACACCGTTGTACAAATTAATTGAAACAAAACGAATAATTCCCTTATTATTTACATTTTTTTCGTATTTTTCCAATGAAATATGATCCACATGTTAGAATTTTGTATGTCCATTCCACGAAGTCTTTCTTTGCAAATTGACCACAGATTCTCGATTAGATTTAAATCAGAAGAGTTTCCGAGCCAGCCGATAGTACTTTGATTTGCTCACCGATAAGGCTTGCCATAGTGTTCGTACAGCATTACATTTTTCGTACACTTCCTTGGAGTAACGTCCATCGCAGAAAATGGCCGTAGGATAACTAATCGACAGTCGAGATAATTGTGTTTGGGCATGATGAAAATCTGATGCAATCATGAATGATGCAATATTTTTCAAAGCCAAACAAATTTCATCATACACACAGAAAACAGATTCATATTAGTGCCCACCACTGCAAATGATTACAGCCTGTTACTTCAGTGGGTCTAAAACTGACCGTATGTTGAAAGAAAGGGAACTGAAGCTTGCGTGTTCCTTCATAAAAGTAATTGTTTTTCAATTGTATGTGAACATGAAGAAAACAAAATAATAAATGTCTAATTAATAATATAATAAATAAAGCAACTGCATCAAATAACATTAACACGGAAGAAAAAATTATATAGAAGCAACGGAAACAACTTTTAAAGGAAGATTTAATAATCATAAAATATCATTTAAAATAGATGCACAAATAAAACAACATTATTAAAATATATATGAAATCTGAAAGAAAAAATATATCAACTAGAATTAAACGGGAAATCATAAAAATTAGCCCCATATAATATTAATAATAGAAAATGTAGACCGTGTTTAAAAGAAAACTTTATATAATAAATTTCGATAAATTAAATTATTAAACAAGAGAAATGAATTAATGGGTAAATGCAGACATTTTAATATGTATTTATTTTGCAACTTGCATACTAATATAACATAATATAATAAATACAACTGAAACTAATACAAATTAAATAATAATATAACATAAACACACACACATATATATGTGTGTGTGTGTTTGCGCGTGTGTGTGTGTAGACAATCAAAGTTATATATACAAACAAAAATAATAAAACAATTACCATTATGAAGGAATACATGAGCACATGTAAAACATGAATACGCGCTCATCCAGAAAGAAAATTTAAAATGACGCAAATATGAAAACTGAAAAAAAAAAACGCATATTCATTACAAATGTAAATATTTAATATACGGATTGACCACTTGAAACCCTAACCACGAAACTGCAGAGTCAGGGACATAAAAACAAGGATTGATATGGACTATTACAATTAATTAATTGTTTTGTATATATAAAAAATAATATTATCATTGATCTATTTTTTAAAAATGAGCACTACATGAAAATATCTCTTTTACTTTTAAAACTTAAATTTATATATATATATATATATATATATATATATATATATATATATATATATATATATATATAAAGCTTGCAATATATATACATATATGCTGATTTCTTGTTTACTTCTTCTACATTCCGGACTATTTTCTTGGTTTCCGCTGGAAGTTTAAATATAATTTAAAGCCAATTTCTCTATACGAATCTAACTTATTTTAGGCGACGTTTATATATATATATATATATATATATATATATATATATATATATATATATACGATCTTTAAAAATCCATCAGGTCAGGTTATAATTTATTTCGTGGACCTCAAACGTCCATCTCTTCAGACCAGTTTTACATAAATAAATGGAATTCAATTTATTCAGAAACAAGGAAAAGGGAAAAAAAATCCAAGAATGAAGAGAGAAAAGTATCTATATATTATATTCAATGAGGTCTTCTGGGTAGCAAGGTCAGAAATTTCTGGCTTATTGTGATATTCTAACAATTATTGGATAGACAGGAACGGTTATTATTTAAATTAACCTTAAAGGTTATTGAATCATTGTGGTCCAGAATGCGGTTATTTTTAACTATAGCATCGTGTTGTTTGCCAACTTGTAACTCATTATTATTGATTACTTAGGAAATTTTGTATTTATTCATTATTTATTGTTGATTATTAAATAATTAAATTTACTTAGTTGTCGTCATGTGCGTATTTGTACAAATTGTTAACTTGCGTGTTTATTTACTTAATTTGTTCAATTTTACATTTTGTACGAATTCACAAATAGAATCTCACAAAGGTTACGAGAATTTATAAGCAACATTTTATGGTAAAATTAGCGACTCCTCATATGAGCCGTAGCAGAGAAACAAACTGCAATACAAATGAACAGTTTAAAAAGCATTCTTTATAATAATACGTTATACAACGAAAATGAGAAGAGAGAATTGCTAAACATATTCGTTTAGCAGTTAATGTCATGGTGTCGGGGATGAAGTCCAATACTTGTAGTTGTTTGAAAATGATTGAAACACTCATCTCAAATTGATTATATCTCTTCTCCCGATGTCTGCTTATCAATGAATTATTCAGGTTTGCTCGTGGACAGCATTACCTGTCCTTTGGAGTAGGCTAAAACATGTCCATTCACCTCGGTGGTCTTCAAGCATTTTCCCTTTATCGCCTAAAATCCATTAGGCGCCTAAAATTCATTTGACGCCTAAAATTCATTTGACGCCTAAAATTCATTTGGCGCCTAAAATCCATTTGGGACCTAAGAGAGATAACCTATATTTTTCATATTATTTTTACAGAGGGTGGATTTACTTTGAGCTGCTGAATTATTGCCAAGAATTTCCCAGTAATACGTAAAATACATTTTGTCAGCGCAACATCTTTGAAATAAAACTCAATAAATTTAGTTTCCTTACCTGTTGATCATGTACCATGTTCTTAATGACATCGAAATTCTCGGAAATATGCAATTTGTTCTCCAGACAAATTTCTTTCCACTTTTTTACCAGTAGTGACCGATACTTGGAAGTAAAAGGTCCAGCAAAGCAGACTGTAGCTGAACCAATCAGATTGTCTCCAAGAATGCAAACAAGCTTAGCATTCACATCGTGAATTGCAGCCAACCACCGATCCTGATGTGGAAAAAAACAAACAAATATTGTTATGAATTTTAATCTTATCAGTTTTTCGATATTTGAAGAATATCTTCTGTTCATACGTTATTTTTATAGATACAAATATTTATGTAAATACTCTGTTTATAAAAAAATTTGTTGTTTAGAAACAGTAATTTGACTTTGCTAAAAAGACGCTTCCTGTGTTGTTTGTTTACGTTAAAATACGCTTCTAGTAGATATGAGCGTTCGAGAGAAACCATGGGAGATTTGTAGTTTAAAAGCAATAATTCGACCTTTCTAGCCAGAGGCTTCCTTTGTAGCTAAAGGGTATAGCACGTCAGGCTATATAACGGTTCCTTGTAGGATACAGGTTCGATTCCTGTCGAAGGTTACATATTTTCTATGAAATTTCTCGGACATTCAGGCCGGAAAATGTTGTTGTTAATACAGTTTATTATAAACAGAGCATTTACTTAAATATTTGTAGCTATAAAAATAACATATAAACAGAAAATATATTAAAATAATTGTCGAATTTAGTCCATTTCATAATATAGTAGAAGAGTCTAAAAACTTTCAAGTCATTCAATTGAAATATACAAATATACTTACATTTATAACACGTGGCCTTACGGCATTTCACATATATTTGTTTTTTTTTTGCAAACTAGAATTTTCAGACGCGGAAGTTTAAATATCTGGGTAGCGTCTTGACAGAGGGCAGTAAGTGCGACACTGAGATCCGTAGGCGTATTGAGATGGTCAAGGATGCATTCCAAAAGCTAGGCAGAGTATTACAAGACAGGAGGATTTCTTTGGTAACAAAGAAAAGAATACTGAACTGTTACGTGACATCTGTCCTTCTTTACGGCAGAAAATGTTGGACGATTTCCTCAAAGATGAAGAAGAAACTCGAGACAACAGAGATGCGATTCTACAGAAGGATGCTTCAGGAAAACATAATGAGGAAGGAGGGCCTGGAGAATCTGATACGCACGGGTCAAATAGAGGGATCAATAGAGAAAAGAATCAGCATTAACACCGCTAATAAAGAAATATTCCAACAACACAGTAATTTATATAACGCAGCCCTAAAACATAGTGGATACAAAAATGCTAACATCAATTATAGAAACAACTGTACTAACCAGAAGAAAAACAGGAAAAGAAAAATCATTTGGTATACCCCTCCGTTCAACCAAATAGAATAAACCCCCGTGCCAGAATAGTATTAATAAAAACCCTACACTTAAATTAGACAAAAATAGTGAAAAATTATGTGATTGTAGAAACCCGGAACACTGCCCATTGGAAAATATATGCCGCGTAAAATCTGTGGTATACCAATGTACTATCTCATCCATTGAGAGACCTAATACTAATATGATATACATTAGGTCTACGAAGAATAAATTTAAAACTAGGTGGAGGCAGCATAAGTGCTCCTTCTACAATATTAATAAAAGAAATCAGACATCTCTATCTAAATATTTTTGGCATTTGAAGGAAATGAATAAAACACCAAAAGTAAAATGGAAAATTATAAACAAAACTAGAACTTGTAAAACTTGGGATGACCCATGCCTTTTATGCCTACATGAAAAACTACACATTATCAAGTTTCTAAATAATGAAAATTTATTAAACAATAGACATGTGTTAACGGTTTTTTGGCGACATCATCAAATTTTCGCATTGAATAATTAGCATAAAAAACAAACAAACAATTAAATAATAAATACAAATTTTAAACTCCATAGTTTAAATAAAAAGTTTAAAAACCCTACCCAGTATTAAAAATAAACCTTTATGAAGTCGTCAAAAAAACAAATGTTAGCGAATTATGACAGTTTTTTATATACACAAAACCCTTCCAGGAAAAATAAAAATTTTTTTTTTAAATTTTAAAATAAATAAATAAATAAAATAAAATAAAATAAAATAAATAAATCTCCATAGACACTTAACCAGACTAGACGATGTCATCTTCCGCTTTGAATTTAGACACCCTGACTTGACTTCTTTGAATGTAACTGAGATATTGATACAAATTATTAACCCTTACGCCCCCGTTTTTTAAAATAATTGCTCTAGCCGTTACCATAGTGATTTTAATTTTAATAATGAATATGCTTATAAAAACGGGTAAATTTTAAGAATTAGTTAAAAAAAAAAAAATTCGCTTGAAGATGGAACAGAGCTTGGTACTTTAATTTAATTTAATTCAAATAATTATGTTGAAGCTTTCGGCTCTTGTTTTGAAACATGATAACTCTTATGTAGCGATGGAATCATGTTTTTTAAATAAATAAAATTATATATATATATATATATATATATATATATATATATATATATATATATATATATATATATATTAAAAAAGAAGAGAGAAACTGCAAATTTTTTTTGGTGGTAATGTGGATTTTTAAAAATATATATATATATATTAGGCTTTATTTTCCATAATTTTGCAACACGCGTTTCGGGTATCATGACCTTCTTCAGGCAAAAGTGGATATTTCCACATATTATTAAAATTAATTAATTTTCCTTATGTTTTTCTGTGTTAAACATTCTCTTTTTGTGTGGTAGTGACACAAATGTCTTTTTTGGGCTGGCGGTGAGAAAGTTCTTCTGCTGGAAAGGTAATAAAACAATTAAGATTGGTCTGAGAATGAAGATTGGTGAGAAATGATATCTGTATTCTTATCTTCTAATGACCCCTGTGTGTTCTTAGATCTATTTCCATATTTTGTATTGTGTGTGTTTTTGATAGCAAGCGTATGTATATGTATATCCCCTTTCCATACATACATACTGTCATGCATAAGAAATTAGTATACACATATATACATACATACATATATATACACAGACATATATATACACAGACATATATATATATATATATATATATATATATATATATATATATATATATATATATATACACACATACTTCCTAGGGTTTGTGA
Source organism: Acanthosepion pharaonis (assembly GCA_903632075.3). Lineage (NCBI taxonomy): Eukaryota > Metazoa > Mollusca > Cephalopoda > Sepiida > Sepiidae > Acanthosepion > Acanthosepion pharaonis. Next base: position 296,051 of record CAHIKZ030001399.1, read on the forward strand.
GTAGTCTATTTGTTTTTGCCAATATGTTACTGAACATGAAAAGATTTGATTATATCAATCAAGCTATCAACCCTCAAAATCAAAATTCAATGTCCTGGCACTTGGATCGTTTTGAAAAGTTGCCAGTGATGCTTGTAGACAATACAAAACTTTCTCACCTACTATCTTTATGCAGTTTCATGTTTATTTCATTTCTTTTAATCTCTATCTACGGATAGATCATGACTTTTTAAATGTAAGATACGCAAATAAAATGGCAGCAATGCTTTACCTCCTCGTCGGCCAATGCAGCAATGAGAAGACCTGCAATTTTCAACCGCGAAGCTATCAGCTCTTTTCTTTTCTTCAGAACTTCTCTTTCATTAACTTTGGATTCATAATCTTCTTGGATTGTTTGCCAATGATTTTGAACCTGAAATCACGAAAACAACTTTTAACTCTTAAACAACAGGAAACGTTTACACCCACATTAGCGCCAAACGGATACAAATTGAGGAAATTCAATTCGTTTAAAGAGTAGTTTTTTATTTATTTTGCATTAATTGTATATAAACATAATATTTTAACTCCTTTAGATTATAAATGTAAAGAAAAAAGGATATAAAGTTAATAGAATAAAGTCTGTCTGCTAAATGTAATATTTTTACCAGAATGATATTCTTTGAAGTACTCCATTTGCAAAAGAGTTCTTTGCACCTAGTTGTCATAAATTTATCTATTCATGAGCTAGATGAAAACAACATTGCCTATTGCCTAAGTTCACTAGTACCAACCTGCATCTAATGTCTTATCATTATGTGAGAAATATTTCTGGAAGGTATATTATCTGCCAGGTATTTCGGGGAGGTACATTTGGGAGATACATGTGGGAAGTATTTTGGGGGGATATATATGGAAGGTATTTTCGAGAGGCATATGTGAGAGTTATCTCTGGGTGGTATAAGTTGATCGTATTTCTGGGGGATATATGTTAGAGGTATTTCTTGGAGGTATTTCTGTGCATATATGTGGGAGGTATTTCTGGGAGGTATATGTTGGGGGTATTTCTGGAAGGTATATTTGTATATTCTGAGGCATCCTGCATTTTAGTTGCTTTTTATTGAAACTTCTTGAATCCATCAATTTTGTATTGATACTAAAGCTCACTCGAGAGCCACTCAAGGTCGAGGATTATTGTTGAAACGGTTATTATGAATATGGCGTGTGTGAAATGATTGAAAGTGGAGGTAAAAAGAAGTGAAAATTAGGAGAATAGATAAGAATTGACCCTTGACCTGAAGATGTTATGGTTGTGGTGTTCCATCTCCGGCATCGAGAATACCTGGTATGATTTGAACCCATGCATCCTTTGCCTCTGCAAATCATGGTTAAAAAGTAGCATCTGTTGTCGCTGTCTGCGCTACAAGGAACTTTATGATTAAAAAAAAATTTCAAACATTATCTTATAAGCCTAAAATTCCTTCTTCCACAATCTTTCTCTGTCTAATATTTTTAAAGTGATTTTATACGACTATCCAGACGATGTCAGTAATAACCTAGATAGAATACTGGGGAGAGTCCTGGAGTATTTTAGAATGCTTTATATCACATGATCTCCAGTGAAAGTTACCTGTCATAAATGTTGTGAATACTCAACTAGTATAAATAATTTAGAAAATCCCGTATCCCAGAATATCATTTTACCTTCTTGAGACTTCTTTGTTTTGATGCCAATCTTTTTTCTGCCATTTTCAAAGCTTCTTCTGCAGCAATCAGTAATTTCCTTTTTGGTTTGACCATCTGAATAATAAATAAATAGATACATTGACACACTCAAAAAATACCATATTTTTAAGAGAATGTGACTTTAATCACGATCATTCGGGGTGTGACCTCAAACCCGGAGTGCATCGTAGGAACGAGAGATTGATTGAGTTGTTTTGTTTTTACAGCTTATGGGGGGCGGTTTAATCACCATGACAGTGATGGATCGTTTTTGTTTAAGTTTTGATAAAAGACTAAAAATATGCAAAGTGAGTGAGTGCGGCTGCAGAAATAGAAGAGTGAAGACATCTTGCAGTCCCCAGATGCCATTGTGAGAGAAAGCACCACCACGGGAGGGGGGGACTGATGGCAAGTCGTTGGTTGACCTTTTCTATTTCCCCGCTTGCTTCCTCCAAGAAATTCTACCACTAATAACACCCATCATGAAATAAAGTGAATAAAAAGAAAATTATTCGTTGTTGGTTCAGTTTGTGATGTAGCAAAGGTGGGGGGGGGAGCTAAAGATTTGTTTTTTACGGTTTATCAACCTTTCGCAAGTTATTTAAAGCCAGGAAATATTTTTAGATTGTAAGAATATTTTGTAGATAATAATGATTATTGGCATAGGTCCCATTAATGAACCTGAATCTAGAAGGGATCATGTGCACTCATGAGTTTCCCAGGAGTATTTGAGTGTAAGTGAATATAATGAACCCGATTGGAATTGAAACTCTGCTCTCTGCATTCCAATTCTGAGCCATTATCCAGCCATACAGAATCTGATATTCTGAAGTAGTCACCTGTCTAAATGCTGACCAGGTTCGACGTTGCTTAACTTCGGTGATCGTGTGAGTACTTGGGTTTCAATGCGTTATGGCCTCCGTAGAAACGAGAGATCCGGAAAAGGATTGGAACATTTTTAGTAGTCACAATCATAAAGTGAATGTGGGAGTATTAAAGAGACTTGATGCCACTTGATACTCAAGTATAAACAAGAGTGACCTCAAAGAATGAATGACCTTCGGAGAAACGTCATGCACAATAATAATAATAATAATAATAATAACGATAATAATAATAATAAGGAAATGCCTCCTCATCGGTGTGGCTATTCCTAGTCATCATATCAAGATCCTAAAAATTGATCATCTCAAGAAATACGCCAACCTCTGAATTATACAGAACATTTGGTGCCAATACCGTGTAACCTGATACAAGATGATCAGTTGTTTCTGGATATTTATCACAGAATCTGCATTTTGGGCTAACACAATATTTTAGTATGAGTGCTTGATAATTTATAGTTAACAAGGATTGGTTCTGTCACAGCAAGATTTTAATTTAAACCTGCACTACGTAGCCACTGAGGGTTACAGGTTTTGTCTACATCAGCTTATTTGGTATGGGCAGAGTATTGACCGGGAAGCGGTTTATCTTGCATTATTATTATTATTATTATTTCTTAAGTGGGAATCAAACATTAGAGAAACTAACCGAAACAAACTGATAGAAATGATTTTTAACACTCCATTTGTATATTTTCAGTGTGTTGACAAACTTTCTCTTGATTATTCTCAAGCGATGTTTTGATCTAACCTCTGTCCATCTTAAAAGCTCTACGGAAATATGGAGAATGGTTCGCTGGATAATGTTTAGCATGAAATTTCGCAAACCACTTTTGTCACATTCAAGCCATATACAGTAATAATGGCTGATATCTGAGTATGCTAGTCTACTAGACCAGGTAGACAATCCCTGGTGCAGACGTCTGCTCAGGCACATTTGAGTTTGTTCAACACCCACAGAGCCCACCTGTTTTTTTAATACTACAACTATGCTAAGCGGACCTTAGTTAACATTCTAAGAGAGCGCGTATTATCTGGTATGATCAACAGTCTGAACACGGTCAGTATGCAAACCCTTGTCTACACAATTTTACTCGCAATACTTGGGGTCAATCCGTGGTATGGTTTTCAGAATGTTAGGAAAGAAAACATTTTAACCACTTGTCCACGCGGCCATTTTGGATATACTGTAAATTCTACTTTTTTTCGTTTGTGTTTCATTTTTGCAGGCTGACCCAAAATGGTAAACCCTGGTCAGAACATTGACGACCCGCAGTGAGTGGGACTGGCTTGAACCACATGGGCGTGGAATTCAGACCGTGATGGATTGTCTTAAATTTCAAAGAAGAGGGTCGTTTTTTGGGGTTTGGTTTGGTTTGGTTTACGGCATATCAACCTCAATGGGTTATATAATGCCGGCAAGATTTTTATTGCTGGTAATATTTTGTTTTTTTTCAAAAATGTATTGATGGTAATATTTTTTCCTTCAAAAATCTATTTTTGGTAGTATTTTTCTTCAAAAATATATTGCTGGTAACATTTATTTTTTCAAAAATATATTGTTGGTAATAATTTACTGTTGGTAATAATTTTTTACAAGGTATTTCTGGTATTAAAACCTATTTTTCATACTTTCATAGTGTTTTGACCCCAGTTTGGGGGTTAACTATTTGCCCATAGCTGGGACCCTAACAGGCGCTACCACTCCGGGTCAGGGTGGACTTGGGAACACCAACAATTAAGAGGTGGTTCCACGCTCCTCAAAGCCTCCTGACCAGAGGCCTTGCTGTTGGACGTAGTTTATCGTCTTACGCTGGACGCGGATGTAGTTTATCGTCATACCCCGTACGATCAAAGATAAGAGTACTAAACTGTTACGTGATATCAGTAACCCTATATGACAGTAAATGTTGGACAATCTCTTCAAAGAGGAAGTTGAGATCTGAAGGAACAAATATGTAGTTCTACAGAAAGATGCTGAGAATGTCATGAACCGAACATGTGAGCAACGATGAAGTTTTAGAGAAAATGGAAACAAAAAGGACACTTATTGTTAACATCAGGAAGAGACGATTGAAATTTCTAGTGCACATAATGGGGAAAGAGGGCTTGGAAATTCTGATACTCACAGGACAGATTAAGGGAAAGAGAGACAGAGGAAATAACGCATAATCTACTCAGTAAATGGATGGTGGAACAATGTTCAGGAGAAATAACAAAAAGACGAAATTTATTAAGAGCTACGAAAGACAGGAAATTGGGGAGAGCCATTATCGCCATGGTCCTGAAGGGACACGGCACATAGAAGAAGAAGAAGCTTGAGTAAATGAATGGAGGGAGAAGGTTTAGGAGAGATAACAAAAAGACAAAAATATTCAGAACTATGAAAGATAAGAAACTGTGGAGAGCCATGATCTCCAAGTAAAAGGGATTAACAGGTCTCGGTGAGGCAGGATTCCTTAGAAAGTCATATAATAAAGCATAAGCTTGGTACTAGTATTCATTAGCCAAAGCACAAGTGGCTTACGACCATCTTGACTGACAGGTACTGACAGTGAGTAATCTCCCAGATATCACAGTTTTGAAAAAGAGCTCGAATTAATGGATCTTGATAGATGTTACGTTATTTTGGTATAATAAAATCGTTTAAGATAGAGTAGACGAAAATCCAGAGGTACTGTTATGATTCATCAGTCTAGAAAGAAAGCGCTGAAACTTCATCATTATAAAAACGACCTTTCCACCAAAAGCTAAAGAGAGTAGTAAAAAGAAAAACACAGACGTATTTTCTTCGCCCCGTGAAAATCCATAGTTGACGGTTTCAAAGGCTTCCCTTAACCACGGAATTCTCGGAACAATTCTAAACAAGCCTAAATTTTAAAGAAACAAAAAATAGACAATAACACTAAAATCAACTTAACACACACACACAAAACCAATATTGTAAATAGCATCACGAAAAGAAATATAAACATTCTTGTCATTAGTTTCCACACTTGTCTTTTGTTGTACCAAGATCTGACAGGGAAAATACAGAGGTACTAAGAACCGACAGGGAAAATCAAAAGGTACCAAGATCTGACAGGGAAAATACAGAGGTACTAAGAACCGACAGGGAAAATCAAAAGGTACCAAGATCTGACAGGGAAAATACAGAGGTACTAAGAACCGACAGGGAAAATCAAAAGGTACCAAGATCTGACAGGAAAATACAGAGGTACTAAGAACCGACAGGGAAAATCAAAAGGTACCAAGATCTGACAGGGAAAATACAGAGGTACTAAGAACCGACAGGGAAAATCAAAAGGTACCAAGATCTGACAGGGAAAATACAGAGGTACTAAGAACCGACAGGGAAAATCAAAAGGTACCAAGATCTGACAGGGAAAATACAGAGGTACTAAGAACCGACAGGGAAAATCAAAAGGTACCAAGATCTGACAGGGAAAATACAGAGGTACCAAGATCTGATAGAGAAAATCCAGAGGTATCAAGATCTGACAGGGAAAATACAGAGGTACCAAGATCTGACAGGGAAAATCCAGAGGTACCAAGATCTGACAGGGAAAATCCAGAGGTGCCAAGATCCAACAAGGAAAATCCAGAGGTACCAAGATCTGACAGGGAAAATCCAGAGGTACCAAGATCTGACAGAGAAAATCCAGAGGTACCAAGATCTGACAGGGAAAATACAGAGGTACCAAGATCTGACAGAGAAAATCCAGAGGTACCAAGATCTGACAGAGAAAATCCAGAGGTACCAAGATCTGACAGGGAAAATACAGAGGTACCAAGATCTGACAGAGAAAATCCAGAGGTACCAAGATCTGACAGAGAAAATCCAGAGGTACCAAGATCTGACAGGGAAAAATACAGAGGTACCAAGATCTGACAGAGAAAATCCAGAGGTACCAAGATCTGACAGGGAAAATCCAGAGGTACCAAGATCTGACAGGGAAAATCCAGAGGTACCAAGACCTGCAGGATAAATGTACAATGCAGCACATCAAGTTATCCCATTTATGGTTCATGTACTCGAAACTGTTGTGAGAAATTGTGAGTGCGCTGGTGGCAACACTCACAATTTCATGGCAATGAGTAGTTGTCTAGTTTGTTGACATCCCTCTTGTCTATTTCGCTTTTGCTTCTGCACAGAAATGATACTACAACTACATTTTCTCCCTAATGAAATAAAGCGAAGAAAGAAAAATCTTGTCTGTTATTTATTAAGTCTGTGGTGCGAGATTCGAAGAATAACTGAGGTGGAGGCGCCTTTCTATTCAATATCTGACAGCTGTCACAATACATTCTAAATGTTTATCATGACAACGACAAAAACGAACAAATATTTTCGCTATCCAATATTAAGTCTACCTTGGTGACAGCGTAGTATTGTTCCAGCGCCAAAAGCCATTGACAAATAGATCTGCACGCAACAGATACGTGCGCCATCGTTTGAGGATTAAAATCTTTTTTCTGGGTGTAAGTTCGCAATTTGGCCAATACCTGTGAATAGAAAATAATAAAAATCAAACTTATGTTAGCGTGTCAAGAATCTATTGAGGAACGATGAGAAATAGGAAGATTGTAAAAAGGAAATCGTAATTACCTCACATCACAAATCAGGACTTTGATTATTTGGAAAACATGGACCTTCATACTCGTAAAAAAAAGCAATGTCAAAAATGTTTTTGTTTTTTTTCCATGACACCGCTTTTATATTAACTACCATTACATTGGATACGTAGTGATAGATGCTGTCTCTTTGGTGATTGGCCAATTTTGTTAAAGATGATGAAAATTAAAGTGTAAGTATTTGGAAACAGCAAATTTATTCATATTTAATTTCTGAATAAGGAAGGATAAACATGGACCTTCGTACTCACAAAAAAAACGCAATGCCAAAAGGACGGTTTTTCCTTTGACACCGCTATTATTTTAACTACCTTCACTCATCGGCAGTGTTTATTGTTTTATAATAAACGTGTATACATTTACATTTTTCTTGAGAATTGACAACAAAAATATTAAACCCTATTTATTTATTAGATTGTTTATTTACAAGAGTGATTTTATATTTACAACATTCTAAAACCTAATGCAATTAAAACTAATGCAATGCAATGTTTATCATTTACCCATTTTAAAGAAATATGATTTGATTCGTTAGTTTAGTGGCATATCGATCCCTTATGGGTCATTTAATGCCGAAATTGAATTTTCTTGAGAGCTTTGAAGTAATAAAAATATATTTTATTCTACTTTCACAGCTGAATACATGGCAGATGATACTCAGCTTTTGTGTATACACATATTTGTGGGGACATGGTTACTAGAGGCGGTGATATGTGTGTTTTATGTTGTAGTTTTGTTGAAGTTATGTTTTGGAAAACACATTGGTTTCTTTATGAAATTGTCGGATATTATATGGAATCACGACAAACAACGTACTGTTGACCTGGGAGTGATACGTAGTGGTAGATGCTATTTCTTTGGCGATTGGCCAATCTTGTTAAAGATGATGGAAAACAAAGTGTAAAGATTTGGAAACTGAGCAAATTTATTCATAATATTTAATATCTAAAGAAACATGGACTTTCGTGCCCACAAAAAAACCGTTTGTCAAAAAGACGATTTTTTCCTTTGACACCGCTATTATTTCAATTATCTTCACTCATCGGCAATATTTAATGTTTTAAAAATAATGATTAGAATTGTAAGGAATCTTAAGCATATGATGAAAGTGTATAAATTTTCTTTTTTCTTGAGAATTCGCAACAAAAAAATAATAAACACTATTTAATTATTAGATTGTTTATTTACACTATTTATTATATTGTTTATTGGAATTGTTAAGAAAACTAATTGCCGATTGATTCGAACTTTATGAAATGATAAATAATAAGGATTTATTCATCGTTTATTCACATATTTTAATACTAGCTTCTCAATCCCTGCTTTTTGGCAGGCACCAAAGAAAAGGATATATATTATACGAAGCAAGATTAGCAATCCATGTTAACAAGAAAAAAGGCCTACCTATGGCAATAGTGCCTTAGGCAACTTCAATGTATTTCTCATGAAATCTGACTTATACTAACGTTTCCTCAGGGCACCTCGAAGCGGTGTAACGGTTAGCAAGCTTGTCTCGCTAGAACAATTACGACTGAGTAGTGAGTTCGATCCTCACTGGGTGCCCCCTACTTTCGGCCTTGTGCCACATCTAAGCTACGCTTGGAAAATCACTATACTAACGTCTCTTCTACTTGTATAGACAATCTGCAAAGGTCCCCCCCCACTCGGAATCGTCATGAATTGCCTTGCCACGTTCTCCTTATTCTCGTTCAGCAGCATATAATCTCCTTCCATTCAACAACGACAGCCAGAAGTCGTAGAAATACAAAACTGGAGGCTGGTAGATCTAGATGATTCGATGTTTAAAGAAAATAACTGCACAAAATGATCGATCATCCTAAATGTGATTGTAACATAATACACAAACTCATGAAGAGAGGTAGCAGCCCTGCTGAAAACAGCTCATGGGCTGAGGAGTGTGTCTAAGCTGTGGGTAGGAGCTGAGATATGATCGTAACCCACCCGGCTTAAGAGTCGGAGAGGATCTCAAATAAAATAATGATAATAATAATGTCGCTTGTGTAATTATTATAGACTCGAGTTAGGTAGAAATAACCGCCTGAATTAAAATCATTGCTTGTCATAGCGTAGGGAATAAAATTTGCCTACGACAGGCTTCTGTCTTGCTTATAAAAGTGCGTCTTATATACCATTAAATACGATGTATGCTGCTTTGAATAGAACAAAGATTCCAACCAACTCCCGATAGAAGATTAAAATAGTAATACTAATATAACTTATAAAAAAGTCAGTGTTCACTGACCAATCAACCAATGTCACTTTCAGCTTAAATCTATAAATAATTTCTATTAAAACAATTTTTCAGGAAAATAGGTTTCCTTCCGGACCTTTTGTTTGAAGTAGAGTACGGGACAAATCATAGAAATATACAAAGCAGCAGTTTCATTTGTCCCTTTTCTGATTGGCACACTCGGAACTATTTCCAGTAAGATTTATGCTACGCAGCACGTGTTGAAGATACCTGACATCATCAGGTGTGCGCAGGTGGCAGCACTGCTTGAAATAGGATCATGAGGATAGCATTACGTCTCTAAGCTGTTGGTAAAAGATGAGATATGACGATCATCCTTCGGCCGAAACATCAAAGATTTGGAGCGGATGACAAATGAAATAACGATAACAATAATAAGAATTATAGTAAAATATGACTTACTCTGTTACTAACGCTATCTTTGTCAAATTCAATGAGCTGTTTTAAAAAATTAGTGTCAGCTAACATCAATTTGGCGTTGGGCCAAGTGGGTTCTTTCTGGAACAGTACACACACGGCAGATAAAACTTCGATAACCAATTGTGGAGGGTTGGTATACACACTGGAAATGTTTAAAGATGAAAAAATATACTTTCTGTAGACCAGGGTAAGAAATATTAAAGACATGATTAAAAGACAAAAATGGCGATGGACTGAAAACATTAAAAGAAGAAATGATAAGACATGGAGCAAAAGGTTGTTGGATTGGAACCCAATGGGTAATAAATTTAACCGGGGAGCAAGATAAAGACATGAAATTGATTGTGAATAACATATGGAATATGAGGATCGTCATGGAAGACTAAGAGACATGAATCTCTCCTGCATTGGAAATTCATTACCTCACAAAATTATCTTATTGGCGACATTAAATCTTGTACTGGTATTTTATTGATCTTATTTTATCCAAGAATCTCACGTTTCTTTGCAATAAATAATATTAGCAAATCAGAAAAGGTCTAATCGAGCCAAACACAAATCCTTACATCTGTACGTTATTGTTCCAAATTTCAGTTTACTTACTGCCACTAATTCAGTGAAAAAAGAGCATACCATTATGAAAAACGGCTCCAAACTCGATAAAAACAAAGTTTTATCGTCAAAATCTTTGTTATGATTAAGAGGAAAGACCAAAATTTGTTTTTATTGTCAAATTAAATTTTTTAATCCTTTCTTGCACGTTCGAAATTTTGGTTAAAAAAATTGTTTTTCTTTCGGGATAGAGGACAAAATTAGTACATGAAATTTTAGCGCTTTTTCACGATAAAAACAAACACATTGATTTGGAAATTCTTGCAAAATCAGATATTTTTCAGATTTTAATAACATTTTTGGGACTTATTCGCAAATGAATAGAATTATTTAAAAATTGTTTTCAGAAAATCTTAATAAAAAAATAATTTCGATAACCAGCTGTAAAGGTTTGCTATACACAATGGAAATTTTTAAAGAAAAAAATACTTTCTGTAACACGAGGTGGCGAGAAAAAATTCTTAATTAAGCCTGCACGGAAGAATAGGATGATAAAACTAACATGAAAATATGAAACCAGTGATTTCCAGACAAGGAGGTGTCTACATCCGAAGCTTTTTAATGCGACCAGGAGAGCGGTTCAACAGCCTCGGATTGATATGACAATGTCTATTAGATCACTCCATCAGCCTGAGCTAACATGCGACCAAAGGAAAAACAAATACAAACACACAAAGACGAGATCTTAAACTATTGCATGTTAGTTCTCAGTCTGCCGTAGGCAGATTTAGGGAAAAGAAGGCATTTAATCCTAGTTTATTAGCTCTATGGAAAGTCCTCTAATTTGTATCCAGTCTTTTCCTTCAAAAGAAATTACCTAGAATGTTTACCTACACCAAATATATATCGATGGTTTGCTTGTAATTGAATGTTTTTTTCTCCATTCCAGTATAATCACTATAGATCTGTAGGTAGTAAGAATTGTTATATGTTTGACTGTTACTTAAGTATTTTGTAATGTGCTGCTGATGGAAAATGGAACATAATTTAAGGGAGTATTTATAATTCAATTTAGAATAGGACAGGTTTTATAATGGAAGACTTTACTAGCTTCAGGGAGTGCAAACCGATATGCAGGTAGCGTACGAGTTATCGGTTACTTGGCCCAAGTCACAAGAGCCACTCTAGCTTGACGGTTAATAAATAAGTTGTGTGATATGAATATAAGACGGGGAAGCAGGAAGTGAACGCTATAAGGATATTTAAGATACGTCCCGATTGAAGAGGGGGGCACCGAGACGTGATGTAATGGTTAACAAGCTTGTTTTGCTAAGTCAATTACGACTGCATGGTGAGGTCAATCCTTACTGGGTGCTCCACACATTCCGCCTTGTGCCACACCTAAGCTACGCTTAGAAAATGATTTGGGCACCTCGACGTGGTGCAATGGTTAGCAAGCTTGCCTCGTTAAATCAATTACAGCTGAAAAGTAAGTTCGATCCTCACTAAGTGCTCCATACATTCCGCCTTGTGCGACATCTAAGCTACTTTTAGAAAGCACCACCATAATTGAAGAGGTTAAGATTGCAGCGTTCCAGGAAGTATCCACGCCAGAGTTTTCTTTTTCCATAAAATAGTGGTTCTTGGGAAATAGAAGTGCGGTAAAACATTCTTACCAATGTAATATGGGGGAGAGATGCGGCTGATTCAAATCTGTGGACGTGGCCTGGAAAGCTCCGAACTGGTGGAACTAACATTTGTCATGGAAATAGCGATAAAGTAACGATAGTTTTGTGACTCTGTGTCTCTGTGAAAGGAGCAACAGAGTGGGAAATAAGTGGGGGGGGGGGAGTAAATAATGTCGAACTCTGACAAGAATAGAAAGTACTCCATTTTGGGTTTAATCTAACTCTTATATGTCTGGTATTTATTACCTCGATCAATATGAAATTGAAAAAAGGCAGAGTATAAAGGACGAAAAGTTGTGATATCAAAAACGAAGATAAGGATATTAGTTCAACTGAAAATACTAAAAATAATTAATAGTCCCGTCATCTCGAAAATTTAGACAGAAATTATCGGATATCTATTTTAAATGCATTTGTAAAGGTATTTTAAAAAGTATTTTAAAAGGTATTTGTAAAGGTATTTAAATGTATTTGTAAAGGTATTTTAAATCATACTTATTATAAAACCCAGGTTGTGTGTGTGTGTGTGTGTGTGTGTCTGTACGTTCATATATGGATCGGATTTCCTACATTTTTCAACTGATTTCAACAAAACTTCACAGGACTACGTAAAATTACCTTGCGGTGGTTCTGACAGCGGCAAAAATGGGAAAAACACAATTGTTTTTGCACAAAATCAATTTGAAAACACGATTAAGAGGCATCGCGAGAATGAAAGGGGGACAACTCATATTGTTATACTTATTATAAAACCCAGGTTGTTTGTGTGTGTGTTCGTTTATATATGGGATCAGATTTCCTACATTTTTCAACCAATTTCAACAAAACTTCACTGTTTTTTATTGTCTTGCACACATTTTTTCTTTATTTTTACATTCAGAATGCTTTAAAAATTCCATTTACAAGACAATTGTTTATAATAAAATTCTATTCAATCAGTAGATTCATAAGGATTGAAAACAATGTTTTTGTTTGAGTTTGGGTTTGACCAATTCGTAAAAAAAAAACAAAAAAACAAAAAACAAAACAAAAAAAACTAATTAAGACATGCGTGTCCGTCAACCTTAAACAATAATCTTTGTCAATTTTATTTTTCAGTCTTTATGATGGTCGATACTTGATCTATCTCTTACTGTTACATCCCCGGGCAACGCCGGACTCTTCTGCTAGTGTATTCATAAAGGTATTTTTAAAGGTGGCTAACTGCTGCTTGGGATTGGTTTTAATAGTCAAAGGAAATGTTAAAACCAGTTTTTATTTATGTTATCTGATGACAAAAAATAATTCCTTGTTGAATTAAGAAAATTTTCATGAAGAAAATATGGCAGGTGAAGTGGAAATTCTTTTGAAATCCACAGAATATGTTCTAACATAGAATACCACCCAAAAACCGAGTAAAGCTAAAACAAAAAGACATCTAACGCTAAGATATTAACGCAACTACAGAGATCAGATACACACGAACCTAAATGCTGAGTATTTCCAGAGTGTCTGGAGATCACAGAGCGACTTCTCTATACCAGGGTAAGATGGAAAACCTTGATCATGATGACAAGGGTTTTGTCTTGCTTGCTATTATATTTACCAATGTGATTTTCTTTAATAAAATCAAATTAGATTTTTTTTTCTCGAGCAAACGAGATTTTCAAAATGTTAGGGGAAATCTTTAAGAACACATCTACTAATTGTCTCGGGATAAAAGAGTGAATTGCTGAATGGTCTTACCGAAGTTCTGAGATCGAGGCTTTGTCAAGATGGCTTAGGGCAATTTGGGCATTTCTCAACTCTGGCAATACAGATTCCAAATCGTTGGTACATTCCTGTAAAATAAACAAAGAACGTTAATAAATAAAGATGTATACACCAATATGGTCGCACGGCTAACCGACTGGTTAGAACGTTCGCATTCTGATCCTAAGACACGGGTTCAAATCTCTCTATGGTCGATTTGTTAGCAAGGAGACATCCTGATTTTACTGGACTGGAAAGGTCGAGCCCAGCGTGTGGTTCCATTGGAAAGTGCCTGAAAGCCATATCACGGGTTGACCCAAGCCTTGTGGGTGAAATTGGGTAGAAGAAACCCTTGGGGGTCGTCGATAGTTGTGCTAGCACGAAGTCACAAGTCATCGTGACCGAGGGCTTGAATGTGCTGGCCTTGTTCAAATTGTCGATCACGCTAGATAACACGTTATTTCCCAGAAACTGTAACTGATCTGCTCAGCATAGTTGCAGTATAAGCCATAGGTTGATTAAACACAAGAATGTGCCTGAGCAAACGTGTGCAATACGGATTGGCTAGACGCTTATCCTCGAATATGAGTGGCCAGCTATACTATATACCAATAAAAAGATTTAAAAAAAAAAAAAAAACTATTCCAAGAAAACTCGATGAGTGCTACTGGTATCATTTAACCCAGTGGTGCCCGGATGGTGACTAAAACGGTTCTTCCGTAAATCTTTTCTGATACGCTCTTCACCAAATGGAAAATGGAACGTTAAAAGACGGACGACCTTCCACTAGGATAGTTTGGGTGACACAGCGCTATGTATTCAACTAGTGTGGTGATTATACTACATCAGTGAGTGGAGGGTTTCCTAGACTGGTCACTGTTCAGGGCGGAGGAGCCTTCAAGTTAGAGGATCTCGGCAATGTCTTGATTTGGAGAGCGAAGAGCACCACCATGTATACTTGCCCAAGACATGACACCTGAATGAATACGCCACCAGCTTTCAATCGCTAGATGGAGAGAACTGAACTAGACATATACTCAGCTGCGCAGCGACCCTACGATCACTGACGGTCAGGGAACTAATGATAATGAAGAGAAAAAAATCAAGAAAACAAGCAATTCAGAAGAAAAAATATTAAAAGATAAAAAAATAATGTTAATTCGGGGAGAAAATTAAAAAATATTCTTTCATGGAGAAAACATAAGTGAAAGGCCATTCCTGAAGAAAAATTAAATACAAAATCATTCCTCGTGAAAGATAAATAGTGTATCTCTCGAAATCTGTACAATGTTCGCCTTTTTATTTTTATTTCTTTTTCTTCTGTTAATTCTTTGTCCTTTTCTTTTTCTTTCATGATTTTCTTTCTTTTCATCGTCATCGTAGTTGTCGGCACCGATGACTTAGTTTTCTTAAGATCCGGCCGTCTCACTTCTGACTGCCAAAACTCTTCTATTTTTTTTTTTTTTTAGTTTTGCTCGGTTTCCAGAAACTGACAAGGACTTTCGCCTGTGAAAGCAAAATCCTTTCTGTCGGTTAGACAAATGAGACTTCTTAAACAGCACTAGTAAATACGTATCCTCGAATACGATTGCCCAGCCATTAACGTTAATTAATCTAACAAGTGACCGATCATTTTCCAACAACTTTAGCGATGGATCGTATAAACGGGTCCCACTCGAGGGATGGATTGACTTTGATCACTACAGACGTTACAACAAAATAACAAAGCAGTTTTATTTAGCATACAATCGTTCATCATGACGGAAGAAAACTCAGAGTTTTCTCACGTCATGATGAAACAGAAAGAAAAGTTGAAATTTCTAGTGTGTATAATGGTGAAAGAGGGCTTGGAGAATTTAAGACCCTTAGGAAATATTGAAAATTAAAGGCAACAGCGAATAACTTACCTAACAGGTTGATGCAAATATATGGCAGAACAGGCTTTGGGAAGGAACGTTAAGAGGACAAACATTGCTCAGAGCTACAATAGGATAAGAAGCTGCGGAGAGCCATTATCGCCAACATCCAGAATAGACACGACACATAAAAAGATGTGAATTCAATTTCTTTACTCTGTTATAGAAAAACTGTCAAGTCACTTTTGCATATCAACCTGCGATTGAAACAAGAACAGTGGGTGGATGTGTAAATGAGGTGGCATCTTGTAAATGTGTTTCCATCTACCTGTGCGTAATCCTGTATGATCTTGGCTTCCATCTTCATGATTCGTTCGTCCTCTTCAACGATTTGCTGGACCTGTTCAACATCCGCTTGATTCTCGGTGAGCACGGATAACAGACCGTCAGTCTCCTATAAATAAATAAGACCAGAACAAGAATTGATTATTTCTGTCTGAATTCCTGGCATGAAGAGTTATCGTTCTTTGTACATCATTTATAATCGAAATAACGTTCTCATCTTTGTTGTTATTACCAAAATGTTTCAGTTGGTGTGTCCTTCAGCCTTTTTTTAGGTGCCTGTCGATCAGGTCAAGCATCCTTATACATGGACAGCGGAACTAGAACAATCTATTGTACCGCCACAGATTAAATAGACTCCAGTTCGAAATTCCCAGGTTATCGAGATCGACAAACACTTGTAGAAGGCTGAGTGTACAACAGCGAAAATGATGTTATAATAGTAACAAAGATGAGAATATTAGTTAGAATATTTGTAAAATATTTGTATTTGAAGACATATAATTGTGTACAATTTTTTTTAGATTTTGGCATTAAATAGTCCATAGAGGTGTTATGTCGCTAAATAAAATCAACTAAAGAACAATAACTATCTATTCTAAAATTACCAACAATTCATATCAGGTTCCAATCATACTGGAGCCTTCTCCAAACTCATTTATCGACTCCCAATTATTATTTTAATCTGATCTCTCCTTATTCCTGCCTTGGGCTCTTTAACCTAGCGGAGCCCATCTCCCGGTTAGACCAAAGCTGATGTCCTCCAGCCAGGTGTCTCGCCTTGGTCGCGAACAGGTGGCCATTATATTTCATCTGAGGAAAGCTTCCGCATTGGCTGATGACCTGCATCGAGGAGAGCCTTCGCCCAGTAGTATGGCGTTCACACCACCCACTCACGTGAATTTAGCGCGCCAGCTAAAACAGTTTACCGGGACATCAACTAGGAGGGATTTAGGAGATGGTGGAGGACCAGTGATGTCTGTTCACCTGAAGCTGATTTGTACCCGACATTAAAGGTACAACGTCTATCCAGAGCCCCCTATGTCCCACATATATGTATATTAGACCGGATGTCGGAATGAAAAGTTAATCATCAAATATACTACTTTAACAGATGCACACACACACACACACACACACACACACACATATATATATATATATATATATATATATATATATATATATATATATATATATATGAAAATAATAAAAATAAAAAGTAAATAAGATCATTTTGTACAAGGACTCCATCCTTGATCCTACTCTATTTTTAATTTTCATTAATGACCTTCCGGATGATATCAACTCTCAGTTTGGTGTCTATACTAACGAAAACAATTTACTCCTGTCTCGATTGCAAGTCACATCAGTGTGACAAGATCAAAATGGCAGCCGATCTACAAGACGACATCAAGTTCGAAGTTAACTAGAGTAAAGATGGCTTTTTTAATTTTAATGTCTCCAAAACTAAACTACTTTTCATTAATCATCTGAGAGACCCCTCCCTGCTTTCCATCATAAATGTGACAGTTATTTTAGTTGTTGTCTTGGAGTGATGCGGCTTCGGTTATTTGGTACATTCCATTGTTTGCGATTGTGTAGCGTCATTTTACGAGGTTCGAAGAAGAATGGTGCTATCTAAGACTTACAGGTTTCATTCGCTCGAAGCCGTTTTTAATCATTGACCTGAGGAAGCAGTTGACAGTTTATACATTTCTGAACAATCTGGACACTTTGCATGACATCCATATTAATGTCACGCCCTCAAGGGGTTATTTAAGAACTTCTTTAAGAACAAGTTTTTAGAGCAATGTTTTGATTTTGTTGCGCAAATCTACACCCAGTAAAGCCTCTTCTATGATCAATTTCCTTATCTCCTATACTAAATATGTTCTTACTGATACGTTCAGCTAAGTACATACATTATTGATCAGTAATATTTTCTAGTTGTTTAAATAACACATCTCATCAAGGTGGCATTAGTAAACATCAGTTGTAAATAGTGACTATTTTTATTTGTAATATCTTCTAAAATACAGTTTTATTTTTTATATATACTTTTTTTTTTTACTAATTTTCATCCTATAGAAGGCTTAAGAGCCACTCAAGGTAGAGAGTTGCTTGCAGCTATGCAGGAAAGATGACAGCTAACTTTAAACTTGAAGAAGTCAAGATTTAATGAATGAACAAAATTTCAGAATTCAGTCGGAGACTTGGTGGAAGTAGACTTTAGAAATAAACTGGAAACCCAATTCTAAACAGAATCAAGGGATAAACCCCTACCCTGTTAAAAACAAATGGAAAGAAATGTGAACTGGGCGTTAAGTAATCCTATTTACTCCTTTTGGGGAAGGAAACAAAATAAATAATTAGTGGATAAAATTTCAGAACTCATGCAGAGACATTAGAATTATATCGTTATAGAATTTAGAAGGAACCGGAAATCCAATCCTAAACAGGAAACAACGGATAAACATTGACTCGTTATATGTAATTGTCTTTCATACTTATGTATGCTCAACATATAATCAAAATATATTTATTTTATAGATAATAGTATGGAGAGATTATTTCAGGTGGGGGTCATTAAAATTTTTGTTATCACTTTCGCCAGTTTGTGGAAGCACTGTCTATTCCTGAAATAATGGAATGCATTAATTTTTAATTAGTTTCCTCATCACTTTATTAAATTCTTGTGCTTCAGTCATTATTTTCTGCTCATTTATTTTTTCATGTGCCTGTATCATTGAGTATTTAATTAATTTTTCATTGTTTTTTGTTATTCGTAATAACAATCGCACCTTTGTTATTTTTTGCTCAGTTCTTTAGTGCATTTAAGTGTCTCTGTTTTGAGTTCTTTCATTGTTCATTTCCGTCAGCGTTCTTCACTTCACAAGTAAAAACAAAAATAACTTTCATATGAACACAGCAATTTTCTCTTTGAAAATGATGAACACTACAATATTTGTCTTGAAATTAACAAAACCCTGTTGATGAGATTTTACTATGTCGAATGTACTCGGAATAAAATAATATGCATCAAAACGACGATTTTCTTTTCCTTTAATAATGACACCAAAAAGCTTGTCTGTGATTATGAAAGGATCCAATAGATTTACAGTGAGTATTCTTTGAATGATGATACGGAATTCACCATAGATGATAGTATGGAAAGAAAAAAAAATAAAACCACTAAAATGCAAAGAATTGAGAGTGAAAGAATCTGAGAAAAATATTATTAAGGAAAGAGGTCAATAAAAGAACAACTTTTTAAGACAAACGACTATTGACATGGCATTTAAAATTTTGAAGATCAAACTTGGCTGGGGAGCAAGAAGCCGAAAGAGAGTTCCATCAACAATTTATATTCATTTTTAACATAAATATATATAGAAAATTTTCCCAATATCGCTTGGTTAATTTTATTGTGAAAGCATTGACTTGCATAATAAAATCTGGTGATGCGCAAATCCAAGCTAACAGCCTCTGGGATACGCAAGTAGTTACCCATCTAGGTAATGGCCAGGCTCGACGACGCTTCACTTCAGTGATCGTTCGAAACACATGTCTGAAGACTTCAGGCCAAAGACGATACGAAAAGCAATAGAAATTATAAGTCTATTGATAGCTATCTGAGAAATATTTCATATATTCTGACAGTTCTCATAGATTGTTATATACCTTCGCTTTTTCTTCAATCTTGGGACCAAGTAGTACCAAATCTTCTTTCATTTCTGCTACAGATGCATTTGTATCAACAATGGTTTGAATACCATTCTGCAAGCGATTCCTGCAAAAGAGCAAAGAACAATAAAGAACAATAAGTATCATCATAATAAAACAATTTAAAAAAATAACTTTAACCTCCTCCCGAAAAAAAAAAGATTTGTTTTTAAGTGGTAGGCCTAAAATATCTTAAACAAGAGCCAGATCAGACCGAAAATTTCTGCCATATATTGGCTGGAGTTGTCCAGTCTTCACTTTCCAGTTTCGATAGAGTCCAAAAGTGTCTCCGCGTGGGTGATGATTTATTTTCCATCCTACAACCCCTTTCCCCACAGACAAAATGTTGCAAGCCTCTCGGCGCTCTGTCGCTATTCCCATGGAAAGTGCTCAGACGAACTATATTCCTTAGTTCCACCAGTCCAAAACTTCATACCTACGAATCACTATGTCATGCACATTACAGCGAACCACTGAAAATTTAGTCCTGGGTATGACGATAAATAAAATTTAGTCCTGGGTATGATGATAAATAAAATTTAGTCCTGGGTATGACGATAAATAAAATTTAGTCCTGGGTATGATGATAAATAAAATTTAGTCCTGGGTATGACGATAAATAAAATTTAGTCCTGGGTATGATGATAAATAAAATTTAGTCCTGGGTATGACGATAAATAAAATTTAGTCCTGGGTATGATGATAAATAAAATTTAGTCCTGGGTATGACGATAAATAAAATTTAGTCCTGGGTATGACGATAAATAAAATTCACCAGCAAGACCTCTGATCGGAAGATTGGAGGTTTTGAGGAGCCTGCAACTGTTATTCTCCGGTCCATCCCTCTTAGGTGTGGCAGCACCTGTTAGGGTCCCAGCTATGGGAAAATAGTGAACCCCCCAAACAAAAGCAAAACACTATGAAAATATAAAAATACATTTTGAAAGTCAATATATCAGCAAAATGCAGTTTTATCAAAATATACCAACAACACCCATTGATAGTAAAATTTGATTTTAAAGTAAAATGACATTTTAACTGTAGTTGAAGGCATGCGTTTAAATTATTTAGATTTTGGCATTGAATAACCCATAGAGGTACATATGTCGTTAAACAAAACAACCAACATGAAAGGACCATATAATACTCTATAATTTCTTAAAGAAATTAAACTGTATCCCAAAATATAACAATTGTACAACATAAAATACACGCATCACCACCTCTAGTAATTATGTCCACACAAACATGTACACGCACATGTATCATCTACCATGTATTCACATGTGAAAGCAGAATAATATATATCATAGTTATGTACAAAACATAAGTACAAAAGCTGAGTTTCATTTACCATGTATTCAATTGTGAAAGCAGAATAACATATATCGTATTTTTATTATTTCAAAACTCCCAATAAAATTAAATGACCCATAAGGAGTTATGCTGTTAAACAAACGAAGTGATCAATTAAAATCACTCTAAATCTATTTGTATTCTATTATTAAGATGTAAGTTCCACTCGAGCAGTTTCTCCCCACAAAACGCTGCTTCGTGGTGCTGACTCCAAAAGGGATGTTTCCCTGATCATTACAATCTTAACCTGTTTAATTCTTGGATTAACAGTAATCTTCCCTACATATCACCATAAACTGTCCATCTAACTCTAAAAAACATCTACATCGAGTGGCTCTTCGGACTTCTACACGGAAAATATCATTGCAATATATTATATTATATAGGATTATATATATAATTCAATCATTCGTAACGCAGAAAACCTTCATTGTTTATAGATTTAGATGTCCTCTGGAAGATTGTATCTTCAACGGCAAAAATAATATTTATGTTAGACACACTACAACCACATTGTCTCGTCGGCTGAGTTTTTTATTTGAACGAAGCGTCCAATATTTCTAAACATTTAAAACAGCATACCTGTCCACACTTGCAATTCAGAAAAATTCTTGTCGAAAACAGATCTGTACTTTTTCATGAGAATAATAAAAACTAAAACTTCCCGAATCTATGTATATTTAAAAATTGAAACGAAACTAATAAAATCAATTATGAATACCGTACAAATGTTTTAAATTGTGTCCAATAGACAGTTTAAAACATCGAGGTTTTCATTAATAGTTTTAATACTTATTTCTTAAAAACTCTCGACACACCATACTTAATTACCTCCCCTGAAGCGTTAGCCAAGCTAATGACCGTCAGCGTTCTTCATTTCAAAAGTAAAAAAAAAATAACTTTCATATAAACACAGCAATTTGTCTTTGAAAATGATGAACACTACAATATTTGTCTTGAAATTACCAAAACCCTGTTGATGAGATTTTACTATGTCGAATGGACTCGGAATAAAATAATATGTATCAACACGACGATTTTCTTTTTTCTTTTAATAATGACACCAAAAAGCTTGTCTGTGAATATGAAATGATCCAATTGAAAATAAGTAAACAAAACTTCTCTAAATTATTCAATGAAACATGTCTCTCTCTCTCTCTCTCTCTCGACCTCTATCTCTCTCTCTCTCTCTATATATATATATATATATATATATATATATATATATATGTGTGTGTGTGAAAATATATAGAAAATAGGAAGGAACTGGTTAGGTAAATAATCCAAAGTCCCTTAGTATTTTTAGTTATTATTTTAAAACACGTAAATTTTAGAAACACGTTATTCCAAAAAAAATTTTCGCTTGTAGATGAAACAGAGCTTATTTTAATTTCAATTTAATTTAAATAATTATATTGAAGTTTTCGGCTCTTGTTTTGAAACATGGGACTTCTTATGTCGCGATTTGGAATCATATTTTTAAATAAATAATTATATATATATATATA
The DNA here is from genome assembly GCA_903632075.3 of Acanthosepion pharaonis. Lineage (NCBI taxonomy): Eukaryota > Metazoa > Mollusca > Cephalopoda > Sepiida > Sepiidae > Acanthosepion > Acanthosepion pharaonis. Next base: position 318,725 of record CAHIKZ030001399.1, read on the forward strand.
TATATATATATATATATATATATATATATTATTGTTGTTTTCGATATCCAGTTAGGATCAAAAGAATTAAAAGCATCGATATCCGTTACACTACCAGCCTATATGTGCGTTATAGTAAAACATTGAATAAACTACCTGCTGTCCATGTGTCTCTTCTTACTTTGAAATGTCAATATATGAGTATATATGGACAAATTATATATAGTCTGCTATAAATGAAATAAATATGGGATATATTTTTATATCCAATAAACTATATCATCGACAACACACTGTCGTAAATCTGAACGCAGGATTCGACGATGTGCAGTTTTTTCCCAGCTGCCTGAGAAGAGAGCTATGAAAGAAACAAAAGAGAACATCATTATTGCTGCTCCTCTGTGTATAACAGATTTTCGTTACTCCTGCTTTGGTAACGGTCCTACCAGGATTCATTATTTTATAAACAATCTTAACAACATCACATATGCAGATGGTGCAGTGATAATAGCAGACACAGAAAAGAAAACAGGAATTCCTAGATAAGTTAGCAAAGGAAAGCGAGAAGAAAGGACTAAACATCAATTGTAAGAAGAGTTTGTGTATGGCTATCAGCAAAAGGAACCCCGAATTACAAATGGGAGATGCCCAAAACAAATGAGTGCCACAATTTAAATATCTAGGCAGTGATTTAACAGACGACGGAAAGTGTGACAATGAAATCTGAAGGCGTATTAAGAAAACGAAAGTTGCCTTCCAAAAGCTAAGCAAAGTATTAAGAAACAGAAAAATCTTGTTAGAAACAACAAAAGAAAAGTGTACTGAACTGTTATATAATATCATTATTCCTATATGACAGCGAGTACTGAACCATCTCATCACAGATGAAAAAGAGACTTCAAATAACAGAAATGTAGTTCTACAGAAGGATAGCATGGATTGAACATGTGAGCAACGACGAAATTTTAGAGAAAGGAAATAAAAAGACACTTACGCTTAACATCATAGAATGACAGTTGAAATTTCTACGTCAAATAATGAGGAAAGGGGGCTTAGAAAATTTGACACCCACAGGACATATTGAAAGAAACTGTCATTTGCGTGATATTAGTCAACTTGCACAAGTGGCAATATTGTTTTCATCTAGCTAATCTCTTACCATTTTTTCAGATACCGTCAATTGCCATTATGGCTTGGATCAGTGCACACTGTGCGTTTGCTGCTGAAAAGTTTAGTTAAGATTGATGAATCTGTAATTGCAACACTAGGAGTTTTCGTGTCCATTTCTTGTTACGTCGGAAAGATGCTGTTCCGGATAGAAAATCTATAGTGAAAATAAGTTGAAAATCTCAGCGCCACTGTTTGAGTGTTAAAAGAAAGTCATTCGGTAGACCTCGAAGTGATCGAACATCCGGGTGATAGAAAATTTTAGAAATCATTTACAAGAGTGTATGGCGAATAGAGGCCACCTTCAGTTGGATATCATTTCTTTAAACAACAGGGAAATATTTTTTAATGGCAGTTACCTTGGTAATATAGTCAACCTTTAAAATATAGGTGGTATTTCTGACGCATCCTGTATATACTCTTCTTTTCGTGACTTGTCCCCTCAGCATGTAGGCGATTATGGCTCTCCACAATCTCCTGTCCTTTATAACTCTTAATAAATCTTGTCTTTTTGTTATTTCTCCTGAACCATATACCGCCATCCATTTGATCAAACTCTCTAAGTAGATTATGCGTTGTTTCCCTCTCCCACTTGCCTTCAACCTGTCCTGTGAATATCAAATTTTCCAAACCCTCTTTCCTCATTTCCTTCAAGTCTCGACATTCTTTCTGTTGTCCCATGTTTCTTCTTCATTATTGACAGGATTATCCAGCATTCACTGCCATACATGAGGACAGATATCCCGTAATAGTCCAGTACTCTTTTCTTTGTTTCTAGCGAAGTTTTTTTTTTATATTTCTTAGTATGTTGCTTAGCTTTTGGAATCGATACCAACGCGCCTTCGAATTCCAGTGTTGCATTTTCCATCCGCTGTTAAAACATTTCCTAGATATTGAAATTTTATCACCTGAGCTTTAGACTAGGCAATATTTCAGTGTACGTTTCGATGAATAAATTCATCAATACATGTTGGATGAATAAATTCATCAATACATGTTGTTCTAACCTAGGGAAGGTTACTGAATAGAATAATCACACGAAGGTTGGTAATGAACGATAATACTTAGGACAAGAACAACACACATATGATTCGACAGAGGCGCGTAGAAGTAGACAACTGCTAGAAGTGAGTCAAGTAAATTCCACAATGAATATACAACTGCAGGATATCTACCACCCGCCTCACACGGTCAAGTGTGGCACAAGGTCGAATTTGATGTGGGGTATCCGAGCCCGTAGGCTCGGCCCAAAATTCCCAGTTGGCCCCGAATAAAATGGGGTCGGGTAGCTGTTTCCCGAGACGAGACTCTGTCCTTCGGCATACCAACGTCTGGGGATCCTCCCTGCCCGGGGACAGAGAGTTCGACCAGCACAGCTGGAGACGAATCTCCACCTGCAGACCAACATACAGTATTTATTACTATATTTATGTGAATAGGAACATACCCATTATCGTCAATAGGTATGCTACAACACACACACACACGTATATATATATATATATATAATATATATATATATATATATATATATGCAAAATAGGCTATAAGAAAATAGATAGATAGATAGATATCAACAGAATGAGATAGATAGATAGATAGATAGATAGATAGATAGATATGAATGTTAGCCTTACCTCTGGTTCATCATCTCCAAAGTAAGTGATACCACTGTCCGAGATGAAAGCATTGGCAACATTCAACATGGCTTCTCGGTCCCAAATGTCATACCAGTCAATTGTACAGGAATTAATAAGGGCAGGATTAACCCTGCAACGTTGGTGAAACTTTCCACTGCGTACATTCATACTCAGTATCACATGAAGGTTCCTCTGCACCCTTTGAATAAAGAAACTGTAATAATGCCTGCTTCGTTTCAGCAATGTTTGCATCATTCGCTAATGGCTTTAAACTCATCAAAAGTCCCTCGAGTTCATCGGCATCAAACAAACCGGGCACTTCACCTGAGTTCAAAATAGAGAAATTAAAGCCCAACAATTGATGTCTTCCAGGAATGATTCCTAAAAAATTAACAAATAACGTATATATATATATATATATATATATATATATATATATATATATATATATATGTATGTATGTATTGTGTGTGTGTGTGTGTGTGTGTGTGTTTTGAACAATAAAAAATATTGAGAAATTAAAATTTTCCTCACACTAGGTTGTGTGACGGGTACACACCTGGCCCAGGGTCGAATCCTTTGGTTACGGCGCCAACTGTGACGTCGCTCCTCCTGGTCGCTCTTCGCTGTTCCAAGTGTGCCGTTCCAACCCCTTGGTTAGATGATCACCAGCCTCGCCTTTCCCAACCCGCTTCCAATACCTGGTTACTAAAGCAACTGTACTGATCTCCGGTCTGTCTACCCACGTTGTGTTTAGATCTTAGACAGACGGGACCAGCAGGGATTGGGGCCGTATGCAAAGTTGAGTCCGACGGGGTGGCAAAACACAAGTAAAAAAAAAAAAAACTCACGAGACAAAAAATTACTGAAAAAAAGGGTGACAACCTTTTATATCTAATGTCCGTTACATAAAAATTGTTCTTATTTCCCGACCCGCTTTGTGGACTATGGCACCAAGCTTCTATCATACAACTTAAAGATTTCGAGTTGTCTACTCTTTAGAATTGTGTATGTCGGAGTGTGGTTTAGTTCGACACTGGGGCTAATCTCTATCAGTCGTTCGCAGCTGATTCTTCTCTTCGGCTTGAGTTGGACGTATTTCTTCACTTCGATCTGGTTTGGTCGAATTCTGATCTCGGGCTTGGCTTGATTTCAACTTCTTCTTCTTCCGTCCTGCAACTCTTTTCTGTCGACTGAGGTGGAACTGATTTGCTTGTTTCTGCAACTTTCTTCTTTGTCTGGCTTGCAACTCTTCTCTTGTCTTTGACTCGGCTGCAACTTCGTCTGCGGTGGACCCTCTCTTCTGCTTCTTGGGTGGAAGGATTTCTCTGTCGTCTTGGGTGATTCTCTTGCCGCAAGCCGCAAATGCCGACCCGATGCCTGCGTTCCATCTGTTCTGGTTTCAACTCCTGCTTGTCTCAGCCTCTTTCTTGTCTGGCCTGCAATTCTTCTGCCTGTAACTTCTTTGCGTCCTTCGAGCAATCTTCTTCTTCGTCTGGCTTGGGCTGAGCAATTTCTTCTTCTTCGACTTGGGCTGGAAGGATTTCTTGTCTTGAGGATTCTCTTGCCCGCAAAGGGGCGAATGAACCGGGCCTGATGCCCGCGTTCAGGCTCTTTCCCTGCCCGCGGTCCGCCCTGCAACTGATTTCTGTCGACTGGGGTCCTGCTTTTATTGACGCCGCAACAAACCGGGGTGGGTCTGTCGGCGTCAGGGTTTTCTCGATAATTCCAATAGTCGCATTATTTCTGTTTTCCCATTATCGCTATTATTTTCACCCCTACTTCCTCACAGTGCCTTTGGTGGGAGGCGCACACCCATCTCTCCCGGTCTCTCGTATGTCAGGTGACCGTTTTCGACCAATGGTTCTTGATCGAGCATTCTTTTCTCCTCTTTCCGCATATCACGTGACCGTTTTCGGCTAATGAGATTCTGGTTGGGCGTCTCTCCATGCCTCGCGACGTCTCCAATCGGGCGTGGCTTATCCCGTCTTTGTTCTGGGAAGGAGACATCTTGCTAAAAAAAAACAAAATCTAATTTGGCCTTTTTTCGCACGTACGAAAAATGATAATCTTGGCTTTTTTTCTCACCTGGGTTCTGTCAAAACAGCCCGCCGCTAATTAGATGTGACTTCAGGGAAGAATATTTTGGCGTATCTGTGAGCCAAAGACAATTGTCTTTTTTCACCTCTTTTTTCGTTCAGACCTGATAGTCAAAAATCTTAATTATCTGAATTGAAAATGTCTTCACTTCATCATCGTGGGAGTTCCAATTTTTAACAGGTCAGAATCTGTATACAATTCCAGCGGTCACCCCTCAAAAAAAAAGACACTTTTCCTCCGATTAAAAAAATTTCGTTTCTCATTGTTCTAAAAAATTCCTTTTCTCCAAATTGATAATGAGTCTTCTACGCAAAAAGTCGGTCAGATGCTTTGACCGAATGAGTTTTTTTCAATCATATATGTTCATACACTTTTATCAAGCTTGGTTCTTTAAAATGACTTTTTAATGATTTTCATTTCAAATAACAATTTTCCATTGTCTCTTAAAATTCGGTCAAGATGTTGGCCTAGATACCTTTCTGATGACACCTGTTTTCGCTAATGACCGGCCTTTTGGGTCATTTCTCGACCTCTTTCTTTTTCTTTCCTTCCTTTCTTTTTTTTTCTTTTCTTTTTTTTTTAGGATCGTCTAAGTACAATCTTAGTGAATTATTTTCAAAACTCAATTATTCTTCGTCTAAAAAAAACTAACAACTGGTTAATAAACCGAGTAAAAAAAAAATTAAATCATATTTCTATGAATTTTTCTAATAATGCAAGGTGCCACAGTTGCATATTAATTTTTTTTTTTTTTATTATTTCAATTAGGTTTTCAAATTGTTTCTGCAGTTCATTTTATCATCAGGAGAAAAAACTTTACTTGTTAGTAGCAGCATGAAGATACAGGAATGAAAGATTTTCTGAAAAAAATCAAGTTATCGATAGTTTAAAACACCTTTTTTTTTTTTATTGTTAATTTTTTTAATTTTCCTTTGGTCAAACTGCCTATGTTTATATATATGATCAACAAAATCAAAATTATCTTATATGGAGGTGGATAGATCCTTTTTTAGCCCCCCCATTCTTATATATATATATATATAAATATATATATATATTTATATATTCATAAATATATTGGTTTCAATATATATATATATATATATATATATATATATATATATTTTAATATTATCGGTCCATATAATATATATATATATATATATATATATATATCAATATATATATATATACATAAATTCCCAAGAGGATATTTCCTTTTAGAACTTAATTGTAAGATGGGGATATAAAAGGCTCAAACACTAATATTCCATGGTTTAATTTATTACAAGGGCGGTTTAATCCCGATCAATGTCCCAGTGGATACAAATTCAAAAAGAAATGGTTAAATATTACTCCGGGTTTATATATAAATTATAATTATGGAATATTAGTGTTTCATTTTAATTTATTATATATCATATATATATATAGTGACAACAGAAGTCGTCATTTACACACACACACACACACAAATAGTATATATAAATATATCATATTTATGGATGGATTGATTATTCTTGATTAATATATTCCCGCAAAATTAATCTTACCCAATCTTGACCAAAATAATATGCTCGACATATAACTGAATTTACTTGTAAAGAAGAAACAAAAATTATAGAATCTTGAAAAAACGCATGCGGTGATTTCTGAAAAGCAATCAAGAAATCTGTATATTCAAAAGAAAGCGCTTAAACTTTATTCCACATAAAAACAACGGAATAATTAACGAAGTTCAAAAAGAATTATAATATATATGTGAATGTATGGACGTGTTTGCAAAGAACGAAGAAAAAACATTGACAAAAAATTTTAAATTATCCCAATTTATCCCAATTTCGTCATTTTGTTTATTTTGTTTCAAATACTGAAGCCAGACCGTCGATTTGCAAACCCTACATCAACTGAACAAATTTAAAGTCGACATCGTAACAAGATTTTAAACTAAATTTGAGTTGACTAATATTTAACCCCATATTGCAATTTACCATCGGATTTTATGTCCTGTCAACTCTTGGCATTGAGTTTTTTCGAAGTCATCGTAACTATAATGGTGAGTTCAAAATAATCAAATAATGTTCGTTTAAATTTTTTGACTTTAAAAAAATACCATCACAACGATTAAAATAACATTAAATTCAATTCGTAATTATACGAAGAGGATGTCATTTAAATTTTTTAAAGTAACCATCAGTAGATAGTCTGGAGGTCGCTTGACGTGTGAAGCTAACAGTCACCATGCAGTGTTCATTCTTATGTCTACTCTGTCTATATCAATAAACATTCTATCTCTGATACGGACCAGTTTCTACCATGTATATAGCAAATTTTAAACAATATATAACATCATCTCTCTTTGTTTAATAATCCATTTGAGCAGAGGGATAAATATCTACTTAAACACAAAACTTAGATATACATTATGATTTGTTGTTAATAATTGCTGTTTAATTTTACTTTTAATATGACTATTTTTCTAAAATAAGATAAAGTAATCTCCCTTTAAAAAATTTTCTAAACTCAGATAAAAATAACAATTATAAATTAAATACAAATCTTTAATGATCATCTGCTAACCCCGGGTATTTTAAATGCCAAATATATTTATATTAAAGAAATATAATTTTAAAAATAAATTTTAAAAGATATAATTTTTAAAAAGATTTTAAAGGATATAAAGTTTTAAAAATATTTTAAAAGGATAAAATTTTTTAGAAGATTTTAAAAGGGTATAATTTTTAAAAAAAGATTTTAAAAGGCCTAATTCTTTTAAAAGATTTTAAAAGGATAAAATTTTCAAAAAGATTTTGAAGGGATATATTTTTTTTAAATTTTAAAAGCATATAACTTTTTAAAAAGATTTTAAAGGGATAAATATTTTAAAGATTTTAAAACGATATAATTTTTAAAATCTATAATCTATATAATTATATATATATACTTAATTCCGTCAACATCACAGTAAACAGATATATTTTTTAATTTCAAATTACATAACAGGTAAGTTACACACGCAGGACTTGAAGATTGCTATGTGTGCATGAAACTTATTTTATTTTAGCGGTGTGGAATAATTACATAGATATATATATATATATATATATACATTTGTGAGATTGTGTCTCCTTAATTATGAACTTAGAGAGAGAGAAGAATATTCTTAAACACTAGCCATTATGCTACCATGAGAATACTTTATTTAACAGTTCCTTTTGGCAAATAGCACTTTTACTGATAAATTCAATATATATATATATATATATATATATATATATATATATATATGACAAAATATAGTCTTAAATGTGCTAAAATATTTATGGGGTAAATCCATCAATATCAGAGATAGAGCGTGTTAAAATAAAAAACTGAAGATGTTAAAAGTCAATCAACTTAGAGGCGACAGTCTATTTTATCAAATTAGACTATTTCTTATATATATATATATAATATATATATATATATATATATATATATATATATATATATTTATTATAAAAAACCAAATGCACATTAATGTAAACATGATGAATCTTCACTTAGACATATTATAAACAAATACACTACCCCAATTGACCCGAATAAAAAAAATCAAATTAATTATTTATTATAAAACCTAACCTTATCCTAAAAAATAACAACACACCAGTTAAATCAAAATTACAAAGAACGAACATTATCTATGAGTTCAAATGCCCTTTAAGGAACTGTGTTCCTGATCAAATCGGATTCATAAATAATTACATCGGCTACACAACCACATGCTTATCCAAACGGCTTACGTTACACCTATCTGATCACAGCTCCATTAGAACCCATTTAAACACACAGAAAAACTTACCAGACTCCATTAGAAACATGCTAGTAGAAAACACAAATATAATAACTTCATCCACTTGAAAAAATGTTTAAAAATAATGGAAGCTTTAATAATAAAAAAGAAAAAGCCAACTCTTAACAATATTAACTACGAACAAGGCTACAATGTGCTAACCGTATTCGGAAATTCAAAACATCTCTATAACACACTAAAACATACACATAATTCACACACTCAATTAAGCTGAAAAATTGAATCATCCTTGATAATGGCTAAAGGTATAGCCGAAAGCGCTCGGAAACTAAAACATTTGGACAGTTTTTACACACACTTTGTCCAGAAAAGAAAGCTCTTGTTCAAACACAATGTATGTATGTGTTAGTTCTTATTACTATAAGTGTTATTTTTTTAGTTGGTACATATATTTGAGTCGCAATCCGTGTTTTGTTTTTTTTCTTAAACAGTAAAAGGAAGCAACATTTTATCCAAAGCTTGCCGGTATCGATGCTTGATAGAGCAAGTTTTGAATTCCCTATTTAAGGAATGTGCATTTATCGGTGGGACCCTCTACGAATCTATATTTCCTAATTTCAAATTCATAACTGATACGTAATCAACAGTAACTTTTTTAAGAAATTTTTTATCCAGCATTATTTTTTTTTTTTTTTTATTGATAGGTAAATGTGTTTGAGTTGCTATTCCATATTTTTTCAATTTGATTTATTAAACAGTGAAATTATTAAGAATAGGCCTAAACTGAGAAACTGTATTGAAAAAATCGTACCTCCGACAGGAATCGAAACTGCGTGTATTTTTTTTCCATTAGGGAAAACACTTTTGAGCCAAAGTCCGCTTCTGACAGGGTAAGTTTCGAATAAACCTAACGAAAGACTGTTTGTCTCCATGAGACTTCTACGAATCTATATCTACTAGCTTCAGTTTTGTACGCCAAACGTAAAAAAATAGTAATTGTTAAAGGATTTAATGGTTTTGGAGGTCTAGCCCAAAAGATTAAGAGTAAAAAAGGGTTCCATGGGTAAAACAAAAGGTTGAGAACCACTGATCTATAGGAAGAGACGTTAAGTAGAATGGATGATATTACTTACTTTAACAATATCTTGGTCACTGATGACTAAGACAGTCTTGACCCCTTGAACTCCGCACTGCTGGAAAACTTTCTTGAGATCTTCATGGAGTTCTTCGGTACCGTAAGAACGATGAAGCTGTAAGCGGTACAACTGATAGCCGCTTATAAAAGTAGCAAACCTACTCACTAGGTACTTCCCAGTTCCATCGTATCCAACCTGAAAGGAAATTCGTGAAACAAACTTGGATTTGAGCCACTCATATTTTCTGACTGCTTCCCAAAGATCATTTTTCTTTAAACTGATATTACAGCAAAATGATATAACACAGATCTACAATTTGTTTTGAAATATTGCAGGGAACGTTCTGGCTAATTTCGAACAATTGTTGGGTGTTGAATCCAAAGATTAAATCCATATCCGTCATTAGCTTTAGTTACGCTGCTCCAGAATACCTTAGCCTACCTACCCTTAAGGACTTACGGCTATATTACGTTGAAACACCTGTTCTCATACGATCACCAATGTTTAGCAACGTCGAGCATGGTCAGTATGTCGATGGGTAACCACTTGCGAATATCAGGTAAGCTTGGATGTGCGGTTAGTGCAATGATTAACGGCTCAGAATTGGAAATTGGAGATCCGAGTTCCAATTCCAGTCGGGTTGGTTATATTCATTGCATCATCCGCAAATTCGAAATTATTGATGGGAAAAAAATAAGGAATATATTTTACAGACTAAAAACATCAGAGTGCAACTGTTATTAAAATTGATAAGATTAATTTTTTTTATTTATAAGTTTATTTTCCTTGTCAGTTTAGTCTTTGTAAACGTTGCGTGCATTCTGTAAATATATTTTTATTATCTTTTTTTCTTGGATTTTCATCAACCTGTCTAAAAATGTGAAAATTGAAAAATCCTGTAAAATTCTTGTCACATTGTATGACTTCTTAGGTGAAGAATGCCATTTAATAATTGTCCTACACATTTATTGAAAGAATTATGCTCTAAAATTGTACAATGTTATATCTATACTTTCTTTCGTTTTAACTTAGGTGAAACCTTGGTAGGTTTATCTGGCTCTCTAGGTTTAACTATATATAGAGAGAGAGACAAAAGATAAATAACAAATAGGAAACATTTATTAATCTGACAGGCTTCAATTTTCTTAAAGCTTCATCATAGAAAAGTGAACCAGGTTAGATTGATAAACATTTCCTATTTGTTCTTTATTTTATCAATGTGTCAGATTCTGACCCATATTTGATCCCAGTTGATATGATTGAACATCATCACTTGATAAGTCACCAGAAGTGTTCAAAACAAAATGGCTATTTTTGTAGGGATTTTATAACATATTTATCTTATAATTTTCGAATAAATAATTATATTTGCTCTACGCTATATACTTTTAAGAATAGCATTTTTTGGTTATTGGAATTTATTCCGTCTATACCAATCCTATTCTTGTATATATATATATATATATATATATATATATATATATATATATAAATTCCCAGATCAAATCTGTGGACAGGATAAATTGATATAAGATGACAATTCAAAAAAAAATTAGTTTTTTAGCGACGCGTTTCGTCTTACAACTTTCTCAAGGCAAAAATGAAATTAAAATCTTTATGTTGTTATAGTTACATTAAAAAATACAAATTAAAAAAGACAGACGCTTCTACGTAAGCCTCTTTCTGGTTAATGCAAATTTTCTTTATACTAAGAGTTTTTTTTCTTTCCATGTCGATATTATAGTTAAATTCCCAGATCAATTGACAAATTGGTATAAAATGGCAATTGGAAAAAAGTCGGCAAAAAAACTAAGATTTTTTTTCACTTGTGATCTTATACCAATTTCTCCTGCCCACAGAATTGATCTGGAAATTTAGCAATATTGTCGACATGTTAAGAAAAAATGTTAGTATAGAGGAAATATATAATCATCCACAGAGAGGCTGTTTCGCTGTATAAAGTTCTTCAAACATCCGATTGCTTCAAGCCGGAATCGAAACACGACCGATTTGCCATCAATCGATGATTCTACACCTAAACTATCGGCGCACAGCAGGGAAAAGGAAAATTCAAACGTATTATATACATAAATGCCAGTGTGATGAAAGAAACACAACTAACGTCGTTTACAATTTTATATAGAGAAACAAAGAGGCTACAGAGTCGCTTAGCATTAAATTTAAACTTTAAATGTTTTAGCGTCCGATTTATCAAGGTATTAAATCCCTCTGACCAGGGGATTGAACTTACAACTCTTTGGATTCAGTCACTTCTGGACTAGAGAGAAAAACAAAGCAGACCAAACAATGATAAAAAATATAATATGAACTTTGCTAAAACTATGATTTATTGAGATATTAGCTTCATAAGTCCCCAAAACTTCTCTCACTAATGTCTCCAAGGACACATGGCCCAGTGAATAAAAGTGTTGGTTGATTAATCCAATAGTAACTTAGCCCAAAGAGTTCTGATTTCGAATTAGCACAATCTATCTCCGTGAATTAAATAATGGTTTCAGTTAGAGATTCCAAAGTATATCACTTGAAAAAGGCCGGAGAGCACTACGACTGAAACGTTGTGAATATGACCATAAAGATGAGTACAACAGTCCGATCAATGTAAATAATGTGAATGGTTATTTCTAGATATGATCTGTTTATAAATATACGTGTATCAATGTATTATAGATACTTGTGTATTTCCTATCGCCATTTTTGTAATCTCATGGCATCAGGCCAGGGATGGAGGAGGGTTAGAAATTCGGTGCTATAAATCAGAAAATTTGGCTTTGCAGAACTTATGTACTTTCTTGCCTGTGTGAATGGGAGCATCGTCACAAAATTTCTCTTTAGATAGTAGGCATTGAGCCATGGAAAAACATACTATGCCAGGGTTCTCTAGCAGACATTATTACCCAATCCCGTATAATAAGTATTTTTCCCATCCAAGTATATATATATATATATATATATATATATATATATATATATATATATATAAGCCGGCATAGAAGCTTTCGTGACAGCACAGAAATGAAATACAGAGTGAAAACGCAATCTTCTTCTTGATTCATTTTTGTCTGTTAAGCCGCTACAGCCCACAGCAATCACTTCTTGGAACTATTTATCACGTTTAAGATATTTTCCTTAGTATTATTATGATAACTTAATAATAAGTAGTTGTAAAAAATATACGAATTTTCGATTAATGCTTTTCTTCACTGTAGTCATTATTGAGAAGTTGGTTTGATCAATATTATTTATGCTATCTTTTTTCGATTTATGCGAATTTGGTAAGCTTTACGCTTAGCATTATATATTAAATAATTAGTAATGTATTGAAATTATGAGTGTCTGAGTGCATGTGCAAGTATACAGTTGAGGCAATGCTGGAAATTTTCTTAACCCAGACTTTAGAAATTATATCGGATTGAGAACATTTCAACGATCCACTATGCTATCCTTTCGTCGTGAGTTTTTTCATGACTGTCCAAATTTTAAAATATGTAGTTGTCTCGAAACTCTTCGAAGGTACCATATCTCACATAAAGAGAAAATAATAAAGAAAGAAAACGTCACAATTCGAACCAGAACACTCACCATTAAGAGATGACCACCCATTTGGCGCAAGACACGACTTGCCCTCATGATGTGTTGTACTGCTTCCTTAAAAAACACCATCTGCATGACCTGGATGAAAAACGATTATTAAAGGAATAAATTTAAAATGCTCAATTGCTTAAGTTGGGGACTTAATATAGGCAATTGGATGAAACATATACAAATCTACTTAGAAAAATCCAGAACATCAGTTGGAAATTCCTTGCAACGCTTAACACAATTTACAGAGAACTGAGACCAATTTCTCTTAAACTCAAACAAAAACGACTACAGTTTGCGGGCCACTGCCACCGAGCGGACAAGGGAATCGTCTCATCCTTACTCCTATGGCATACTTCTGGAAATGTCTTATCATGATAATTGACATTCTCAGACATATAACACCGGATTCAAGGTTGGACATTGGGGATCTGGGGACATCAATACAGAACTGAACAGTGTTGAAAGGGATTGGCACTGGAGTTCCGACCAGCCATAGGATGATGATAATGAATTTGGGGAGAATTTTGTAAAAGTCATAAAGCTGACAGAATTAAAAACAAGAAAACCATTGTTATTTGTTTGATTTTTTTAAAGTCCCAAGCAAGGTGATAATGCGACTAGGGCGCAACGGGTTACTGAGAATGAAAAAGAATGCGAAGAAGACTATAGTGAGGAGAATAAAAGAACAGATTTCAAGAAGACAGAAGATGGTGATTGACGTTGCATTTAAATCTTTGAAAATTGTAGGTAGCAGGGAAACAAGAAACCGGAAGAGAGTTCCACAGACGAGAATTGCGAAAAGAGAAATTATTAGAATATAACTTAAGGTTACATCTTTTGCTATTTCAATACTAAATAGAACTAATTGCTAATGTAGTAGTACGCTTAAGTTCATGTGGTCGAGGTGCCAAGTAGGAACGCCTATCATAACAATTGTCATTAACATATTTAAACGCTACTTTTACGGCAAAAATCAATTCTATAGCTTTTGTAAGTTCCGAGTGATAATAAATATATCATTTTCAGAAATAACTAATTGACCGAAAAAAGGAGACGTAAGAATTTTACCCACTTGCTTAAAACTATGTCCGTGCGTCTCTCATAAAAGAAGCAGTTACAACATTTCTCAGCGTAGACACCCGAAAATGGCCAATAATTTACAGGATACTGTATCACCTCATTTGGAGTGAAGAAAATTCTCAACATAAAAACAGTATTAATTTATTGTTTCAACTATTCATTCTCTTTTGGGTTTTGTTTTGTTTCTCTACCACATATATTTTCATGGCATTGTGTATTCTTTTTGTATATATTACTTTTTATATATTAGGTGTTGAACCACGTTTTCTTCATTTTCATTAATCGTACCATTGTCTTCATCCTTGTAGCCATTTTTATCAAAACGTTTCGGCCTTTGTACGCTCCTTCTTTAGGTGGTTGGCATGTCGAACTGAACCCATTATTTCGTTCACTGGGGTAGACTGTTCTAGCTCCACGTGCTATGTCAAATAGATGTCAGTTATCAGTTATCTCCTGTCAATTCACCTCTCCAAGTTCTTGACTGCAAAGAGTCGGTAGTTCAATACCTGGTTAAGGCAGAATGCACTGTGCTCAACACTACAAATCGCTACATAGCGAAAACATTAAGCTGAAAATAAGAGTAATAATTCTCAAGGACTTATGGCACAGTGGATAAAGGCGTTAGTTAGATCCAGTGACAGGAGCCAAAAAGTGTGAGTTCAATACCCGGTTAAGGCAGTGGAGAACTTGGAGAGGGGAATTAACAGGATATAACTGACAACTGATATCCATTAAACATGGTACGTGGAACTAGAACAGTCTACCCCAGTGAGCGAAATAAAGGGTTCAGTTCGACATTCCAACCACCTGAAGAAGGCCGGAGAGCATAACGGCCGAAACGTTGTAATAAATATGGCGACAAAGGTGAGGAAATAATTCTAATAATATAAATAGTGTATGTAATGTTATCTATAAAAGATTTACTTGTAGATCTATAATCTACAACGATACTTCATCGAATACAAATGGCTACATGATGGAAATAGAAACGTATCATAGAACTACATACCCGCTCACTTCCAAACGTCATTTTCAGTCGATAATTTTCCAAAATTTGTATCAATTTCTCCTGGTCTGAGATTGGTCGATATATTTTCTTTGTGGGATTCTCCTCAAAGAAATCACCGAATACCACAAAATCCTTGGGGGAGAAAATCCAATTTCTCTGTAAAAAGAAGACATAAACGAGGTTTTTAATGGGTTTAATACCAGATAAATATGTAAATTTATATACCAGGTCTAACAGCAAAAAGTGTTCAGATCGTGTAATAGCATGTGATACTTGTTCATCCCACAAAATGTTTAATATCTAAAAAACCACTAAACTAAATCATTTTTTACAGGTTTTGAGATAAGACGTTTAAGCATCTTGATACCATTTGTCGTTCGAATCACTGAAAAACCCTTTGAGGTATTCATCCTAGAAAGATAACAGATTAAAATCGTTTTGTGTCAGTCACATTGTCTTCCCAAATGAACAATGTTGAGAGGAAAAAGATCATTCAGCCCTTCAGTTATTATACCAACATTCATACACTGGCTTCCATCTTCAAAGTCTATTGGTGACCATCAAGAGAACGATGAATAAGTTTTAAAAAGCGGAAACAGTAAAAAGAAAAATGGATCAGGTGGTTACAACAGGAAGCGGGATCATCATTTCAACTTGGAGCTAAAGAGATTAATTAGAGAAAATCCCACTCAATTCATAAGACGCTTGGCACGTGAGAGAGGAGTTTCAGCGATGACAGTGCAAAGATTAGTGAAAGAAAACTTGAAAATGAAATCGTACGTGTAACCTGTCAGACACCTTGTTACCCCAGGGCAGAAATTTAGAAGGTTAGAGATGGCGAAAATCTTCTTGAATAAGTTGGAAAATGATTCTGGAATATATATATATATATATATATATATATATATATATATATGAACATTATTTCAATCTTTCATTAGCTTCCGATACTTAGCTATGATTAATTAATGATGAACATGTCATTTTCGTTTATAATCAATTTCATCACGATTCTTCTGTTAAGCCTGGAGAGTAATTATACATACTTATTGCTCAAAGTAGTGTCCAATAGTGTTATAAAAACTCTGAGAATTCCAGTAAGATATCCTTAATCATTTCTAAGAAACAACAGATCAGAACTTAGTCTAAGAAATGAACAATTTTACTATTACCCATTTGGACAATTTTGCTATTATACCCGGTATATATATATATATATATATATATATATATATATATATATATATATTCCCACAAATCAACCCCTACCGACATTTCTCAACCATACTAAACAGTCATGCTTGCAGAGATCTTGAGGCCTCCCACATACACAGACTCACACAAATATATACATATACACACATCAAACACTGTCCTAAAACCTAAAAGGTAACATACATTTAACACTCATCCACTTCCTAGTAACCAATAAAGCTGTCAGAATGACAAAAGAAGTGAATCTGAGACTCATGCATCTACCAGCGTCTATTTAAAAAAAGGGTCCGTTTACCCAATACAAGGACTAACCAAAATTAACGTTAAAAAAATAAATGGAAACTACAGACTTCTTCCAAGACAGTCATTCACTCCTGTAGTTCACTACTAATAACAGGCAGGGATTTATTTTCTCCTGATGATGGCCATGCTGGCCGAAACTAGTCGAGGAACCTAATTTAAATAATAAGCCTAAAATGTATTAATATATAACCCAGTGTGTCTGAAATTTTAATATTTTAACATTTTTTTTTATTTTTCAAGACATTCAGAACTTCTCAGTGTTACCATTTCGATATTGTAGGAATATGCTACATTCTAAGACTTTTTTCTTTGCAGATAATTGTTACTAACTTAAAATTTCTCAACCCGTAATATCTGGCACAGAAGAAACTTCAACTAGAAGAAAAAGGAAAAGAAATTCTTTCACGTTACATTTGAAATTATTGAAGAACTCGACCAAACTTCTAATTCGTTGAATTTGCAAATTAACAAGCAAGAATTTCAGAATCTGAAAGAAACGCTAAAACGTGCACTTGAAGATGAATCACTAAATAATAAAAGTTTCATTAAAGACGACTAATAAGGTATTGAAAATATGAAAACGTCACAACATATGACTGACCTTTTGTATCTTACCTTGAAATTATCCTGTATTGCTTGAGTTAGGTGGTTGAAAAATACGTTCTTATCGTCGCTGTCCACTAAACGATCATGGAACACCCTTGTTGCTTCATGTACAAAAAGCTGAGTACAAACATTTTTATTGATCACGATACTATCATCTGCTTGCTTTAAACCTTGGACAACCTGAGAACATTAAAAAATGACGTTAGAATTATTTGTAAAGCCAAATATATGAATTCCAATTTAGGTAGAATTTGCACAATTATATCGCTATTAACATTGTTTACCATTCTGCTGCCATATCATTTAAAGACAATCTAACGTGTGTATGTCTTTACTTTCCGTACAAACAATTATATTCATTTCATGGATGACTTTCGCTGGATTTCGCAATTTATTTCCAAGTTATAAAAATTGTTATCGTACAACAAATTTTTTTCGCAAGAAATCACGTAAAAAAATCGTAGAAAACAATTGCAGTGAGGAAAACTTAAGAATCCAAAATTTTAGGATTGCGAGTTTAGATCCGGCTCGGGATGTTTTTAATTTGCTCACAGAGTCGGTTTGATTCAAAAATGGTATTTGATGATGGGCTATGGCCTCTAGGAGTAAAGGTGAAACACGGACAATTTTATTTTGAATCACTGTAATTTGAGAACAGTATTTTTTTTCATTTAAACATGAGCTATTGAAATTTAGAGAGTTATATCCCTTTATGTTGAAAAAGTGTAACACACTGATATTCGCATTTATTATATAGAGATTGCATTCAAAAGCAAAACCCAAAAGTCTGTAAGGAGCTTTAAAATTTAATAACTCCTTTATTTTCTAACTTTAATTCACAATACCATAGCATGATGTACAGTTGATATAGGAAATAAATTTGCATTAGTTGTAAATACTAGACGAGATATTCCTAGAGATGGTCAATGGAATGAGAACAATCTACTTAATTAACTAAAGGAAGCAAAATTCAACGCCTGGACAAATGATGAAGGCCAAAGGGCAAAATGGCCGAAGTGATAACAATAACAATGATGAAGACAATAGCCCACGTGTAATAATGATAACTCCTCATTCCAGAAATTCAACCAAATAAAGACATTTTTCCACAGACCTAAGTGGTTCAAGTATTTCAATTCAATGCGTACTTTTGTAATGCCTCTGGGTGACATGCTCATATTACGAATGTATACAATAAAACTAAAACTAAAAATGTGATATATGATTATGATGTCTATCAAACTGACCAGAGAAAAGGCAGACGCCCAGCACAGATACTGGCTGTTTTTAGTTTCGTGTGTCCCAAGACCAGAATAGTAAGGCAGACAGTGATGATCGAACTCATAACACTGGTAGACTGGTCTACGAAACGACCTTGCTTACTCTGTATCCATTTTACTTGGCAAAAGTTTGTTTGTTTTTTTAATTAAGTTAAAAAAAAAAAGATAAACTGTACTTCTCGTTTCAAGTACTTCAGTTCAATACGTACTTTTGCGATGTCTCTGAGACTAAAAATGTAGTGAGATTTCCGAGGTGTCGGCTTCAGCGAAGCGCTTATCAGATGGTACAACTGAATGCAGGCAGAAACAAGGGGAAGACGAAGAGCCAGGACTTCCGGCATAAAAGAACCCTGCTTAAAAAAACTGCCTAATTCCACCTGGTGAATATACTGCAACGATTTGCTGGAAGGTTCTGGTAGACCCAAAATGCTAAAAAGAAGACAAATCAGAAAGGCAATAAAGTCACTAAGTGCAAGCGGTTAGTAAGTGTGAAAGAATATGAGAAAAAATAATTATTAGGCAGAATGACCAATAAAAAAAATCGGAAGATTGACATTGTATTTAAATTTTTGAAGATCAAAGTTGACTAGAAAGCAATAAACCAGGGGGAGAGTTCCACAAGCGAGAAGTGCGAGAGAAGAAACTGTTAGCATAGAACTTACGGTTATATGCAACAAGCTCAATGATAAATTGGTGAGATCTTGTCGCCAGTCTAGTACCGTACTTAAATTCATAAAGTCTAGGGTACCATAGCGAAGAGCTCATCCAAACAATTACTTTGAAAGTATTTATAGAAAAGGCAATGCCGATGCTTATAAAAAATCTCTAAATAATTATAAGAAACAAAAGACCAAATGTAGCAGAAATATTCAATGCATGGACAAATGGTCGAATTATAAAAGTGTAATATAAATTCTAGCCAGAAAAATGTGTAGCAGGACGCAGTGACTCAACTTTCCGGGCAGCAGACCATGCTAGTGATTCCATGTAATCTTTTCACTTCATATCAGCTGAAAACGTTCACCGGACAACATGCAAAAAGTCACACTCTTCGAAGTAAGCATCAGCCATGTTGAGAAAAGGCTAAAGATTGTTCTCGAAGACGATAAAAAAGAGTAGTTTCGTTTTCTCGATGTTAACATTAACAAATTATGTCTTGCCCTAGTTAGCAAAAGATTGTAGGTAAGTTTTTAGATCAGCCGCCAATTTGAACATATCGATGCCATCAGATTTGGCATTAAGAGAGTAATAAGTCATTCAGACAATTAAGTGTCTTACGTGATACCCGCGTGAGTGATTATGTCTCTCGATTTATAACAGAATAGGCAAAAGAATTTCTCAAAATAGGTTGCCATTTCTTTCTGCGGTAGACTGTTTGCTAAACGAGGCTATATGATCCAGTCTGCCCTGCTATACAACCCATAGCTTTGAGGGAGGGAAGAGATGGTGTAAGTACTTGTGTAAAAACAAAGAAAACAACAAACTAGAACGCATGTCCGTTTAAAAAGCAACAAACAATTTTGGGAAGTGTCATAATTTTGGGAAATGAATAATATTTTTACTTACCAAAAGTGTTTGAGAAGACGAGGACTTAATACACTGCGTCCACCTCCAGGAGGCCCAGCAGCGGTGACCAGTGTTACGTCGCAAATAGACTGAAATGGAACAAATAATAATCATAATAATAATGATCAGTGCAATTAATAGCAACATAGGTGTATAATATTGCATTGGTTACATATGGATATATACTAATAACGCCCCTTTTTAATTGTACCTTTAATCTGTCATAGATTTCTCAAAAATGTTCATATCTGCACGTATCTAAACGTAAACAAAGCGAAGTTTCTAAAGAAAATAATAGATTTTCATTAATTGACAAAAAGAAGTTTGCTTTAAAGGTATTATTTCGGCCTGTAATGTGAAAGATTGTTGATTTAAATGAGTTTGCCAGAGCGTATATGATTCAATTATAGCTTCTTCTACCTAGACGGACAAAAGTTCGAATCCTGCCCGAGAACGTAAATCAATAAGATTTCTTAAACATTCAGGCCAATGGACGAAAATAAATAAATATACTGTTTAATGAATAAACGAAGCATCTACTCAAATACCAGTAGCTACTAATTATAGCAATGTTTAAAGTGATAAAAGTTCTATATTTGAATTAATAAAAATCTATTTTTTTAGATTATATATATATATATATATATATATATATATATATATATATATATAAATATATATATATATATATCTCCAAATCAAAGAAAGAAAAACATGGAAAAAAATTCCTATATAGCGTAGATTTACTTTTTAAAAGTATTTCAATACAAAGTAGACAATATATTATTATTATTATTATTATATTTTTATTATAAGAGATTATAAAAAAAATTGATTTCGCTACACGAAAACTTTTTTGTGGCGATTTCAAAATGTTTTATTATAATTTCTTATAATAATAATAATAATAATAATATAATTTTTTAAATTTGTGGTTTTAGACGGTAAATTTTATTTTAGGCATCTCTGATTGAATAAATTTTTACATTATGTCTGCTAATTTTAACAAAATCCATTCATTTTTGAATAATCTTCCGTTTATTGATGTAAAGGATGAGAGAAATGTACTAAAGCTGTTTAAATTTATTTTATTTTAATTCGAAAAGTACTTTCAATGATCTTCTTCCAAGATCATTTTGAAGTGTAATAAAAAAAAAACTATATGCTGTTCATTATTATAAGTATTTATACAAAATTTTAAATTATTTCCAATATATAATTATTTCATTATACTTTTTAAATGTTGAACGGTTGACAATGAGCTGAATAAAAAAAATTAAAACGTGTGAAAAATTAACTATTATGGAATTTTTTTTCTATAATATAATATCTTGGTTTCACGTTCATAAAAAACATGAAAAGATTGTTTTTTACAGGCATTTCAGAACAGCAACGAAAGTGTTGATAGTTGATTCTGTAAAGAAAAAAATTTTGCTTTAATTTTAAATTAAATTGTTATAGTATGACTTCATAAAATGTACATTGTAGATGAAAAAATAAAAACGATATAAAAAAAAACCTCAACACACGTTAAAACAGAATATAGTAAAGACCCCAAAGGACAGAAAATATATCAAATTACTATATTGTAACCAGATGCAAAAACTACAAACAGGATGAAAAAAATAAAGAATCTTATTTAAAAAAAAAAATCTTTCCATTGATTCTAATAAAAAATAAAATTTTGAATATATTATAAAGAATTAAAACAAGAACTTTAATTATTCACAAGAAATCTTTTCAATTTAAGGTCAGAAATGGCCAAAAGAATAAAATTTTCCATTGAAATCAAAAAAAATAAAAAAAAAAAAAAAAAAATTTTAATAAAATTTTAAGGTGTGGGTTGTAATTTGAGAAAATATTTTGTGATTTCTTTAAGAAAAATTTGAGGATAAAATTTATTGTTTGATGAGTCTAATGGAAATTTTCCAAAATGGTTAATTCAAAAACGGATTGTGATTTAAATTGGCTACATACAAAAAATTTCAATTTCAAAGTCATTTGTTAAAAATAATAGTTGTTTGAAAATAAAAAATAGATTGCAAAAAGGGAAACTATATCAAAGGATATAATACATGTTTGCAGAAGAAAATCACGATGTCTGGGCAATTAGCTTTGAAATTTTGTCTTTGCAAAAAATAATGCAAAGTCTTTTTAAAATCGTTAAAAGGTCCTATCTCCGAAAGATGGCCTGGGAAAATAAAGAATTGAGTGGTAAAATTTATTATTATTATATTATTATTATTATTAATTTTGATTAAATGTTGTAACGCAATTTCCAACCGGGTCCCAAATTTTACATTTTTTGTTGCAAAATATGTTTTCGTGACATTTTCCACTAATTATTTTTGTAAAAAAAAACAAAAACCCCTAAGATCAATCACATAATAATTTTCTGATTTTCTGTGATGAGTAAATTTTTTTGGGAGGTAAGAATATTGCCTAAGAATTAGTTGTATATTTATTTCTGTCCGAAAGTCGTTTTTTTCACGTTTAATGGGGAATGTTGAAATGTTCATTTTGTTCATCACGAGCTTCGGCCTGAGAACTGAGCTGATGGATGTCAGTTCTGAATTACATCTTTTTTTAAACTAGGAATGATTTTTGTCCATTTTTAAACATCACTTTGTTAGAATCAAATGGGTGAAAAATAGGGTTTTTGATAAATGCGTTGGTTAGAAAAATGACAGTTGTTATCAAAAAAATTAAAAAAACAGTAGGCAAATTTAAAAACCAGGACTTTAAAAGTTTTTTTTGATTCAAAGTGAAATGAAAATCAAACGATATTTTTGAGCTACTTAGATCAAATGGAACCCCACATTTGCAGACGGATTGGAAAGACTTGAAAGTGTTGTGCTTTGATGAACAGAAAAGGTGTGTTGTCCCAATCATTAAGACAAAAAGGATTATACTTGAAAAAAAAATAAACCCAAGAAAAAAATATTTTTTAGAAAA
This sequence comes from Acanthosepion pharaonis, assembly GCA_903632075.3. Classification (NCBI taxonomy): domain Eukaryota; kingdom Metazoa; phylum Mollusca; class Cephalopoda; order Sepiida; family Sepiidae; genus Acanthosepion; species Acanthosepion pharaonis. The sequence continues at coordinate 342,160 of CAHIKZ030001399.1, forward strand.
TATATATTTTAAATGGCAAAACATTCAAAAACAAAGAGTGTTGAAATTTTGACTTTTTTTACAAAAAAAAATAGATTAAATTTCTTTAAAAGATGAAAGAGGTTGAAAATTTTTTCAAATTTACAAACAATTTTATTTTTTTTTCTGTTCTTTTAATATCTAATAAATTAAATTTACATCGGTTTTCAAAATTTTATTAATAAAATAAAATAATTCCGGAAACTTAACATTTAAATGAATTCTTGATTCGTAAATATATAAGTAACGCCTTTATCTGTTTATTAACTTTTATTGAACAAAAAGAGATTATAGTCCAAAAGATGAGATTTAAAATTATATGTGGCTTAACATCGTTCGAAAAAGTTTAAAAAATAATCCCAGCTGAGGTGAACAGCAATCAATAAACATGAAGAAATTTGCTGATTGCCATTAGATTTTGTATCACATTTAATACCACCAGATTTTTTACGTTTTAGTGGATATATTTTAAAATTTTATTTAATGATTGAATGTTAAAAAAAATTTCTTGAATTAAAACACGAGCAATTTTAATACATTTATATTTAAATTATTATAGAAATGTGCAAAATGGTTTGGACACATTTGTTGATTCAATTTTTCAAAAAAAATTGAACATAATAGGGAATATTGTTTGTTAATCATAAAATTCATTATTTTTACACTTTGACAATAATTATGAATTATATAAAATACTGTAATTTATTTTTCAATAAACGTTCATAAATAAAAAAGGGTGTTACTTTTTCCCCACCCCATATATTTGATGCCGTGCTTATCAGGCTTGACTTTTTTCATTAAATTAAAATATCTTTTTTTCAGACAAAATGCCTGAAAAAGTTGTTGAAAGTGGAGGATGCGATCCAAATGTAGTCAATTTGAACAATCTTCATCTAAAAATTTAAAAAACAAAGACAATATTTAGAATAAAAAAAAAATATATATATATATAATATATATATATATATATATATATATATATATATATATATATATATATATATAGAATAGTTGTGACAGAAAATTACCTGATTTCATAATTAAAAAAGTTTAATAAAATTCAAATTTTAATGGAAAAAAAAAGGTGTATTTTTCTCAAATTAAGAAATAATGGATATTAAAATATATGCAGAGATTCATTAACAATTTTTTTATATAATGTCAAAACAATAATATAAAAATAATAAAAATTTAATTTAACATTGGAGACAATTATTGTCCTTTTTGTTCAATTCAATTTTGTAACCTTTATTCTTGATTATATATATTTAATCATTTTCATAGTTCCTTGAAAGAAACTTCAAACATTCTCCAGATATTGATTTGATTAAGAGAAAATTTGAAAAATTTTTTCCAGTTAAAATATTTTTTAGAACAAAAAAACATATATTTTCAACGGGGTTTAGGTAAGACTTTATTATGAGGACCATATAAAAATTAAGCTTGGAAAAGGCTGTCATCTAAGATATTTTATGAAAATCTGTTTTTATCAGACTAAGTCAACATGTTGAAATGTCCAGTGAACGTTTTTCTTATAAGAATGAATTTGTTTTATATTATTTTAAAATAACCAAATATAGCTCTTTAAACAAATGGTAATATTTTGTATTTTACTAGTTCTTCTATGCATTAGAAGCATCAAAACATCCCCAGATATTTAGATTTATTATTAAATTAATTGGGGAAAGGATATTTATTTTTTTTCTTTTGATTTTTTTTTGGGAAGAAAAGGGTTCATTCACTAGACACCATAGATAAACGAGAGTTCAGTGTAACCAAAGCAGGAATTGTGGGAAGTTTGGTTTCATCTGACTTATAAATCTAAGTTCGGAATTTAGAAGTTCCAGATGGCTTTAGCATAATATAATAATTTTATAGCTTTAATATTAAAAAAATATATTTATATATATATTTTTAAAATGAATTTATTCGATGAATATAATATCAGGTCATCCCATAAGTTCTGTCCGAATTTTAACTTTTGTTAAAATGAACGAAATTTAAAGAATATTTTATAATGTCTAATGGAGCTGAACATTATTTTTATGTTTAGATGCATTTAAACTGATCAAATTTTATTTCAGAGAACAATAAAATTAAATTTTGTTTGATTAAAACCCTGCTAACATGGAAGTACCCAAGAATCATTTGAGGCACATAATGCTTTATGAGTTCAAGAAAGGAAACTCAGCAGCCGAAGTGGCTAGAAACATTCACTCAGTTTATGGAGAGGAATGTGAATGAAAGAACTTGCAGAAGATGGTTTGCAAAATTCAGAGGTGGAGATTTCACCCTTGAAGATGAAGATCGAACCGGACGTCCAGTTGAGTTTGATGAAAAGCTTCTTGAAGCAGCCCTTGAAGAAAATCCTGCTTTATCAGTTGAGGAATTGGCAGTGGTTCTCAGTTCAAACCATACAACTGTTCATCGTCATCTTCAACAACTTGGAAAAGTTCCTAAACTTGGAAAATGGGTGCCTCATGAATTGTCTGAAAACAACCTCAAATCCTGAGTTGACATCTGCTCTTCTCTCCATTCTCGCCAACTTGTTTCACTTTTTTTGGATAGACTTGTGACTGGCGACGAAAAATGGATCTTTTATCGAAATGTTAAGCGTCGTAGACAGTGGCTTGGTAAAGGGAAGGACCCCAGCCACAGCCGAGAAGGAACTTCATGGGCAAAAGGTTCTTCTTTTTCAATCTGGTGGGATCGCCAAGGAATAATCCACTTTGAATTCTTACCACCTAATGCAACAATTAATGCTCAAATATACTGTCAGCAATTAGAGCGTTTGAACCAAGCTTTGAGGAAAAAAAGACCTGCTCTAGTGAATCGAAAAGAGGTGATGTTTCATCAGGACAATGCGCGACCCCACACAGCAAGAATCACGTCAAAAGATCGAAGAACTTGGTTGGGAGAAAATTCCTCATCCACCTTATTCTCCTGATCTTGCTCCTTCAGACTACCATTTTTTGTAGCTTACAGAATCATTTGGAAGAAACAGCTTTTTGTAACACAGGAAGAGGTTAAAACTGACATTTGTGAGTTCTTCGAATCAAAGCCAAAAAAAATTTTACAGTAATGGAATTAGTAAGCTTGTTAATAGATGGAAGGAAGTCATAGATAATCAAGGAAAATACATTGTTGATTGAATCTGTAATTAAATGTAACATTTGGTCATTTGTTTTCTGTATTCAAAATTCGGACAGAACTTATGGGATGACCTGATAGTAAGTGTCTTTCTCGATACATTCAATCCTGATGACTTTACATCATTGACAAAATATCTTTTGTCGTAAAGTGCGAATTCACCGAGCCATCTCTGACATTTTTCTTTCTATTCTTTCAGAAATGAAACGTTTTCTGCCAGTCCTTAATTTATTCTCAACACAATTAGTTTAATTGTACTTCTTGATAATGCTACGAATTGTCGATCTAGGAAAAATCAAACGCTAGAAAGAGCTGTGTATTCATTACGTTGTTTGTACGCATCGACTATCTTCATTCTTATCAAGTTCAGCTGTCTTTGCCATGGTTACCAGAACGAATGGGTTATACAAATGAATGAATATTGACATAATGTAGTCTTAAATTATGCATTAAAAAACGTTATATAATCAGATCAATCCTATTTCAAAGGGTGTTTGTATTAAATGTCAAATTAAGAAAAAAAAAACATTATAATTGTCATAGAGAAATATCATTACATAATTTCCAGAAGGGTGGTGGGAGCGAATAATTTAGGGCTGCACCAATTTTTAGAAAAATATATAAATGTGAAGATAATAGAGCGAAATTTCATGAATTATTCAAATATGGAATCAATTATTTATGGTTAAATCAGTAAGTACTTACAAATATTCTGTTGAATAATTGTCAAGAAAATAATGATATATATATATATATATATATATATGTGTGTGTGTGTGTGTGTGTGTATGTGTGTGTGTGTGTGTGTGTGTGTGTGTGTGTGTAAATATATGAAAAATAGGAAAGAAATTTGTTGGTTAATAGATTTGAAGTTTTTAAAGCATTTTATTTTTTATTTATCTGAAAACAGTGCTCGATACGCAAGTAGAGTTATATTATAATTATTATTATTTTAAAAATATGATTTAATGCCATCACATATGAATTGATGGAATCATATTTTAAAAAAAAAAATTATAATTTATATATATATATATATATATATATATATATATATATATGTATGTATGTGTGTGTGTGTGTGTGTGGAAAAAATAGGCAAGAAAACTTTAGGTAAATAATATGGATACCATTTAGTATTTTTTTTTTATTAAAAAAAACAGTGCTCCATACAGAAGTAGAGCTTAAATTATATTTTTTTTTTTTTAAAAAAAAATGATTCATTCACTACATAAGAGTTCTGTTTTTTCAAAAACGCGATGAAAACCTCAATATAATTATTGAAATTAAATTGAGTTAGATTATTCAAGTTCCTGTTTCATCCTCAAGCGAAAATTTTGAATAACCAATCTTGAAATTTACGCATCTTTTATAAGCATGTTCATTCGCAAAATTAATTACTATGGAAACGGCCGGGGCGACCATTTTGGTAAAGATGCGTAAACTCTGATGATCGCAAAAGCGGGTCTTGGGTAAATCCTGGATAAATTATGTATCAATTTTTCGACTACTGCCAAAGTTAAATTTTAAATTTATAATTCCTAAACAAACGCAGTCTATACACCGGGGCTGAATAAGACCAACGTAATTCTCGTTGGTTAAAATAGATCTATGCCCCACTATATGAGGTAATTTTGGATTTTGTTGTGTTTTATATATATATATATATATATATATATATATATACAGACAAAAGGAAAACTTAAATTTATTGACGTGTTCAAATTCCTATCTGGGATTTTAAAAAGGCATTTTTTCTCATTTTCTTTCTGTCTCTCTCTCTTTGAATTTGATGACTTAAATTAGTCGCCAACACCTTGGGTAATTTCTTGATCTGACGACCATACATTCTATCATCTAGTTTTTTAAATATGTCTGCGACAAGTAGTAAGACAAGAAAGTAGATTATAATCTGATATATTAAAAGTTAGTGTCTAAAAATGTCCGTTTGAAATTTGAAAAATATATATATATATATATATATATATATATATATATATATATATATATATAAAGAAAGAAAGAAAAAATAAGATATATAATCCAGTGTTCTTATAGATATTTTTATTTTACAAAATAGTGCTCAATGTAAATTTACAGAGCATTAATATTATAAATTAATTAATTTAAAATATGTTTTTTTGCTACACAGTTCTTAACCATGTTTCAAAAATGGAATTTTGAAAGTTCTTGAATTTAATTTTGTAATTAAATTAAAGACATTAGTTCCATTTCATCCTATATATATATATAAATTTGCTTGTGTGTCTGTCTGCGTAGAAATATTACGGTAATGTTTGATAACAAATAAATACAAAATAAGTGATAATCTGAGATAGAAGGCTAAAATTTCCTCCATTTGTCTATATATATATATATATATATATATATAATTTTTCAAGAGTTATAATTATTGGAAATCGATTTAAAACTACTAAATTTTCTTTTTCGTCTGTTCAAATTTTTTTGTGAAAAACATAAAAAAAAACTATTCATATGTTGATTAATTTTATCCTAGCTTGTCACAAATTTGCATATGCAACTATGGTATAATTTTTTACGCCAGGTTTGAACCGTGACAAAAGTACTTTCATGCAGACCTCAATCCCAACTCTTATTTAACTCTTATTATTTATCAGGTTTTTTTTTGTGGTCTTTAAACAGAATTAAGTTTATTTATTTTTCTTCCTGGTATGAATAGCCAATTAGGGACAAAAGTGGCACGTTAATTTTAACGCTTCCGAACAAGACTGCTCTCTATTAATGATCATCACCATCATCATCATCAAAAAGAACCTGTTTTTGCCTTTCATCAGCATTGCTGGTGCTAACCTCCAAGAGATTGATTCATTGCACCCTCTCGGTTTATCTTTTTACACTGACACGAAATGGAACGATTATATCGAATCAATTACTAACTCTGCTGCTCGGAAAGCCGTTTCACTGTGCAGCACTATACGTTCTTTTTAAAAAGAATCTATCTGACGTATTTATAAGTCTACTCTTTGTCCGTGTATCGAATATTGCTGTCACATCTGGTCTGGCGCTTCTGATATATATCTAGAGAATCTGGTCAAAATCCGAAAAATGTGCAATGTTATCGGTCCTGATCTGGCATCTCAGCTTCAGTCAGATTCTCACCGTCGTAACATAACTCTATTGGGTTTTTTTCTATTAATAAGAAAGAATAGTGGAATGTTAAACGTCTGAAAGAATCAGTACATCTGCTAGGTTATGAGGACATCGTTAGTAGGCCTAGCATAGAAATAAATGCGATATGGGAGCCGTTAAGAAAGAAAGAAAGAAAGAAAGAAAGAAAAAAAGAAAGAAAGACAAATTGCAGCAAGTCTTCAATAGCTGCAGCATCTGAAATAAAAGAGAAAACCTTCAGTAAGTGCAATCGAGCATGTCAAAATAGCATTCGATGCTCTTATCAGCAGACAATAGGCTAGGTTTAAGGTACCAAGTTATCCATAGAGAACAGTCTACCACCGTAGATTTAATAAATGATTAAGTTTGAAATCTCATTTAGGTTACCCGGATCGATATACACCTGATGAAGGCCGAGGGAGCAAGGGCAGAAACGTTGTGATAACAAGAAAAGAAGAGGATAACAATCTGAATGTAAATAGTGTAAATAATGATAACTCCTCATTTCAGAAATTAAGACAGAAATGTTTTTGATCATTTGGGGGGGTGGAATTGGATAGATTATCTATATAATACGACTGTGTATTTGGTTTGATACATCGCTTGACTATATTTTTACATATTCTACCAACTTAGTGTTCGCCCTCATCCTATATATTAAACAGAAGCTCCTTAAAAAAACTTTAAATATCTTATCTGTCAAATCTGTGAGATGAGGTATTCTCATTATTTGCATTATTTACATTATTTGGACTGTTATCCTCATCGTCATTGCCATTTTTCGGCCGTTGTACGCTCCTGCCTTCTTCAGGTGATTGGAATTTCGAAGGGAACACTCAAGAACACATAGCCCAGTGGATAAAGGCGTTGGTTAGATCCAATGACTTGACCCAAAGAATTGCGAGTTCAATACCAGCAATGGTGAATCAAAACGGAATAAAGACTTCGGTTCGAAATCCGATCACCTTTTACTTAAAATGTCGTTTTTTCTACTTGCGCATATATATTCTGTTTATACGTTATTTTATAGATATAATTAATTTAAGTAAATGCTCTATTATTTTTAATTAAACAGTATTAATTACATTTACCAGCCTGAATGTTTGAGAAATTTCGTAGAAAATATTCTAGCCGGTAAATTTAATTAATACTGTTTAATTAAAAAAAAAAAACATTAATAAATTATATGTATAAAAATAATATATATATATATATTAATCTCACCTTCTTTCCCTTGAGAGCTCCTAATGTGTTACCTCCTCTGTTGATAAGCTTGCTACAAAGATTTTCTTTCAGTCTTGCAGCGGTTATCTGAGCGCTACAGCACGTCTCTGATATGACCATTTCCGGTTCTCTAATTCTGCTGCCCATACCATTATCGTCCTCTGCTTCGCCATCATCGTAGACTGTACCAAAGTCAGACTGGACATCAGAGGTCAGCAGAAAGGAAAGGTTCTCGTGCTGACTAAAAAGGCCTTTTTCCTTTTTGTAAGCAAAAATCCTACCAAGAATACTCTTTTCATCGGACTTGTTCACACCTTTCTCCAATTCTTTAAGGATGTACTTGATAAGTATAGTCTTACCAGTACCAGCAGAACCTGGTTTCAAGAAGAAAAGAAAGATAAAAGAAAAACGGAAAGTACTTTAACTATTAAACATTAAACTGGATTAACACAATATTTGTTCGTGTTATTAAGCAAAAGTAAAGATTATATATATATCTATGGTGTTGAAAATGATGGAATGCTTTCTTTTAAAGGAATCTTTTTCGTCCATGACTCCTTGAGAAAGATTCGTTGGAACGGCAATAATCAAAACAGCGAAACTGAAAAAATAGTTACTGGGGGCTTATTTAAATGACAATTTATCTAATGCACGGTATATATGCGCGTGTGTGTGTGTGCTTGTGTGTGCGTGTAAATTATTTTCAGATAGAGTGTATAATGTAAAGAAACAAAAAAGAAAAAAAGGACAATATTAAATATATATATATATATATATATATATATATATATATATATATATATATATATATAATTAGCGATAGAAATAAGCAGGTCCCAAAAGAGTCTGCCTCAGATTGCACACTGCCAAAAAGCGTGCTCACTGTCATAAAAATGGCAGAGCACACTAGTTTTTTTTGTTGTTTTTTTTAATTTTTTTTTTTTTTTTTTTTGATTTTCGTCTACTTTGATCTTGACCGGATAGGTTAGAATCACTCAGCCAAGTTTGAGTGGCTTATCCTCTTGAACTCACTTGGTGGGTATAAAGGTTCCTATTTTACTATATTACTAAGTATAGATCCCGACCGCCTGATTGAGTGAAAGCACATGAAACTGGAAACCGTGATCAGTCACTGACCACCTGAGATTTGAATTTCTATATATATATATATATATATATATATATATATATATATATATATATATATATATATATATATATATATAGAGAGAGAGAGAGAGACGTTGGTTAATTTAATGATTAACAAAGTTATTTTTAATTGCACAATATTTTACTTTTTCTTCCAAAATGAACTTTGGACAATTCTTGACGGAATTTCCTCCTTGTCTGAGAAGGATTATTCGTAAGACAATCATTAAAATATAATCGAAATGAAATGTATGTCGTTTTCAATAGTATTTGTCTTAAAGAACATTTACTGGTTAAATACACAGTGTATATAATAGAAGAGTTTCTTACAAGGATGAGATGTAAAGGTTTATGTTTCATCTCAAAACATAGAAATAGTAAAATTGAAGATTACAATTTCTTTGAACCAAGAAATAACCTCCTGTGAATAGTGAAAAAAAAATTTAAATTTAAAAAAAAAAGACCAACTGCCTGACGAAACCATTCTGATAGAAATCGTAGTAGCATAGAAGTCGTTGTTTCCAATATTTCATATATATATATGTGTGTGTGTGTGTGTGACAATTATAAAAAATTATTAGTTCTTAGCGACGCGTTTCGTCTCCTAACTTTATCAAGGCAAGCAATGAAAACAAAATATTTTGTAGCCATTGTTACATCAAATTCAAAATTTAAAAGGAAATTTATATATATATATATATATATATTTATGAATAAAAAATGAATGTACCTAGCAATGTTGCTAGGTACATTCTGTTTTTGTTTTTATTAGTTACTTTGTACATTTAATTTCATTTTCGTATTTTGCTTTGATAAAGTCCACATTGGGCGAAACGCGTCAGCAATTGCCAGTTTTCCTATTGTCATTTTTATTCATGAATATTGTCTTCTACCGATTAAATCGGAGAAATTTTCATATATATATATATATATATATATATATATATATATATATATATATATAATGAACATTCAGGTCAACGCCCAGTGGTGACAATCTGTTTCATGCTTAAAACAAAAGCTGGGTGTTGACTTCCATATCCACTTTCATATCTGCGTATCTTCTATCTCTGATATTGAACACTTTAGTCTAAATCAGTAATGAAGCAATAGCTTTATTTCACCTCGGAAAGTGAGGTTATTCTAGGAAGTCCGGAGAATACACCGGCTGAAATATAAGTATCAACACAACAAAGATAAAGATATTCATTTTTATATTTCGTACTGTAATACATGGGAGGCAACATTTATTAGGATTTTCTGATTCTTACCTGTAAGAAGCACAGGTTGGCCGCTTAGGAGAAGAAGAATGCTGATAAAACAGAATCCCAGACACTCTTCTGTTAGCAACAATTGGCGGTCCATTATTCCGTGAAGCCGGGGTTTATGGGGCTCCCCAAAGTGTAGATTCTCGAGGCTCCTTTTTTCAATCTCGACATCAGTTGAGTGAAGAAGACTTGCCCAAGGGGCAAACTCATTACTGTTGAAATCCAAAAAATATTTGTAGATATTTTTTTCTCCTTTTGGTAAGCGAATACCTGACAAAATAAAAACAAAATACTATGCATGGATTTGTGGCTTTTTAAATTGACATACTTTCATATTTGTTGTTGTTTTCTTTGTTTTTACAAGAGTATTTACTCTATCTCTTCCCTCCCTCAAAGCTATGGGTTGTATAGCAGGGCAGACTGGATCATATAGCCTCGTTTGGCAAACAGTCTACCGCACAAAGAAATGGCAACCTATTTCGAGAAATTCTTTTCCCTAGTCTGTTATAAATCGAGAGACTCAAGCGGGTATCTCGTAAGACACTTAACTGTCTGACTGACTTATTCCTCTTTTAATGCCAAATCTGATGGGATCGATATGTTCAAATTGGCAGCTGATCTAAAAACTTACCTACAATCTTTTGCTAACTAGGGCAAGAAATAATTTGTTAATGTTAACATTGAGAAAACGAAACTACTCTTTTTTATCGTCTTCGAGAACAATCTTTAGCCTTTTCTCAACATGGCTGATGCTTACTTCGAAGAGTGTGACTCTTTGCATGTTGTCCGATGAACGTTTTCAGCTGATATGAAGTGAAAAGATTACATGGAATCACTAGCATGGTCTGCTGCCCGGAAAGTTGATTCACTGCGTCCTGCTAGACATTTTTTCTGGCTAGAATTTATATTACACTTTTATAATTCGACCATTTGTCCATGCATTGAATATTTCTGCTACATTTGGTCTTTTGTTTCTTATAATTATTTAGAGATTTTTGATAAAATACAAAGAAGAATCTGCAATGTTATTGACCCTTATTGACGGTAATTGTTCTGATGAGCTTTCCTCATTGGTACCTCGACTTTACGAATTTAAGCGCAGGACTATATTGGCAGTTAGGTCTTATTATTTCAAACTGCTAGATGTAACCTTAAGTTCTATGCTAAGATTTTCTTCTCTCGCACTTCTCGCTTGTGGAACTCTCCCCTGGTTTATTGCTTTCTAGTCAACTTTGATCTTCAAAAATTTAAATGCAATGTCAATCTTCCGACTTCTTTATTGGTCACTCTGATCTAAAATATTTTTGTTCGTTTCTGAATGTAAAATATGTGTTGTCATTTCAAAAAAATGTCTGTCAGTGGTTACAGTAAATGGAAGAAGGTGAGAAAGGTAAATGTTCAAAATAATTCAGACATGTGATAATATATGAACGTAAAACTGTTGTAACATACCTACGGACGATAATGGGTATGTCCTCATTCACATAAATACACTAGTAAATACCGTATGTTGGTCTGCAGTTGGAGATTCGTCTTCAACTGTACTGATCAAACTCTCTGACTCCGAGCAGAGAGGCTCCCCAGACAAGGCTATGTCGAAGGGCAGAGTCTCGTCTCGGGAAACAGCTACCCGACCCCGTTTTATACGGGGCCTACGGAGAATTCTGGGCCGATCATACGGGCTCGGATACCCCACATTAAATTCGACCTTGTGCCACATCTGACCGCGTGGGGCGGTTGGTAGATATTCTGCAGTTGAAGATTCATTGTGGAATTCACTCGACTCACTTCTAGCAGTTGACTACTTCTACGCACCGCTGGCGAATCTTATATGTGTTGTTCTTGTCCTAAGTATTATTGTTCATTACCAACCTTCGTGTGATTATTTTATTCGGTAACCTTCCCTAGGTTACAACAGAAAGTAAATAATCGTCAAAAACATAACGTAAATAAATGCTATTGAACAATTAGTAAATACGAGTCAAAAATCAATACTTCTACGGCTTATCAACCCTTTACAGGTTATTTAAAGATAGGAAATATTTTTGAGATTATGATGAAACTATAATGTGAATATAAGGTGAGGGGCTAATTTTATATTACAATCAATATATAAACTAATCCCCGCGAGTTTCTATAAATTTACACTACAGTTCAACATTTTGAAGCAACACCCAACATTAGCATGAGATGAACTTGACTGAAGAGTGAAAAAAAAAAAAAATGAAAAAAGCACTTAAAGTCATTGAAAAAAAAAATGGAATCAATTATCAAACTTATACTTTGATAAACTTTTGTCACGAATGCCAAACATTTGTGCTGCAGTAATCAAGGCCAAAGGAGGATATTTTGACGAGAGCAAAATTTAATTATAAAAGGCTTCGTTTCTTTTTGTAATAATAAAATTACTTATAAAAAATCAGGTTATTTTTTTTAACTATGTATAATAATTTTCTCTTATTTAAAATACAAGACTACTTTTTGGCGGCAATTTAAAATTACCAGGAGTCCCCTTTTGAACAGTAATGTATATTCCAGAGAATGTAAATCAATCTAAACGATATACCTGTGTAGCTAATCAGTATTTCATTGATTGATTCATTTTGCATTTTGTTTAAAACAAGGAAATATTTTTGGATTGTAAGAATTTTTTTGGAGATAATACTAATTTTTGTGATGCAGTTCTTAAAAATTAACCTATAAGAAGGGGGAGAAGAGGTGGATTTATATCTTTTCCAAGAGTATTTGTGCGTAAGTGAATATAACGAACCAACGGGAATTGGAACTCGGCTCCCTAATAAACAATTCCGAGCCATTATCCATTACACCACCCGCACATCCAAATCTAGTACCAAGCGGTCACCCATTTAGTTGTTGACCAGATTCAACGCTTAAATTCGTTGGGAGTACGGGAAGTGGTATTTCAATGTGATGTGACCGTAAGCCTAAAATTAATATTAACGATACATCATCATTTATCTAATAATATTAAGAAGTTAAAATGGCACATTACATTTCTGAAATTGTAGAAGTTTTTGACATCGCTCAGGCTTCAGTGTTAGTTTTATGTCGGGAATACTTGATAGAATGAGCTGTTGTAGACATTGGCTCAAGTTGCATTCACTGCAGGAGGTACCAGACATATCCAGTAAGATAGATTCCTTGGGCTATGAGAGCAGAATAATATATTCGAGTGATCTTGTTAACATAATGGCATTTGACCTGGGCTCGTCACAATTCTAAGTCGGCTGGCATGTTCCGATGAGTCATGGTCCCACTTATTTTGAGCTGATGGTAGGCTCCAAGTGTTGTGCACACGGCATGAGGCAGTGCCTCCAGTTGTTAACAAGGTACCCAGCAGGCTGATGATAGCTCCATGATGGTGTGTTTACATGGCATGGGTTGAGTCTTTTTTATCCGCCTAAGTAAGACACTGACTGTTGACCAATATGTTGTACTCTTTCGTGACTACTTGCATCCACCCATTTATTATATATGCCCAAACACCTACGAGCTGGTTCAGCAGGATAATACCTCGTGTTATCGGTTCCAAATTTCCCAGAATTGGCTTGAAGAGCTTTCTGGAGATTTCCGATGAATAGTATGACATAGTGTTGATAGCAGACACGGGAAGAAAACTACAAAATCTCCTAAGGAAATCGAAAAGATTAAACATAAACTTCAAGAAGACAGAATGTGTGGTTATTAGCAAAAGGATGAACCCAAAATGCAAATTACAAATCGGAGATATCAAAAACAAACAAGTAAAAAAAAAAATAAATATATGGGAATTATTTTAATAAAACTCGGAAAATGCGACACTGAACTCCGAAGGCGATTTGGGATGGCCAAAAATTAATTCCAAAAGCTAAGCAATGTATTAAGAAACAGAAAAAAATCCTTATAAACAAAGAAAAGTTACGTTATATCGGTCCTCCTCTAGAGCAGGGAATGCTGGACAATCTCCACAAAATTGAAGAAAAGACTTAAAGTAACAGAAAGGATGCCGGAAAAATAACGTAGGCCAAAAGACCGAAAGTTTAAGCAACGATGAGGCTTTAGACAAAATGGAATAAAAAGGAAACTTATACTTAATATCAGGAATAGAGTGTTGAAATTCCTGGGGCATAAAGTGAGAATGTAGGGTTTGGAGAATCTGATAGAGTACAGATTGAGAGCAAGTGGAACAGGAAAATTTTTATTTAACATACTTAGTGAATTTGAACCCATTAAAAAAGCAGTATTTATTTTTTTTAGATTGGTGCGTACACGTCTAATGAGAAAACTTTGAAAGAGACGACGTATTCAGATATTTTTCATGGTAAAATTTTTCATTTCGTAACATTATAAAAGATCATTCAGGCCTCCAGTAATGTTATCAACATTCATACTCTGGCTTCCATTCTCAGAGTCCATTCAAGAACCATCAAGAGAACGGTGAATAAGTTTAAAAAAGAGAGAACAGTAAAGAGGAAAATTGGATCAGGAGGTCACAACAGGAAGTTAGAGCTAAATAGGTCAATTAGAAAAGATTCAACTCAACACAGAAGACATTTGGCATGTGGGAAAAGTTATAAGTTTAATGATGACAGAATGAAAAACAGTGAAAATGGTTTGAAAAAAGAAATCGTAGTTAAAAACCTTTTTACCCAGGCCAGAAAAAGCAAGATTTTTAGAGAGGTCGAAGATTTTCGTGATTAAGTTGGAAAAATGTCCTTGAATATATATATATATATATATATATATATATATATATATATATATATATATATATAATTTCAATCCTCCGTGGGCTTCTTTAGTTATGATTAATTGATGATGAACACGATACCCACATGCGCCCATATATATCATTCTAAAAGATTAGTGGATTTTATTTCACTTGGCCCTGTGATTAAAGACGTTAATTAGATCCAGTGGCTAGACCCAACGAGTTGTTAGTTCAGTTGCAGGCCACAGCAGTGGTGAACCAAAACTTGGAGAGTTAAGTTAAAGAGAAATAACTGAGACATCTGGAAGAGGCATGGCATGTGGAACTAGGACAATCTGCGCCAGTGGACGAAATAAAAGGTTCGGTTCGAAATTCCAATCACCTGAAGATACCGGAGCATACAACGACCGAAACGTTGTGAATATGGCAATGAAGATCAGGATAACAGTCCAATAATAATGTAAATAATGCAAGTAATCATGCTATCTCATCTCAGAGATATAGAGAGATAAGAACAAAAGTCCATATAAATATATGTCCGCAGATCCTTCGTTTTTTAGTTATAAATTTGAAGGAAGTTTACGTGAGATGACGCTGTGTTGCTATGCAGATTAGGTTACATTTTCTATTCGTCTACATTTGTGTCTAGTGTGTCTTCAAAGTTTAACCTGTGGAGTAGTGAGTTAACTGATAAGTTTTCTGCTTAATAATAGCAGGATATTCAGATATGATTTTTGTATAGGGCGCCGCAAATGGTAATGCACCTGAGTCTGCACGGCTGTATCAGATTGCGTTTCCAGACTGAAGGCAGGTAGGGTCATCCAACCTTTGCTGCTGTTTATCTTTGCGTTCCTCAGACAGGATCCGTGGCACCACAAACTATGGATCGAGGAATACCGAGATCCACACGGACACCTGACCACGAAGAACAAATTCTACAAGTTGAAGAAGAGAACGGGTGCGATGAAAATTCGGTCCTGCTGCCGAGTGCTGAAAATACTGCTGGCAAAGTGTCTGAGTAACGAGCGAGTTTTAAAGAGAATATGAACTACAAGGAAACTTACTCCTAGAAATTTCATAAAGAGGAAAAAAGGCCTGGAGAATTTAATACTCACAGAACAGCATGGAAGCAAGGAAAGCTGAGTAAAGAGCGAGAATCCTACTTAACAAGTTTGTGTGAATAGATGGCGGGAAAAGAATAAAGAGAGTAAATTAGTACAGTTCCGTTATATAGTTAGGAAGTCGTGGAGAGCCATGATCTCTCACGCCCTGAAAGGTCATTGCATATAAATGAAATCTGTGTTGAGATCTAATTCATAACGAAAATGTGCCTTACCAAGAATGAATTATTTAATAATTTATGTAAATTTGTAAATAAATTTGTAAATAATGTAGATACAGAAATGGTTTCAAATTTTTTTAAAAAAACAGTGATGAAAAGTCTGCATGACATTTCATTTAGACAAAAACGATACAAATTTACTATCCAAGAAGTGTTGTTAAAAATAAACAGCCGAAACCCCCAATCAATGAGCTTATAATCCATCAGAAAAAGTACTGTCAAAAAACATTTATGAAAAGAAAAAAAAAATCGAGGTTACATTATAAATAATTTGTAAAATACGTTCTAAAATAATTCCACAAAACGATATGTGGTATATTCTTCTTTGTATCCCATTTCCACAGGAGAACCCCTTTTTTATAAAACAAATATTTATATTAAGTCTAAGCGGCCATCCCTTTGAAAGAAGAAGGAATAGGTACTGAGTCTTATGTGTTATATTCTCTTTGTTCTCATGTTCACAGCGGTTTACACTTTTTATTTAAAATATTTATATTAAGTCTATTTCAAATAAAAAAAATTAAAAAGTCTGTAATTTATTTTAAGTCTAGGGGAGGCAAGGTGGAGTAATGGATAGCAGTTCGGATTGAGGAATCGGAAAGCCAAGTTCGAATTCCAGTCGAATCCATTACATTCACTTACGAGCTAATACCCTTGGGAAATGTATGAATCTTCTTCTTCTCCTCTCAGCTCTGGGTAAATAGCAGGATAGATCGGGTTTTACAGCCTTGGTCTACCGCAGAAAAAATTGCTTCGTCAGTCATATATCGAAAGATACATGATCACCTAAGCGTATATCACGCATGGCACATAACTGACTGATCTTACAGCCTTCACTCTGAAAGCAAAAGGAATAGTGCTGAGACCTATGTGGTATATTCTCCTTTGTATCACATGTCCACAAGAGATTACACACTTTTATTTAAAATATTTATATTAAGTCTAAGCAGCCTTCCCTCTGAAAGTAAAAGGAATAGGTACTGAGTCTTATGTTCTATATTCTCCTTTGTATCCCATTTCCACAGAAGAAATATGTACTGAGTCTAACTGTCTGTAATTTATACTGCTTATTCTCTGGTAGTAGTTTTGTTCTCCACCTTTTTAATTGTTGCGCACATGTTTTGCCCTCGATTGGGTCTGAAGAGCCAGGGGCGATAAACAGTTAAGCCTTTTCTGCTATTATGTTATATCTTTCGATCCAACACGTTTCGAGAAATAATTTTGTTCTGGCACTTACTCATCTTTCCACTTTCTTTAATATATTTTTGTATATAATTATGTATACTATTAACATACCTATTTTAAAACCCGAATAACACTTTTCTTCAAGAGAAACTGGTATATAAATAAGTGATGTCAAAAATACATCTAACGATCTGTGTCATTTCCAAGAAACTTATGAAACAGAGGGAAAAGTAAATCCTGCGCTGAACCCACTCCGTATTTTACAGTAAAAGAATCTTACCCAGTTCCGAATTGTCGAATAAATCCCGAACCAAGGCATCAAATTCTGTGGCCAAACAGCTATGATCTTCTGTTTGGTCGTCATCTTCAAATCTCTTAAAGACATTTCCAAAGCTCCATGTAAAAGCAAATACAAAAAGCTTTCCCAGGACATCTGTAAGGGAGTTAGGATTCTTCTGGGGAATTGTCCTGGAATGAATTAAAGAAATCAAAAGCAAAGCATCGCAAATATTTGGGATCAAGCCAGTTTTCTGAAAAGTCTAGAACTAAAATTAGAAATAGTATTACCAAGTCAGAATGTAGATAGCATACTAAACAATTCATTTATGTTTTCTTGTGAGACAATCACTCATAAGCAGGTTTATATATTGAGTGATGAAAAAACGTCTTTCTGAAATTTTAGCTTTAGTTGCAAGCCTATTTTCAAAGATTCACCCAGAATTCATTTTCAAACTTACGTCAGACTTCCAGCGTAAATTTTATTGAATATGGTCATTCTAGATTATGAAATAGCGAAAATATCCTGAAAACCTTTTACAAAAGATAAGAATTCTTATTTTGAATGCATTTGAATTCAATACTCCACGAGATAAATCATAACAGCTAAAAAATTAGATGCCCAAAAGATGCTATTTTTTTTTATTTCTATACACATCTAAATAAAATATGGCCCAGGTTTCTACACATCAAAGGGAATCCTAAAAGTCTCTTTACTGATAAAGATGTCTTTAAAAAAAGAACTTGATGTTTGAGTATTTGGGTAGATTTGGGGGAAGTTCGTAAGAGCGACCGTTCATAAATTCCGTAACCGAAAACATCTCTCGCTGTTAGAGAACCACTCTACATAAAACATCTGGCACCCAGTATTAATCTCATCTTATTTAACAGAAATAATCTGCTAAAGTTGTTTATTTTTAAATGCTAGAGTAAGTCAAAAATTATTCGCACTTTAGACATCACATAACTTTGGACAAGAGTGCAGATAATTTTTGAGGTTCCCTCATAGAAAGAAGTCAACTCGAATTCCAGCCACTAATAATAACCTCATCCATATGTAAAAAAAAAAAAAAAAAGATTAAAATAATGTAAGTCCTAACAGATAAAAAAGACAAAGCCAACACTCAAAAGAATTAACTACGAACACGTCCACAATATGCTGACCGTGTTTGTAAATAAAACATGTGAATGAGGTTATCATACTTGTATTTTCTACTAGCATTTTTCGGATCGAATCTAGTAGTTTTGTGTGTGTTGAAATGAGTTCTAATGGTGCAGTGGTCGGATAGGTGTAACGTAAGCCGTCTGGATAGGCATGTGGTAGTGTGACCGATCTAATTATTTATCAGTTTGGTTTCATCATGAACACAGTTCCACATTTGAACTCGTAAATAATGTTGATTCTTTTTATTTTTGATTTTTCAGGTGTATTCTTATATTTGAGGATAAGGTTAGCTGTTTTAAATTTTTTCTAATAGATAATTAATCGAAATTTTTTGTTTGGACCAACTGGGGTAGTGTATTTCCTTTTATATATATATATACCAACAAAAAGTTAAAGCAAAAGCCTTAAAAACGCATTTAAATTTTAACTTGAAAGACAATGATCTAAGGATAATCAATCATTAAAATAACACCTGTAACTTAATACAAAAGATTAAAACTACAAAAATAAGTAAACTAGAAATATATTTTTTATAAGCCTCTATGAAACTTAAAATTATGTTGTTTTTTTTTTTTCGTCAGATAAAAAATATTGAATACTTGCCTTTTGCTAAATGAAATTGGTAAGGAATATAAAAAGATATTTTTTAAAATAATAAAAGTGACATTTTAATCCACTGCATTTTTTGAAATGATTTAGCATTTCTTCTGTATTCATTTATTTCAACTATTTGACGTCATAAAATATTTACAACCTCTTTAATTATTTGAAAAAAGTTTATTAGGTAATATAAATAATACTTAAAAAAAATAAATTAAAACAACTGGGGAATATTGTTAAAGACATAACGTTGGTGCTCAAAGTAGATCCTAGGTTCGTTCTCAGGGTTCAGCTTCTTCCAGGCAAACATTTGTGGCTTACAAAACAACCCTTTGACCAGATCGTCAGCCATTGAACCATGAAACTTTCATAACAATAGGAAACTTTTATTTTCTGCTTGTAACCTACTGCTATAGACGATCGAGGCAGAGATGAAGAGTAAGTGATGGGAAGGTAAACAGTCTAACTGGCGTTTTCCCTATCGCGTCGATCTCCTTGGGCCATCTCTGTCTCTCTGTTTTCCGCTGGCAGTGACAGTTGTCTTAGAGAGAACATTGTTCATTGTCTTCCCATCGTTATCTAAAAACGTAATTTATTTTCGTTCAATAACCATCTTCGTCAGGGACGCTTGTCATGGTATTTGTGAAGTTCACTTCACTTAGCTGATAATCACCATTAAAATAAAGTTGAAGTAGAATTTAGAAGGAACTGAAAATTTGATCTTAAACAGGAAATAAGAGATACACCTCTATCCCTGTTCAAAAAGCGGTAAAGGTGTGTGAACTGGGAGATAGGTGAACCTGTCTACTTTTATTGTAGAAAAGCAAATAAAGAAAAACGTAAATAAATAGTAAACATCTCAGAGTTTAGGTGAAGACGTCAGAAGTATAGAGTTGAAATAGATTTTAAAAGGAACCAGAAACCCAATCCTAAAAAGGAAACAATGGATAAATCTCTATTCCTGTTCAAAAGGAGTATAAACCAGACGACAGGCGAAACTATCTAATCCTAATACTTACTTTTCAACGGTAGAAATCGAAGACTTGGCAGAACTTCCTCTTGACAAACGCAATCTTTGTGGCGATAATTTAGAGTCGGTTTCTTTTAAGGATAGTGCCTCCGTTTCATTTTGTTTCTCTGTGATAAGAAAATGTTTGCAGAAGAATTAGTTATAGTAAAAAGTCATAATTATATTATGTTTATAGCAGAGTTGTATTAGTCACAATATTTCTCAGGAATATATCGATCTGGGTAACCAACAGGTAATTATGAAATGAACCCTTTATTTAATCTCCGAGGGGTAGACTGTTTTAGTTCCATTGCCTATGTTTAGGGATATTACATATAATTCTTTTTTTATTTAGTACTTTTCAGCTATTTCTTGCCTGTTTCTACCGAGTGCACAACTACTAGGTTCACCAAATTCACGAACCAAAGATTAAATCCACTAGGCTATTGTTTCATTATTCTGTCTGAATTCTATTGTTTACACTATTTACTTTTTTAAATCATTTCAGTCCACGCAAGGTAATAAAGCCACTAAGACTCAAGAGGTTACTAAGTGTTAGAGAATATCAGCGCCAGTCCACAATGTGAAAAGAGAGATGGTCTTCGCCAGAACTCACAGGCTTCACTCGCTCAAAGACTTATTTGGCCACTGATATGGGAAAGCAGTTGTATACATCAGACAGTTTCGATATATCGGAACGGGTTTGGTGCTATGCATGACTTTTTTAATCATTTCATTTCAACTAATGGAATAAAGCCACTAAGGCGCAACTGGGTTACTGAGTGTTAGAGAATATGCGAAAAACTGCTATTAAGGAGAGAGGACAATAAAAGAACAAGAATTAAGAAAACAGAAGATAACGATTGACATTGCATTTAAATTTTTGAAGATCAAAATTGACTGGAAAGCAAAAAAGCCAGAAGAGCGAGAAATGCGATAAAAGAAACTATTAGAATGCAAATTAATTTCCTCATCTTTGTTGTTTTTATCATAGTGTTTTGCATGCTTTACCCTCCGGCCTTCATTGGGTGTATATCTATTCGGGTAACCTACAGGGAATCTAGAAATTAACCCTTTATTTAATCTACGGTAGTAGACTGTTTTCGCTCCACTGCTCATATCTTCTGAGTACCTTTCAGTTATTGTCCACCCTGTTTCCATTAAGTCCAAGTAAATACTGCCTGACCCGGGGATTGAACTCTTAATTACTATATCACCAAATTCACGAGCCAATTTTTATCCGTGAAACAAATCTCTGTGGAGAACTCGGAGCCTTAAACCTAACCTGACTTCTGATGAATGTTGCTGCTGCTTGCGATGCTTGATCACCCTCACTGAAGCATGGCAATTTGTTACAGCTGCTACTGCTGCTTTTGGATACTTGCTGTCATTTGTTTTTCTCTGCCTCTGACTCGACTGACTGACTCGCTCGCTCTGACTGACTGACAGACTCCTGACGGACTTCACCCCAGACTTCAGACTGAACTCCCTGCTTCCTCTTGAGGCGCAGTATTTATTACGTATGGGATAGTCCATTATGTTATAATGGGTAAGGTCCCATAACACTTACATAAGAAAAAAAACGATCATTAAATTTAACCTGCATTGAATATTGTTGCCACATCTGGTCTGGTGCTTCTGTTGTGTATCTAGAGAATCTTGACAAAGGTGAGTCTACAAATTATCAGAATCAACATGACATCTCGGCTTCAATCAATTTCCCCCCTTGTGAATAGATTCCTTTCACCTCTTTTATAAAATTTTTTATAAAATTTTCATGGCATTTGTTTTTATGAGCTTTCCTCGATGGAACTTTGACTTCATGAATTTATACGTAATACTCAATATCCGCTGGGATGTAATGGATATCGGCCCCGAACGATAAATCAGAGAACCCAGTTCGAATTCCAGTCTAGTTACATTCCCTTAGGTACAAATACCTTTAGGAAAAGTACGAATCCATTCCCCCTACAACAACCTATGTGTTGAATAGCATGACAGACTGGGTTCTGTAGCCTTGGATGGCAACCAATCTACCACAGAAAGAAATGGCAACATACTGCATGAAAATCTTCTGCCTAGTCCGTGATGAATCGAAAAAGTCATGATCTCCCAAATGTGTATCACGTCTGGCACATGACAGTTTTTATCTCTTCTCTCTTGAGGTATGGATTGAATAACAAGACAGCCTGGGTTCTATAGTCTTGGTGTCAATCAATCTAACACATAAAGAAACGGTAATATCCTGCGGGAAAATCTTCTACCAAGTGAATCGAACATGATCGCCCAAGCGTGAATCAATGTATGACAATTAACTGACTGACTAGATTGGCAGCAAAATCTAAACATTTTATCGTTGACATATTAAGTATAACCGTAAGTTCTATGCTAACAGTTTCCTCTTCCTCACGTTCCGCTTGTGGAACACTATTCTGACTTCATGCTTCCCTGTCAACTTCAAAAAATTAAATGCAATGCCAATTGTTATCTTTTTTCTTCTTAATTTCTGTCTTTTTATTTTTTTTCGCTCCTTATTAATGCTTCTCATTTTCATATATTCTTTCACTCTGTAATCGGCTGCATCTTAGTGACTTTATTGCCTTGCTTGAGATGAAATGACTAAAAATATTGCAAAGTCAATCGTTATCTTCCGTCTTTTTCAATGCTGTTCTTGTCCTTTCATCTCAGTAACGTCTTCTCATTCCCGTTTATATTCAATCAATTACTAGGTCTGCTGAAAGAAAAGTTGATTCACTGTGTCGTGCTAAAATAAAAGAACCTGTAGATCTTTAAATGACCCATGTCCTTTGTGCCTACATGGAAAAGTTATATATTATTAAATTTCTGAAAAATAAAAATTTATTACATCAAAGAAATGAAATAGCAGTTTTTGAACACATTATCTCATAGTTTCCATAAAAATAATTAATTATAAAAATAATTTGCATAATTATATATCAATTATTTGATCATAAATAAATTAATTTAAAAATGTGTAATTAAATTCTAATATTTTAATTTTACAATATCATATATAGTTCATTAATAAATAAGATATAGTATTTTAGATCTTTTATAAATTAAAATATAAATAATGACTTAATCATATTTGAAAAACCCTTTAAGAAAATCTCCATGTAGTTTCAGAATACAAGCAAATAAATAAAAAAATAAATATAAATGACAACAGTATTGTAATTCAAAAAAAAAAAAACAAGATATTGATGACAAGTCCAAATAAAAGGAAGTCAGTATCAACAGACAGAAATCTTTAACCCACCACCTAACCATAAATGGCTTTCAATTTGCCATATAAAAATTATACTAGTCAACATCAAATTTATTGTCTAAGCTGATTTAGGACAATTTTGATGTGCTGAATCCAAAAATCACATTGGTTTTGCTCAATCATGTCAACTTTTTGAGCTATGGCTAGATACTTTTTTTTATGCTTTTGCCTCTGTTGTCGTGTTCATTAAAATATCAAAATATGCAACATATTTCATACAATAAAACTAATTATTATGTTAATTAAAAACTTATTAATTTTAAGCCATCAGAAGTATTTTCAGCCAAATATAGCATCATAAATATTAAAACACGCCTTCAAATTATTTATAAACAAATAATAAGATGGTGCCTGCCTCACTTACTTGTTCTAGGCTTTTCCGGGATTGACAATAAAGAAGATGAAAGCTGTCATCATTGATGGCCCTCAAATCAATTATCATCAGATATCCAGAGTTTAAGAAATCAATGTACGAAGTGGAACTGGAAGCATGGAAGGCTTTTGTTCTGGTCGTGAAGAACTTTCTTGGCAAAAACAAGACCAGAAACTCAACAGAATGTGTCATCAATATGCTGACTGCTTTCAGAAACCTCAGATGCAACATGAACATCAAAATGCATCATTTACTTTCACATATGAACAAAATTGACAAATTGGGATCAATGAGGACAAACAGGGGGAGAGATTCCACCAGGACATACAAGAGATGGTGACCCGGTATCAGGGACGCTGTGATGCAGCCATGATGCCTGATTACTGGTAGACTTTGAAGAGTGATAATTCTGCCACTGATTATTCTAAGGGTTTGAATAAATGGAATCTCAAGCTCTGAATTTTGAACAATGATGACGTAATATGTAATTTACATATACTTACATTTATCAATGTATACTATTCAATTTATTGTAATTGATGTTTGTAACATTTCATTAATTGCGTTAGAAAATAATTTTTTCTCTTAAAAACTTATTTTCTATGAGAAATGTTAACAAAATTCAATCGATAATGTCACAAAAATGTAATCGATTTAGTCATAAGATCGGATTTTTAAAAACTCAACATAGCAACATGACTTGATTGAGAGAAACTAATATCATTTTTCGGATTCAGCGGTGAAAAATTGTCCTAAATCATTCGTAAAAATATAGAAAACTTTAAAAAAAAATGTTTTTTGCCACCCAGTGTTATACTAGTATTTTCATTCGTCAAAAAAGCCAACACCCCCTAAATAAAAAGAATTCTGAAATCTCATTGCCTCAACAACTTAAAATATATAATACTGTTTAGCTTATAAATATAATAAATCAAATTTTTCAAAGTTTATTGTCAGCATCGCTTGAAAATGGAAGGAAACGTCAAATTTTATTTTCAATCTTAATTTAAAATTTAAGTTTTGATTTCGAAACGTAGTAATTTCTGTATGACGATGTAAACATATTCTTAAAAAAAAATTATAATATTATGCTCCACTGTGTATTGAGCACTTTTTAATAAAAAATGAATACTAAAGAACTCTAGATTATAAACCTAACTGTTCTTTCTTTCTTTCTTTCTTTCTAGATAGATAGATAGATAGATAGATAGATAGATAGATAGATAGATAGATAGTGCTTCTCTTTAATTCAAACAAAGTCACATTTCTCACCTTCGGTTGCAAAGCCACCATTACTGGCCAAGTGTTCAAGAAGAGAAAAGAGAATATTGCATAGAGAAACTACGGTCCTCAGCTGGGAGGCCTCATGCCATACGTGACGATAGTGAGTTTTGAGAAATTTCAGGCCAGGATCAACAGAGGCTTCGAACAATAATTTGAGGTACTCTCGACCTTCTTCAGGAAATTGAGAATCCAGTCTTTGGAACCAAGAAACGACAAAGGGCTTCCAACCAAGATCCACTGGGTCCTGAAAAGAAAAAGAAACGTATATTCAAATTTTCCGATCGTTAAAATATCTCTGTTGCAGTTTTATATGTTGATATTTTTCGAACATGAGTATGGAGCACACAATGAAAATCGAACTCGCTGATCAGGTGTAATTAGCTGGATTGCTTTAAATAATTTATAAAATAATATTTTTTTTTATCATTTTTAGAAGTAAAACCCTTTATCTTACGGTGGTTACAATGTAAATTATGGGGCGGGAATACATTTCTGAAGCATTTCATAAAATAGATTAGATTATGGGTGTCCCGGGTGGATCTTTCTCTAAGGAAGAATAATTGTTCCGGCACGTATAATTGAAACTCAAAAGTAGGAAAATAGAGAAGGGAAGGGAAGAGAAAGAGAGAAAGAGAGAGAGTGTGAGAAGGAGAGAGAGAAAAAGAAAAAAGATAAACTGGCGTAGAGAGATGCAACGATAGGTATGAGATGTGCTAAACAGTAACAAGTTATTTTTGCTAAAATGTTAATGACTAGTTTATATATAAAAATGCACAGAGTGTCCATAAAGCCTCTTTACTATTTAAAAACATTATTACAAAAGCAGATAAACAAACAAATATGTAGAAATTATTACAAAATGAGGAAGAAGAGATAGTGAAGTTTTTGGGAGTTTTTTTAACTAATTTTATACTTCTCTACATAGCCACCATTATCTGCACGAAGCAAATCAAGACGGTAATCGATTTCTTGCCATAGTCGCTGAAACATAGCCTGATCAATGTTGGTAATGGCATCATTGATCTTTTCCGTTAGATCAGTGAGGGTCAGGGAATTAGGCCATCGCTTCCAATCAAACGGTCTGGAAATGTTAGGGGTTCCTTTAACAGTACGTAAAGAATTATATTCTTTTTTTTTTTTTAATTAAAGTAGCATTTGTAATATTTGTGAAAAAATATACGTGTAGCTAAAGAAAGTAACCTAACGAACTAGTATAAAATAATATCACAAAAATATATAATATCATAAAAAAATGTTCAAATATATATATATATATATATATATATATATCACACTTGTTTCTCACTCCCACACATACACTCTCACTAAAATTTTGCTTTTTATACCTGGAGTTATATTTTCTGATTTCTTTTTGAATTTGTAGGTCTGATGAATTGGATCGTGATTACGATACCAATGTAATAAATTATAACCATGAAATATTAGTGATTGAGCCCTTTTTATTATATATATATATATATATATATATATATATATATTATTATTATTATTATTATTATTATTATTATTATAAGAGATTAGAACGAAAACATGTTGAAATCGCTACACAATAGCTTTCGTCCTTCGGTACTGTTGTGTCTCTACAGGTGATAATAATTGACTGATGATTAAGTGATTTTTTTTTAATCATTTAATCACCAGTCACTTACCAGGAAAGATATATATATATATAAACATGTCGGATTAAAAAATTTAAACATTTTGTGTTTACTTACTTTCAATAAAATCCTTTCGTAATTACGTATAAGTTTTCTTGTTTCAGGATTAAAAACAGCAAGAAAGGCAGCGTAGTTATATTTATTCATTTTTATTTTTCACCCGTGTTCTTTCGATATTTTCCAATATTATCGGAACCCTGATGATGATATTGGAAAATATCGTTGATCTGTGAAACTGACTGCAAAATTGTTTATTATCCGCATCGCAACAATCTTAACTTAGTCTAGGATTAAACCCACATATCCGCATGATCTGTACCTCTGGTTCTGTAACCCTCTACCTCGAGTGGCTCTTGGGCCTTGTACAAGGTGAAAACCTATGTAAAAAAGACACGTAAGTGTTCAATTCCTTCAAAAATATCTCAACCTCATCCAGTACAATATGATAGAATGGTAACCAGCGACGTGATGTGAAGAGTCAGCTACAAGAAAGTGTTTGTCCCATTCCTAATTAGTGGACACCCGACGTTTGATCTGAAAACACAACATGCCCATTAGTTCCACCATGAATGCGGTAATGGCCAGTAGCAGGACTGGAAATATTTGGACAAAATCTACCGTATATACTCGCGTATCTTGCGACTTTTGAAGATCTAATTGTGAAGCTAATTTTTAGGGGATCCCGCCATGCACGTGATATAAAGTCAGCGTATGCACAGCTGGTCTTGGCTACGCCGTTGACCAAACTATATATCCATTTACTGTAGTCAAATTAGCTTCAAAATTAGGACTTCAGAGGTCGCATGATACGCGGGTATATACGGTATGCTCATTGCATCAAGACACGCGCTCTCTTGTATGAATAAAGGATTAGTAAAAATTAAAAAGGAGACACTATTTTTCTGTCATTTTTGTTCATAATTAAAGCCTGAAAAAAAAAACGCTGCAATAAAAAGTTAATCAATTTACCAATTTCATCAATGTCCAGTTCTCTTTTAGAACAGTTCTTTAATGAACCAACGGGTCTATTTCGACAGAGGAGGTAGAAACTAGGTTTTAGGATAAGTAAAGAACGTTGTAGTGTCATGGATATCAGCTCGGAATCAGAAACCGGAGAGCCGAGTTCGAATTCGTCAACTTCGTTGCATTCATTTACACACAAATAGCCTTGGGAAAGGTATGAATTCGTGGTAGCACTTGTTAGGGTCCCAGCTATGGGCAAATAGTTAACCCCCAAATTGGGATCAAAACGTGTTAAATAGGTCAGGTGCACCAGGGAACACCAGCAATTAGGAGGTGGTCCCATGCTCCTCAAAACCTTCTGATCAGAGGCCTTGCTGTCGGATGTAGTTTATCGTCTTAACCAGGACGCGGGTGTAGATCATCGTCATACCCAGGACGGGCTCTCGGGTGTAGTTTCTTCGTCATACCCAGGATGGGCTACCGGATGTAGTTTATCGTCATACCCCGGACGGATTAATGATGAGAGACGGAGAGTGCAAACTTTTCCTTTAATAAAATTTCTCGAACATTCAAACCAGTAGACAAAAATAAATAAATATACCACTTAACATGTTCATAGAGAGAGGGGGAGTGATGGGACGTGAGAAGAAAAAGAAAGAGAGAAGGAGAGATAGGAAGAGGAAGGAATAGAGAAAGATGAGCTAAAATGGAAATCGAATGACGTAGTTGAAATTTTGTAGCAGAGAAATATGACAAACATTGAAGAAAGTCTAAAAACGAGGCAAAAATATCAACAATCTGACCCACCATATAAATCATGGCGCATCTGCTAATGGTGGCTGGACTTGCTTGGGCCAATGAGTCGACTTCAAACAAGAAACGCATTCCTGAAGCTATCTTTACCCTTTCACCATTGGCCAGGCATAGAACCCGAGAGTCATCAAGGACGGTGTTCAGGTTTTCCACCCACAAAGTATCAACAGGTCCGTCTAGGATCAACCATTTCCATTTGATTTGTTCGAACTCGTCACTTCCTGATTCGAACGTTGTATTTGTCGTCTGCTTGAAGATTAAACATATAAAATGTTATATAAAACTTAAAATGTAGGTTTCTTTAATTTATTACATGAAGCCTTGAAATAGTGTTCGTTTTAAGTATTCTTTCATCGACGATTGTCAATTTTTTTATAAGCAAAATACAATTCGAAATAATATTATTGTTATTTTAAATTCAAAATAATGTCTTACCTTGACTTTCTCGAGTTAAAGGTTTTGATTTGCTTTTTAAACGGTGTATGGACTTATGGACTCTATTTATATTACTCGGACTATTGTCATCATCTTTGCTGCTATATTTATCACAACGCTTCGGCCGTTGTACGCTCCGACCTTCTTCCGGTGTTTGGAATGTCGAACTGAACCCTTTATTTTGCTCGCTGGGGTAGACTGTTCTAGCTCCACGTGCCATGTTTAATGGATGTCAGTTATCAGTTATCTCCCCTCTCCAAGTTCTCCACTGCATTAACCAGGTATTGAACTCACAACTTTTGGGGTCCTGTCACTGGATCTAAGCAACGCCTTTATCCATTCTGCCATATGTCCTTATGTGCGGAGTTCTGGGACTTATAAACTTAATGTCTTCAGCAACCATTTTTACCAGTGCTCATATTGCAATTTTTTGCTGTTATCATTGCATTTTTTTTTTACCAGTGCTCATATTGCAATTTTCGTTGGAGAGGTGAATTAAGATGAGATAAATGTAGTAAATTATGCCATGACACATGGAACTAGAACAATCTATCCCGGTGGACGAAATAAAGGTTTTCATTTGAATTCCAATCACCAGAAGAAGGCCGGAGCATACAAAGGCCAAAAACGTTGTGAATATGGCAATGAAGATGAGTATAACAGTCCGAATAATATAATCATGCAAACATGTTTCTAATATTTTTTCTGTATTTGTGCAATTAACAAAACAAGGATAAATATACGCGTCGGAATAATTAAGTCATTGCAAAGGAATCTGTTAAAGGAACCGCCTCTTGTGACAATATCTCGCCTTTTTTTTTTTTTTTTTTTTTTGCTTTTAAAATGTCACTTCATCTCGAAAACTACTAGACTTTGAATGGATTAAGTTGAAAAAAGCATACCAAATTATCTTGTCCATCTGGAGTGGCGTGACCTTTCGTCTTTACCGAAGTCGATGCGACGAAATTTCGAATTGTTGAAGCCAAAAGCCCATCTGTCCATTCAAAAGTCTCTGTGTCTGTCCAGCCATAGAGCGCTTGAAGGGTGACACATTTGGGATTAATGGTCACTGCTTCCAAGAAGTTTTTTTTTCCTCTCTTCCCCAAAGCCTTGAAGCAAACAAAGAAGACGAAAAAACAATGAAAAGCAATCTTAATTATGAAAAAATTAATTAAAAATAACAATTCATCTCCAAAATAAGGGGGTCAACTGGAAATTTCATAGGCTGACCAAGATATTCTCTAGGAAAATGTGACCAAATGAGGTTTATATTTAAACATAGTCCCCTCCCCCCCCCGCTTTGCAGTCCACGCACTTCTTCCATCTGTGTTGCAGTGCTTGAACCCTACTGGTAAAGAAGATTCTATCCTGTTGGCCAAAAAATATATCAACATCAGATATAGTGATTTTCCAAGCGTAGCTTAGATGTGGCACAGGTCCGAAAGCACCCAGTGACGATCAAACTCACTACCCAGTCGTAATTGTTCTAGCGAGATAAGCTTGCTAACCATTACACCGCTTTGTGGTACCCAATCAACATCATGTATATCATCAGTGCAATACTGATTTCCAGCAAATATTTGTTTAATTTTGAGGAACAGATGATAGTTAGGTGGGGGCCAAATCAGGAGAATGTGGAGGATCATCAACCAGTTCAAAGCTACAATCATGCACAGCAGCTGATGAAACAGTACTCCTTTCGTCAGTTTCCTGGATTTTAGATCTTGATTCCAGCGATTTGGCATAGTACACTACATTGATGGTGTGGTCCTTTTGAAGTCACAATGACTTTTACACCCCAAAACTGAGTCCATCACCTTCGCTTCAGATGAAACGATCTTTACTTCTAAACAGGTGAGGAGGGGTATTTCCACTGCATGGATTGTCTCTGGCTCAAAGCGATGAACCCAACACTCATCCTGGGTTAGAAAATGTTCAAGCAAACCAGCTGGATCTGCCTCAGACAATGTCAGATTTTTCCGTGATTTGATCAGCCTGTTCAGGTGTCAGAAGACGTGACACCCACCTAGCAGAAACCTTCGTTATGCCAAATTCATTGTGCAGAATATTTTCAAGTCTTTCAAGATTATCCCTTCCCTCCTAGATTCAGCTGCCGACTTGTGCACTGTTGATAAAACTTCAACATCATGCACTAATCTAGGAACCATATCAGGATGGATGTCCTCGGGGGCGAAACCCTTTTTCTGCAGGTACTTGATAACAGTATGAAGCCAAGATTTTGCCCATTTTCAAGAGAAGTCTCTACTTGCTATTTTATACAGTCAGATAGCAGTTTAGCTGGAAATATAGAATGCATTTATTAATAAGAAGAATTGGAATTAATTTCACAGCTCTCACATCACAACTTCATAGTCAGCCTAAGGACTTTTCAGCCCAAACTCACATCACTAACATTTAAGACTAACATTTTTAAAATAGTAAAAATCACATTTTTATATATCTGTTTATTATACATACTTGGGAATGGTTCATTTGGATGATGTCTAGGGCCCTGTGCAGGACGTTCCTCACTGTTGTCTTTCCTCCATCAGCAGGACCCACGAGCATGACTCCATCCCGAACTAGGATTTGATTATAGAGTTGCTTTATTTTCGTAACTTGCTTCTCACACTTCTGAAGACCAAATTCTCGCAAGGCAGCTCTGATGGCTTTCTGTAAGAATGACAGAAAATCAAGTAATTTAAAAAAACAAATTAAAGTTTGAAACATGAAAATGTATACTGCATTCTAAAGATGTGGCTCCAGATATCATCCTCAGTGGAAAAAAACACACTTTGAGATCAATTTTGATTTATACGCCATAAATGTGGAATTTTCTATTTTAATTGTTTTATAGTTCGGGAATGGTTGGTATAATGAAAGAAACTATACTGTAAAGAATTTTATAAGGTCTGCAATGTCCCATACATGCTCAATGGGGTTTAAATCTGGTGAGCGCAATGTTTTAATGTAATGGCTGGAAGTTAGTTGAATGTTATTGAAATTAGTTCCATGTTATTCACGCATAAGAAGTTGTGCTATCTTACATTGAGAAAGATTACAAGTCAAAAGAGACATGTTTATCAGCGCCTTTCAAGACAGACGTCAGTGGCAACAGTGGATCTTGCAAACACCAAGAGATTATGGATCTTGTACACATAATTTATGGTCTCCATAGTTTAAAACATTTAAATTACTATCCAACGTTAAAATCTATGTTTATCTAAATTGCTAAAGCTATACCATGCCTTCTCTTCCTCCAAAAACCCTACGTACATCTCTTTACTTCTCCACTTTTTTCTTTTCCCTTTTTTCTCTTTTTTCCTTTTCCCATATCATTTCCGTTGATTTGACCGATTAAATAGGTCAATGTCTGATCCTTACCTCCTTCTCCCTCAATATTAAGTACTGTAATAAAAAGAAAAATAACTTTTAATACTCTTCTTTCCCTCTCTAAACTCAACCATGTCTCTCACACTATTCCTCACCACCCTCTATGTCAACTTATATAAGCTCAATACTGCCCGTCAAAAGTGTAAATTTTAAATTCATTTTTCGTTTCACCTTTGAAAGTGAAGTATGAAGATACAGATAAAAATAAAATTCTCTGGTGAAATAAATTATAACAAATGGAGCCTTAAAGTGGTCTTTTTTCTTTAAATTATATTATTCGCTCTGACTTATCATTGAGCTCACAGGATTTCATCCTCCTTGGGATTATCCATACGGATTACTAAGATTTTCGTTACTTATATATATATATATATATATATATATATATATATATATATATATAAGGCAGCACGTTCATGGAGATATACAATTCAAGCCCTCGGCCACGATGACTTGTGGCTTCGTGCTAGCAGATTATCAACCGCCCCCAAGAGTTCTGTCTACCCAATTTCACTCACAATGCTTGGGTCAAACCGTGGGGTATGGTTTTCAGACACTTTCCAAAGGTGGCGCACGCTAGTCCGCTAACATCAGGAAGTCGCCTTCCTGACAAATCGACCATGGTGAGATTCGAACCCGGGTCTCATGGTCAGAAAGTGAAAGTTCTAACCACCCGGCCATATAATGGTTTAAATCGTTCGGGCAATTGTCTTCATCTTTTTGGGCGTATTCATGACGTTTCGACCGTTGTACGCTCCGACCATTTTCAGGTGATATAAATTGGAATTTCGAAATGAACCCTTTATTTAGTCCATGGGGTAGATTGTTCTAATTCAAGAACTAGAAAGAACTGATTGAAATTTCTTGAACACATAATGAGAAAAGAGGGTTTGGAGAATTGGGCATTCACAAGACGTATTGAAAGCAAGAGCAGAAAAGAAAAACAGGCAAGAGCCTACTTAACAAGCTTGTGCAAACATATGGCAGAACAGACATTGGGTATGATAAAAAAAAAGACAAACATTGCTAAGAGTTACAGGGGAGAGGAAATTGTGGAGCCATGATCGCTTAATGCCAATGTCTTGAAGGGCACAGTACAGAGAAGAAAAAAAAGAAGACATTTTGCCCACATGAAAAGGCACGTGTATTAGTGATAGGTTAACAAGTATAAAAAGGATGACTGGGATCTTTTTAATAAGCCTCACTCTAAAAGAGTTATCTTTTTGATAATGACTTTTTGGGGGTCATCTGTTGTAGTTTATTTTTGTCAGACAGTTAAGTGTCATACGTGATACCAGTTGAGCGATCATGTCCGTTTCCTTATCTGTTTATCTTTCTGAGATGAGGTATTATGTACACTATTTACATTATTCGGACTATTGTCCTCATCTTTGTCGCCATATTTATTACAACGTTTTGGCCGTTGTACATTCCTGCCTTCTTCAGGTGGTTGGAATGTCGAACTGAACCCTTTATTTCGCTCACTGGAGTAGACTATTCTAGTTCCACGTGCCATGTTTCATGGACATTAGTTATCAGTTATCTCCTGTTAATTCTCCTCTCCAAGTTGGATAGATCCAGTGACAGTACCCAAAATGTGTGAGTTCAATACCCGGCTAAGGCAGTGGAGAAAATGGAGAGGGGAATTAAACAGGAGATAACTGATAACTGACATTCATTAAACATGGCACGTGGAACTAGAATAGTCTACCCCAGTGAGCGAATAAAAAGGGTTCAGTTCGACATTCCAACCACCTGAAGAAGGCCGAAACGTTGTGATAAATATGGCGACAAAGAGGAGGACAATAGTCCGAATAATGTCCGTTTCAATTCGATTTTCCCGCAGTAGGTTGTTTTTTCTTCTTGTGGTAGACTGGTTGCCAACCAATGCTATAATATACAGTCTGTGTGGAAAAGACATTGCGGGTGGAAAAGACATGGATTCATACCTTTTCCAGCGGTATTTCTGCATGTGAATTTAATAAACTCGACTTGAATTCGAACTCGGAAAGCCCAGTTCGAATTCCAAGTTGTTATCCATTACAACACATCCTATTATTGTCCATGTAACTGAAATTAAATCATTTAATTGACACTGAAATTAAATAAAAAGAAACGAGATAAAGTATCAATTAGATGATGGGATTTTTGGTTTGTTTTTATGATTTTTTCAATGAGGATGATTCAAAATAGAGCAATCAACAATTAACCATCGGGTGGAAAGTGTAAAAACTTACTTCAAGGTGCTTGTATTGCACTTGAGTTGGAGTAATATCTGGGAAAAGATCAGTTAAAATATTTTCAAACAAAGGAAGGTCCTCAGTCAGGAATTTCGGTAGATTGGCATCTCTTAGGGAAGAAA
The DNA here is from genome assembly GCA_903632075.3 of Acanthosepion pharaonis. Taxonomy (NCBI): domain Eukaryota; kingdom Metazoa; phylum Mollusca; class Cephalopoda; order Sepiida; family Sepiidae; genus Acanthosepion; species Acanthosepion pharaonis. Next base: position 376,998 of record CAHIKZ030001399.1, read on the forward strand.
TCAGAATGTCAGATTCATCTTTTTCACTTAATACTTGGTTCTGATTTGCAGCTCTGAAATAGATCCAAACTATATATATATATAGATAGATAGATAGATAGATCAAAAGACTAAAATTACTTATCTGTTATAAAATATTAAGACATATAACCTCATCGTCAACAGCAATTAACATACAAGCTCCAAATTACGTCGGACCAATCTTGTGAATTTCTATGAACCTTAAGAAAATGTATTCCTGGTTAAACGAAATTCATAATTATATTGGTGATACAACTACATGCTTATGGAGAAAACTCACGTTATATTTCTCTGATTTCTAGCCCCCCCCCCCACCATGAGCAACGTCTTCTTTCCCCAAGCCGCTGCCTCCAGAGTATTAGAAGCTGTTTTCTATGTATATATATATATATATATATATATATATATATATATAAATGGTAATACTCGGATAGCTCAATTTGCAGTAGGACAAATCGGTACTCGGGGAAAAACTGAGAAAGAACCAAGAACATTAAAACAAGGTGAAACAATCGTCAAGTGTTAAGGTCAAAGTCAAAAAGAATCCGTGTATTTTTTTCTAGGTAGGTTTGTTTTGGATTATTGGGATTATTATATATATATATATATATATATATATATATATATATATATATATATATATATAAACATAAACAGGTGCATAAAAAAAGAAGAATAGTGTTTACCTTCGACTTGCTTTGTTTTCTTGCATGACCTGCCATCATCAGGACAGATTTTATGGCCCTCATCCCAAAGTCATAATGATCTTGCCGTGACAATTGTCGGGACGCTAACTGATAAAGGTTAATGATTTTTTGGGAGAGTGTCTTTGCATTTTCAAAACCCTGTGAAAATAGTATAATCTCTGCGATGAGAGCATAATCAGGAACCATCATGGCCACAGGTCGGAACAGGGCTTTCAGGTTGTCAGGAAGCTCAACCCGACCAGCGTATCTGAAAAGAGATGGTTTAAATATGGAAAAAAAAGAAATGAACTATAATATCTAAAAAAAATTCCTACTGTTAGTCTGCAACAAGACAATAATTTGTGGATATCTTATAAGTTGATCGCTGTTTTGTAATGTGATGGATATCGGCATAAGAAATCGGAGATTCGGGCTCGAATTGCAGTTGGGTTTGTTACATTCACGTACTCATAATTACGCTTGGAAAAGGTGTGAATCCATCTCATTCCTGCAGTTATGGAGTCAATAGTAGGACACACAGGTTGAGGAAAAAACTTCTGCCTAGTCTGCCTTGAACCCAAAGAGTCGTGATCATCCAAACGTGTAACATTTATGGCACTTAAATGACTGACTGCCATTTTTGTCCATGGTTGAAATCAACGAGCAGTAACAACATACACATGTACACACACACACACACATTATAATATAAACATGTTATAACATCACTACAAAAATAGCCATTTGGTTTAAACACTTCTGGTGTCTTGTCAAGTGATGGTGTTAATTGCGGAAGAAAGAGATTTAAAAAGTCCCAAGCCAACTAATGGTCATATATATATATATATATATATATATATATATATATATATGCGTATATTTTGGCAGCATGTTTACATTAAGTTTTGTCCCATTAAATAATTTAGGAAAGTTATCTTTTTGCTAAGACAAAAAATTTTCATGCTTTTTTCTAAGACAAAATCGTCGTGTTCATCTAAACATTAAACTTTTTATATGTGAAATGAAAACACTAATGTTATCTATTGTACAATTTTTAATTTTATCATGTGTGTGTTTGTGTGTGTGTGTGTGTGTGTGTACATGTTTATGTTGTTACTGCTCGTTGATTTTAACCATGGACAAAAATGGCAGTCAGCCATTTAAGTGTCATAATTAAGACAAAACTTGTCTAAATTATTTAATGTGTTCGTATATATATATATATATATATATATATATATATATATATATGAAGAAAAGTCCATCAGAGATCGAAAGATAAGTTTTCTACTTGACATCATCCATACTGTCTTTTTACAGATATATTTTTAGATATATCTGAATTGTTACACACACCACGCATTGAATAGCAGGGCTGACTGGGCTTTATAGACTTGATTGGTAACCAGTCTACGGCAGAATGAAACGGCAATCTACTGCGGGAAAATTTTCTTAGTCAAGAAAGAGACGTGATCACTCAAGTGTGGACGTTAATCGTTAATTATTATCTCCAATCTTCGAGTAATCATTATAATCTGGATCTGATACAGTTCTAAAACAGTACAATCTTTCGACGATCAAAATCGCTGCACTCTCCATTGGGACCAAAAATAGCCGACCCGACGGCAGACCCGTTCAGACTAGTTTTCTACTTCATGTGCCATGTCCCTTCAGGAGGTGGACGATCATGGTTCTCCACACCTTTCTCTCTTTCTAATCTCTTCCAACTATTTACACTAGCTCGTTAGTAAAGATTTTCCAAGCGTAGCTTAGATGTGGCACAGGGCCGAAAGCATGGGGCATCCAGCGAGGATCGAACTCACTTTTCAGTAGTAACTGACATAGCAAGACAAGCTAGCTAACCATTACACCACGCCGAGGTGCCCCACTAGCTTGTTAGTATGGTATTCGCTATTTCTTCTGTCTCACTTGGCTTCAGTAGGCAACTTTGTGTGTCAATTTTTCTAAGCCTCCTTTCCTCGTTACGTACCTCAGAAATTTCTTTTTTCTTATTCTAAGTATAAGAGTTCTTTTTTGTTTTTAGTTGTTGTTTTTTTCCCCTTAAAGCTTCCTCCTTGCTAACATGTTCAGTCCATGGTATCCTAAGTATTCTTTTGTGGAGCCACATTTCTGCTGCCTCAAGTCTCTACTTCTTCTCTAAGCAGATTTTCCACCATCCACGGCCATAGAGGATGACCGTTATTGCATAAAATGTCAATGCTCTTGAACTTGGAAAGAAGCCACCTTTATTTCTGAAAATATGTCTACCTTTTTGACACGTGCGAAATAAACAGATTTCCACCTTTTGAACACTTCTATAAAAACGACAGGAGTTTGCATTGGATAACGTGAAAAAGGGTTCACATACCGGAAAACAAATCAAACCGGATAAGACTGTGAGACTAGCTTGTTAACCATTACATTATTACAAGGTAAGATTTCAATCCTGACGTTGTTTGCCACTAAGATGCAATTGTAAAAATATTCATTTATAATCACATATTCAAATATATAAACATTTACAAAGTGGAATGATGATAAGTCAATTGTTATTTAGAGCTACAAAAGACAGGAAGTTGTGGAGAGCCGTGATTTCCCACATGCACATAAGAAAATAATAACTGCTTGCAATTATTTTATCAGCATGGTAGCCTCCCAAAAGTCTATAAGACGATGCTTCGAAATAAGAGATCCGCCTTCATCAGCTTTAAGAGGGAAATGAATGTGAATTTCTATTATTCATGGAGAATACTTACGTTGGATTCATTGTTATAAAGAATCCACAAGTCGGATTTAATTTCAACTCTTGACCATCAAATACAAACCTGGAAATAAAATCAACATATTTCGTCAGTAAAAAAAACTCATCAGCATAAATAATAATAATAATAATAATAATAATAATAGACCAGACACAGTGATAAAAGATTTCAAAAACGAACCTGGCAGAATCCAAATAATATATCAGCCATTATTACCCCTGAAACTAAGCATACAGATCAATAATAATAATAATAATAATAATAATAATAATAATAATAAATAAATAAATGTATTATTATTATTATTTCTTTTGATTCCGGTTGTATACACATTTCCTTCTAGGTCCCAACAAGAGACCTAAGTTAAGAAATGGGGTTATAACATTTTCCATTGATCATTTTTATATATAAAAAAAGACCCTAAGATCACCCACAATTTACATGGATAAAGCCCTTCGTATTGTATCAGCTTTACTTGTGAGTACAATTTTTGGTATTTCTTTAAGACATAGGCTACCAGGAATCCCTTCAATGAGTCTGTCGAAAGTTTTTCTAATCAATTATTGGTCTCCTCATGTGAAGCATTTTTGATATTTTCACCTCAAGGTTCTTGCATTTTGATAGTGTTTTGAAGATCTTCAAAGATACATTACAATCTGCAAAGACTGCCATGTCAATAAGAAAACACATTCTGTTCTTGTTGTCTTTGATCACAATGTCTGGGCGATTAATTTTGATTGTTCTGTCTGTGTGTCTTGTAAATGCCCATAGAATTGTTTCAGCTGCTATTTCTGTAACCGGAACTGGGTGAAGTTCATAACAGTTTCTTGCAGTTTTCTTTTCGTAAAAGTTGCATATTTTTCAGTGCAGATATTGACTTACTCTATAATGCCGAGTTTTATATTCAGTGGGCGCTAACACCGTGCAACCTGATGCAAGATGGTCAATTGTTTCTGGATATTTATCACAGAATCTGTATTTTTGAGTTAGGAATGTTAAGGAATTAATAGAACAAAGGGAGAGAATCGAGAGGACAGCAGATAGTGATTGAGATTACATTAAAGTTGGCTGTAAAGCATGGTGCTGAAAGAGAGTTCCACAAGCAAGAAGTGCTGTTGGTGAAACCTCGTCGCCAGTCTAGAACGGTGCTTAAATTCGAAGAGCCTATGCACTGTACCGAAGAGCGATATTTATTTGCATGGTAATACAAAATGTGGCACAAAGCCAAAAAAGGGGAAAAGGACGGCCTTCTTCTGTCTTAACGATAAACTTAGCTAGCTACAAACACTGACCGAAACATACAACAATATTCCCTACACCAAAACAACGCATTCTTATTTACCTTTCTTACTACATCTACTATAATATCTCATTGTCTCTATGAAAGTCCTAAGTAGTCCCCATATGTACAATTCATAGACTGTGGTGGTGGGCAGGTGAATAAAACAACAAATTTAAAAAATCTAACCCTTACTGCAGGGAAGAGCTCATCCAAGCAATTACTATCGAAGTATTTATAGAAAAGACAAAGTGGGGGGCGGACAATCTTACGGCGGTGGGAAAATGACTGAAGCCAAGACGACAGATCGGGAACAATAACATTGCTGATTCTTCTTTAGATTTTATTAAGGTGCTGTAGATAAATATCAGGAGCAGCAGAGCAAATGTAGCAGCAGCAAATATTCTAAACAGAGACGAATTGTAGACCTCCATAGAAAATAGATTCTTTTTCCAATGATTTTTATTTTTCTCTCAGATCTTCATTGCATTTACAATGTATGTCTGTGTAAAAAAGAAACAGCTGTTTCAACGTTGTGCACTCAATTTTTAATTAATCAGCCCGTTTGCAGAAATGGTGATCGGAGATTCTGAACCTACTGCTGTATTCCATACGATTTTGTGTGTGATTCAGCAGTGCTTCTACAAGGCTGGAAAAACAATGGTTCTACAGGGCTCATTCGTTCAAAGCTATTTTTTCTGAGAAAGTCGTTGCATACAATTGACAGGGGATACATGGTTTGAACGCCATTAATGACAATCATGCGAAAGTCTAGATTTGTCGAGGATGTTAAGAAAATCACTCGGGTTCTTAGGTTAATGTTTTGACTTTGTAGCAACTTGCGGTATTGTGCGAAACTACCACTGGCACAGCCTATTCTATATGCAATTTCCTTATCATCTGTATTAAATTCTTCATAAACGATCCATCCACCGGGGTATTTGAAGTATTTGGTAGACAGATATGAACAGACCGAGATAGATAGATAGATAGATAGATAGATAGATAGATAGATAGATAGATAGATAGATGTTCTATCATACATACCGCATAGCATGACTGTCTTTTGCTGATTTTATTGTTTGAAGTTGCTGAGAAACCACAGACAGCACCTCGACTCCAATACGGTTGAACTCATCAAAGCTACACCAGCTACCAGAGAGAATCAGACCAGTGAAGAATTTTGATAGCATCTGAAAGAAACAAAGTAATACGTGTTGTTTAAGGCTTAGAGTCAAAATGGCAGAGTTGAAAGATCCGGAACACATAATGGAGAAAATGGTCCTGGAGAATTTAACACCGACAAAAGATGATGAAGGCAAGCGAATTTGAGTAAATGGAATGAACAAAGACAATTAAGGGTGGTAGAGGTCAAACGATGTTTAGAGGCACAAAAAATGGAAGTTATGGAGAGCCAAGAAAGCGAACATCCTTAAAGGACATATAAAAGAAAAAGGCAAGATTTATTAGTTAAAATAACAATTTTGCATGGTTTAAGAAGTAAAGATAAAAGAAAAATGAACGTATATATATATATATATATATATATATATATATGTGTGTGTGTGTGTGTGTGTGTGTGTGTGTGTGTGTGTGATAAATACGAATCATTCAACATTACTAAAAAGAGGTTGTAGCACATCATACCACTTTCCGTGAGCAAATTAAAAACATTCCTTCCAGGCCTGTCCCGGACCCACAATTAAATGTAAATGTTTCGCAAATATATTTCGATTAAAGTAACTATTTTATTTATTTTTTTAACCCTTTTGTATCTGGTCTTAAGATTTTGACCAGGAGTGTTCATATATATATATATATATATATATATCCGTGTAAATTTCATTTCCGTTCGAACAGCTTCTTCCCGCGAACCACTATTCGATGAAACAGACTCCCAAGAAAATATTTCCCCGATCACTACGACCTTAACCTGTTCAAATTTAGGGTTAACCTTTATATACACCCTCCTGTCTGTATAAATAGCCTCCTAACGTAGCGCTTTATCTCGAGTGGGCTCCACGCCTTGTACAGGCTGAACATACTGTAATATATATATATATGACATTTGTTTACATTCGATACGCCAGAGCAGTTATGAATGTACGAGATTCATGGAAGATTGAAGTTTATAAACAGTAAATTCGACCTTGTCTACCGTACGGTTCTTTGTGGCCGAGCGGTCAAGGCACGTCAGCGTATATGACGGTTCCGTATAGGATGCAGGTTCGAATCCTGTCAAAGAACGGATATTTTCTATGAAAATTTCTCGGACATTCAGGCCGGTAAATGTTATTTAATACTGTTTATCATAAACAGAGCATTTGCTTAAATACTTGTATCTATAAATAACAACGTTAAACATAAAAATGTCTTTAATAAATATATATATGTGTGTGTGTGTGTGTGTGTGTGTGTGTGTGTATTGTAATGACAAAAGCACGCAGGTGTAGGCTCTAAGAAATCTTTATTCAACTGAGAATACAAGGTTCGCGTATAGTATCCTTTTACAGACCCATAAAACTCAAACAGTTCTCTCAAAGAGGTGAGTAAAAAGCAAGGGGAGACCACTCTTGATTAATGATTACTCATATATATATATATATATATATATATATATATATAGTAGCTTCATGAATTATTGCTTACCTTATAGTCGAGGCCTTCGGAACAGTTGAACACCACACACTGTTTACCCATGATCTGTAATGTCAAAACAACATATATCTTAGGAAATGTGTTCTTCAAGAAGAAATAAAATGTCCAACGGAGGTCAAAAGTTTTGAAAGAGAAGTGATGTCAGATCTAACAACGTTAAATTGATGTTTACCAAGATCTATTTAGAATACGAAATATTCTTTCTGCTTATTACAAAAAAATTTCCTAATTAACATTAGACAAACATTTCTTTCATTTTATATCATTTTTTAACAACTTCATGAATGGGTGATAATTCTGCGATTATTAGGTTGCAGAAATATATATATACATATATATATATATATATATATATATATATATATATATATATATCATTCAGCAAAACAAGATGTCGTATGTCGCAGCTATCGTACCGATGAGGCAAGAAAAAGCAACTAGTAGATGTCATATAAATCATGTCAGTTATCATATTCTGTTGTAAAGCTCATCGTAAGCCTGCTCTTCCCTACTACTGTGACAATAAACTGCTCCTACTGATAAATATGGCAAGTAGCCACATTAGAGTAGGATTTGAGTAGGATTTGATTTACTCAAGTATTTCCGTTCTATGTATGTTTGATAAACCACTTCTTGATTTTTCCCTACCTAGTCTCCTGTTTCTTCGATAATATCTCTACTTCGTAATTCTATTTTGAACAAAGACAACATTACATTCTGTATTTTCGCATTAGACAGAAAGACTTTAGTCAAATACGCTTTCATTTGCCTTTCACAGCCTAATTAGCAAAGCAGCTTCCATAGAAATACAACCTCGCAAAGACACAGGCGCGAATCCGAATCGAACTGGAGGCTTACCTTTCATTCTCGATTAATGATTATATAATTTTTTCTCTCCGGAATGTATATTACATATTTATTAGTCTACCATTCGCCCACGCTTTTAATATTGCTGCCACATGTGATCTTGCTCTATATTTAGAGATTCTTGAAAAATCCCAAGAAGTATCTGCAATATTATTGGTCCTGACCTGGAGTATCTAACTTAGTCATTTTCCCACCGATGTAATGTGGCTTCCCTGTGCCTTTTCTATAAATACTTTAATGATAATTGTCCTGAGCAATTTTCCTCTATGATACCTAGACTTTATGAATTTAAGTGCAGTACAAGATTGGCAGCAATTTTAAAGATGAAATTGTTAGATGTAACCGTAAGTTCTATGTTAACAGTTTCTTCTATCGCACTTCTGGAATTCTTTTCTGGTTTCTTGCTTTCCAAACAACTTTGATCTTTAAAGGTTTAAATGCAATGTCAATCGTTATCTACTGTCGTCTTAAATCTTGTTTTTTTTTTATTGTTCTCACTCGTTAATATTACTTCGCTTTTTCTTATATTCTTTCAGACTCAGTAACCTCCTTGTGGCTTAGTGGCTTTATTGCCTTCCTTGGAGTAAAACTAAGGAATTTTCGGTCGAACTGCAATGAAGAATTGTTATTTATTGTTTCGAAAAAATCATGTAATGAAATTGCTTTGATAAAAGTCAATCTCTACTCCTTAGAAGTTTTTTTTTTCATTCCATATTATATGATCTGACATATGTTTCAAATGACCTTAGGGTGAAATGGAAAGTTAAAAATAATAAAGATCAAGATAACCATCGGAAAAATATCTGGAGTAATTAAAATATTTGTCTAAGAAATTCATACAATATAATTAGTCCGAGAAATATATCGGCTATAATGTTTTGTTGATAAAAAATAAATATGGCGATAATGATTCAGTGGAATAATTAAAATATCTGAACACAAAAATAGCAGGCAATACAAGAAGCCCGAAGAATAAATCAACCGGAATTTGATCAAAAGAAAAATTCTAATGGATTGAGCATGTGCAACGGTTAGCAGATCTGGTTCACTGCATTCACTTTCACACAAAGGTACGAATGCATCTCTTCTCTTCTACCTGAGTTTTGGTGCAGATGACAATGCAGGCTGGGCTTTCAAGCCGTGTTTGACAACTAGTCGAGGAGAAGGATAACTTTAAATTCAAACCGTATGTTACCCTGGTAGGACTCATGCTATACAGCCATTGAATAGATTATGCCACTCGAGGTAGAGGATTACAGAGGAAGAGGTAATGTTTATATGGATATGTCAGGAATATAACATTTAGTCCATAATTTGAACAGGTTAAGATTGTCGTGATCGGGGAAGCATCCTCTTGAGTCTCAGTTTCACAAAGCATCGGTTCGTGGAAAGAAGCCACATGAGTAAAACTTACAATATAGCCTATGGAATACTATGAAAATGAGGGGTTTCACTACATTGGGCGTGGCCTTGTGGGTCTTAGTCATGAAGGTTAGAACTGGTGTAAATAAGGGATGTAGTTCCTCTGAGCACGTTCCATCGAAATAGAGCAGAGAGCAGCGAGAAGCATGAGAAGTTTCGTCCGTGGGAAACGGCTTGTGGGAGATAACATATTTCATCACTCACAAAGACACGGAGACGCTTTTTGACTCAAGACTGAAAAGTGAAGATTGTGCAGCTCCATTTTCAGCCTGTTCTAGCTACAGTAAATATAGAGGATAGCGCAAGGAATCAGATACTTACTGGAGCAATACAGGAAACGACAATTTTTCCCGTATCTTTAGCGACATAGGAATTCCACTTGAGGTTTGAGTTTAAGTCCCTACGTAAGTAATTTGGAATTCTTATAGTGAAGCTTAGATGTGACACAAGCCCGAATGTATGAAGCACCTAGTGAGGATCGAACTCAATACTCATCAATAATTCATATCGCATGAGAAGCTTGCTAAGGATTGCATCGCGTTGAAATTTAGAATTCTGATAAACCTAATTTATTCTCGTATTAAGAAATAATTGGACTTTCTAAATGGAGAATACCAGACTACATCATTGGCGTCCACAAATTTAAGAAAATAAGACGACATAATGTTAATAGCAGACACAGAAAGGAAACTACAATAACTCCTACAGAATGTAGTACAATTAAAGCAAGAAGAAAGGACGACACATTAATTGCAAGAAGACAAAATGTATGGTTGTTAACAAAAGGTACAGCCCATCATGAAAATTAAAAATTGGAGATACCAAAATCAAACGATTTAAATATCGGGGAAGTTTTTTTAACAGAGGATAGGAAGTGCGACACGGAGATCCAAAAGTGCATTGGGATAGCGAAAGGTGCCATCCAAAGGTAAGTAAAATATTAAGAAACGGGGACATTTTGTTAAAGACAAAGAAAAGAGTACTAAACATAATATTAGTCCCCCTCTATGGCTGTGAATGCAAATGAAGAAGAGACTTGAAGCAATAGAAATCTGGTTCTACAGAAGGACGCTTAGTATATCATGAAACAAAAAAACACCTATACTTAACAAGACAGCTGAAATTTCTGCGACACCTCATCAGGAAAGAAGACTTGAAAATTTTGATACTCACATGATTGATTGAAGTCAAGAGAAACAGAGGAAAATAATAGATAACTTACCTAATGACCTTGAGTACATGGATAGCGGAACAATGCTCAAGAGAGTTTTAAAAAGACACAATTTATTATAAGCTGCAAAGGAAAGGAAATTGTGGAGAGCCATGATCGCCAATATCCTGGGGAATTCGGTACATAGAAGAAAAAATGCAGAGTAGAAAATTGTATATTATTAGGCTGAGTCATAAGTAATTTCCATTCTGGGAATCCAATTGTAATGACGAATGTATCATCCCAAATATATATCCTTAAATATTATTATTTATCATAACAGGTGATAAAGAATGCATTGTATATAACAATGTTCAAGGCAAAAGACAGAGGAGTGACAAGGATAAATCTCCACAAAAGTGCCCAATAGCTGAGCTACACGAAATGCAGTTAACGTTGTAGGGTCGCCAGGGTACTATTCATTTAAAATTTTAAAATCCCAATGAAAAGCTAAATGCACATTTATACATCCAGCAGCTGCAACATGTTCATAAACGGTTGATCTAAAATGCGCAACGCTCCCATCATTAGGAAAATGTTGTTCTGACAATTGAAGAATAAAACAAAAAAATAATTGGAACTCGTTTGGTTTCTTCTACACTACTCGCCAACAAATTTTTACCGATCACTGAAAAACATTTTAACAGAGGAATGTTTCTCTAATAAAAAGCTGACTCACATGTTTATCAAACAACTTTTAAAATAAACACCTGCTGAATTTAAATAATGTTGAATAAAATGTTATTGTACTTTATTTTTTTGAAGAATAATGCTGATAAACAAAAACGTTAGTATATAGTAATATATAAAACATGCAATTATTTACCGTAAAATAGTAAATCTAATAATTATAACAAAGAAAGAAAGAAAAAGAAGATGACCTTTTATCCTCCCTTGCTCTTCAACGCTCAATCGAGGACAAAATATATAAATTTTTGCACAACGATTAAAATTAAGGAGTAAAATTGCCAGAGACAATAAAAAATATGAGTCACAAACTTCAGAAAAAATTAAGTTTGCACGAAACAAAAAGTAATAAAAAGCAATTTATTAGCAATATGTTACTAAGGAAATATTCCGTTGTCCTGATAACACGGTTGTATGTTCGCTTTAAGTTGCATATTCTTATTAAATACAATGGAATACCTCATTGCTAAAAAGCGGAAACCAGGTTGTGTAACTGATAGATAAGCTTACCTTTGCTAAATCTTTGACAGTCTCTGATTTTCCGGTACCAGCGGGACCCGACGGTGAACCACCCAAATTAAGCTGCATCGCCCCTGTCAACGTCAGGTAACACCTGTCCGTAAGGGGAGTGATAACCAAACGAGAAGAACAACCAAGGTATTCGTAGCCATATGGAAAGGAGAAGGTAGACTGCTCCACCTGACATATGCCAGGAGGTTCCAGCCACTCATATCGTAATTGTCTGAAAAATCAAAATGGAATGTTTGCGTTAATTAACTTTTAGCTCAGAAGGTCTTGGGGAAATTGCCTAAGGTTGGCCTGCAGTAATAATACAATTTAGAGTGTGGTCAATAGAAAAAGGAAGAAGAATGAAATATTTTTATTTTTATTTTACATATGCCGTGTTCTTTCCAGAAGTGGATAATCATTACTCTCAACAAATTGTCTTTTCTGACCCCAACTTGTATTCTTTCCAGAAGTGGATAATCATTACTCTCAACAAACTGTCTTTTCTGACCCCAACTTGTATTCTTTCCAGAAGTGGATAATCATTACTCTCAACAAATTATCTTTTCTGACCCCAACTTTTATTCTTTAACCATCATATTTTATCCTTATCCGTTTACAAGTCTCTAGCTTCGTTATGGCTATTTCAATGAAAAATGTCCAGACGAGCTCCATTCCTTAGTTCCACCAACTCTAACCCTCACAGCTAAAACCCACCACGCCAGTACATTGTGGTGAATCACAATCATTCCATTCGTATTCCATTGAAAAGGACATACCATAAATCGTGCCGTAATGCTTGCGTCATTGAAAGTGCACTGATCTCACACTTCTCTATGATAAACCTAAGACCAGGCTCATACATAATATACACCAAGCATCGCAAAATCAATAGTAGAAAAATGCTATATACGCGCTAATAGAAAAAAAAAACACATAGCTATTCTTCGAGAGCTAATTTCAAATCAAGTAGACAATAATGTCATCAGACAAACAAAAAATAACTTTATAGTCGTTGGAGCTGATAAGGTATTTTATTGCACTTTCCAACACACAATCTTTACACACAGTTTTGTCTGTCATTTCGATCACGAGATTCCTGTCTAGCACAAGGAGGAGAAATGCGTTCTATGTAAAAAGCGTTTCTACACTGTCTCATGGCCTGACGATTGCATATAGCATGAAACAGACTGTCGCCTCTAAGTGTTGACTTCTATGTTCACTTTATATATATATATATATATATATATATATATATATATATATATATATATATATACTTAAAAATATGGTTCCATCGCTACAGAGGAATTATCATGTTTCAAAAACAAAGCGAAAAACTTCCAATTAAATTTTAGAAATTAAATTAAAGTACATAGTTCTGTTTCATTTTCAATCGAATTTTGAAATAACTTATTTTGAAATTTACTGAGTTTTATAAGCACATACATTCAAAATATTAGTTTCTATGGATATGGGGAAAGTCAATCATTTTAATAAGAGGAGGTAGGGTATTCATTTTCACTGACAACTATTGTATCAACATATAAGTTACTTTCGAAAAGATGTTAAGTCAAGGTAGGGTAGGGGTGCCTTTTCAAACGAATGAAGTTTTTAGCTTCTGCTTTTGAAACATGCTGGTTCCTGTGTAGCGATGGAACCATATTTTTAAATAAGTAAATTTATATTTATGTAGATTTGCATTGAGCACTGTTTTGTAAAAATAAAAATATTAATAAGAACACCGAATTATATATCTTACTGTTCTTTCTCTTTATTATAATATATATATATATATAATTGTACAAAATGGAAATAAGCATTAATGTTTAAATTCTGTTTTTTTTTTTCTTCGGATTTATTTATATTATTGATCAACCGATACAATGTTGAATTCTTCAACATTGTATCTACTGAACAGGGTTGGTTTATAAACATGTAGATTATGGGGATATGTAGGATAGAAAAATAATTGACCCAAGCGGTTGGAGAAGCAGCCTCTCGATATCAATTGTTAGGTCTATTGTTAATAAATTTAGTTCAATGTAGACGCTGGGTACATTTTGTATCGATTTTACCCGTTTTAGATCAGACTCATGTAATTTTGATTGCATATGGTAAGAACAAAGAAATATATATTTTCTTTCCATCTTCAAATCTGACAAGATTTTTTCCAACCTAATATTCCACTCACCTGTATCGGTAAATCGTAATTCTTTCACTCACTTTCAACTCACCTGGTCCATTGGAAATCAGTTGCACTAGTAATTCCATTTTCAATGAGAGATGAAGCAATGTCCCTATTATGGACGCTTATGGTCAGCAAGGCTTCAAGACTCATGGTTTGGTGGCTAGACATTGTCGTAGACGCAACTCTAGCCAGGATATTCAAGGATTCTACAATATCGGTCAAGACTTTCGAAAGGACTGGAAGAGGTTGACTGCTGTTGAATGCTGACTGGACATTTCGACTGAAAATGATCTGTGACTGTAAAGAAAGAAACATTCAATTACGAAAACTCGGACAGCCACTCCAATGCCTCACCACTGCTGCCTAGCTATTTTAAATCCTCAAAAATATGATGAATACAATGATTTTCCAACCGTAGCTTAGATGTGGCACAAGGCCGAAAGTAGGGAGCACCCAGTGAGGATCGAACTCACTACTCAGTCGTAATTGTTCAAACGAGATAAGCTTGTTAAACAATACACCACCTCGAGGTGTTCTAAAGTGGTGAATATATTTTGAAATGAAATAACACATGTAGTCCTTTAATATTATCAGATAAGATTTATGGAAGCAATGGGCTGCTAGAAACGTATATATATATATATTTATATCAATTAATTGATTTAAAATATGTTTTTTTTTCGCTACACAGTTCTAACCATGTTTCAAAAATGGAAGCTAAAAGCCCCGAATTTAATTTTGTGATTAAATTAAAGCATTAGTTCCATTTCATCCTCATGCAATTTTGGAGTAACTTTTATTTATATATATATATATATATATATATATATATATATATATATATATTATATATATATATATATATATATATATTATATATATATATATATATTAGTTATATATATATATTATATATATATATATATATATATATATATAAATCGGGTGCAACAGCAAAATTGTACAAATTGTGTAAGAGCATGGGATAATTTTCCATCCCACAAAATGTTTAATATTTTAAAAAAAACAGGGTTTCTTTTTTGCAGGTTTTCAGATAACAGGTTTAACCATCTTGACACCGTTTGTCGTAAGAATCACTGAAAACCCCTTCGAGTTATTCAACTAGAAAGAGAACAGGTTAAAATCGTTTTGTGTTAGCCCCACTATGTCTTCTCAAATGATCAATGGTGAGGGGAAAATCATTCAGGCTTTCAGTAATGGTACCAATATTCATACTCTGGCTTCAATCTTCAACATTCATTCAAGAACCATTAAGTAAACGATGAATAAGTTTAAAAAAGAAAAAACAGTAGAAAGGAAAACTGGATCAGGAGGTCACAACAGGAAGAGGGATCACCAATTCAATTTAGAGCTAAAGGGATAAATTAGAAAAGATGGAAAATGATTCTGGAAGAATATATATATATATATATATATATATATATATATATATATATATATATATAAACTGTATTTCAATTTTTCGTGAGCTTCCGATCCTTAGCTATGATTAATTAATGATGAGCATGTCATTTTCGTTTATCATCGATTTCATCACAATATTTCTATTAACCTTGGAGAGTAATTATACATTTTTATTGTTCAATGCAGAATCCAATAATGTTATAAAGGTTAAGATATCTTTAATTATTTCTAATATACAGCGGTTCAGAGCTTAATCTAACAAATCAACAATTTTGTTATTCCACGATTTGGACAATTTTGCTGTTACACTCGGTATATATACCTGGACATTGAGGTCAACATCCGCGGCGATAGTCTGTCTCATGTTTCAATGCAATCGTCAAGCCATGTGTGCTGGATCAACTATTTATATATTTTGTTCACTGGTACATTATGGGTAGGTTTATTGTATTACTCTAATATTTATTGGGTGGGAGGTAACGATTATGTTTCAAATTTTTCTAGAGGCTAATGACTGGAAATAATTGTAGATCCGTAGATTGTTTTATGGTTATTTTATAGTGTCGTTTGCTAACTTTATTTTTTATTTGTTTTGTTATTTGTTGTTTACTTTTGTTTATGTGAGCATTTGCAGTTTGTTAATTTGTTTATTATTTGTTAAAGTTATTTGCTTATTTATTGATGTAGATTAATTCATTTTATTGATTTATTTATTCTTGTTTTCGATTTTTAAGTAACGTAGTAAAAATAATTTTAGGTCTGAATTTTGAATTTAGTTCTGATTTAGTAATTTGTGTTGCTCTATGAAGTTATTTATAGTTTTTTTCACATACACACAGAGTTTAAAGTTCTTGGATTTATTGTTGTGGGCTGATTCTGTTTTCCTTATTCTCTATATTCTTTAGTTTCTTTGTTTCCAAAGCCCTTCAGTTACTCCTATGTATATTTTGTTCGTTGTCTATTGATTTTACAGTGGATTGGTATATTACATTGTTCTGCAAGCAATTGCCGTTTAAGGGGCATTCGTTTTTTGCTCTGCAATTATAAGTGGTTTTGATTTGTGCTGGTGTTTTTTTTTTGTTTTGTTTTCCTATGTTTTTTTTTTATTTTTTGTGTAATGTTCTCGGTGCAACTCTAGCTGATTTTTACTGTTTTTTGTTGAATATCTTATGGAAAGTGTATGAAGGGAAAATGTCTATACATGAGTTTTGATTTTAGATGAAAATTTGGAAAATTTCAAAGATATTTCAGTGAAATGTTCACTTTCCATCATTATAATTTAAATGAGTCGAAAATGTATGTGTCATTTTAAAATGACACCAGGAGAATATACGTATTATTATGTCATGTTTTACTTAAAAATGAGGGGCTGCTTGGGAATACCAAGTGTTGTAAGTTAGATTGTGCAGGTGGTGTAATGAAAAACGTTTCGTAATTGTTAATCGGAGAGCTGAGTTCCAATTCCCGTTAGGTTCGTTATATCCACTTTGTGCAAATATCCTTAGGAAAGCTATGAATCAACCTATTCTCCCCATCTATGGGTTAATTAGTAAAGCTTCTATTGTTAAATCATTATTATCGGAAAAATTGTTACAATTTTAAAATATTTTCTGGCATTAAAAAATCAGCATATGGTTGATGAATTGTAGAAAATTAATCAATCAACTTAAAAAAAGAAAAATAGTTACTAGTTAGTTCAAGTTAATTAGGAAAATGACTATAGATTTATTTGCAAATGGTTGATAAACTGTAGGAAATGAATTAATCAATAAATTGACTTAAAGTTAGTTCGAATTAATTAGGAAAATGACTACAGATTTATTTGCGTGTAAATATCATGTAGGATATAAATTAAAGTTTTTTGTCAATTTTGAAATAACAAAAGTATTTACAACTGCTAAATTGTCAGAAGAAAGCAAAACATAAATTAGGTTATTTTGTATTTCTCTATTGAGATTTTGTAATTGTCAATATTCTTGTATTATATCGAACTATTATTCTCAACTTGGTTAGTAAAGATTTCTTTTAATCATTTTCCCCCGAAGCAAGGCAAGAAAGCCACTAAAACACAAGGGGTTACTGAGTGTAGAAGAATAAGAAAAGAAAGAGAAGCATTATTAAGAAGCAAGAACAACAAAAGCTTAATCAAGAAGACAGTAGATGACAATTGAAATTGCATTTGAATTTTTGAGGATCAAAATTGTCTGGAAAGGTTGTAGCTGGAAGAGACTTCCGCAAGCGAGAAGTGCGACAGAAGAAACTGTTAGCATAGAACTTACGGTTACATCTAACCAATTCAACTGTAAATTGATGAAACCTTGCCGCCAATCTAGTACTGCGCTTAAGTTAATAAAGTTTAGGTATCATTGCGGAAGGTTCATCAGAACAATTACCATGAAAGTATTTATAGAAAAGGCACAGGGAAGCTACGTTACGGCGATGAGAAAAGCGACTGAAGCCGAGATGCCAGGTCAGGACCAATAACACTGCAGATTATTCATTGGATTTTATGAAGAATCGCTAAATATATAGCAGAAGCTAGAGCACATGTTGCAGCAATATTCAAAACATGGGCGAATGATAGATTGATAAATATCTAAGGTAGATTCAGGGGAGAAAGATTTTTTAGCCCCCACACAGTGAACCAATTTACTTAGCTAACAACTGATTCAGCCAAGATGTGAAGAATAGTTCGAAATAATACAAGAATATAACAATCAATTCACCATTCTGCCATGTTTCAGGCTCTTTCAGAATTGCATCCTCCCAGAATGCTATTTTATCTTTCTAAACAAGCAATACTTACCTATATCTATTTTTCGGTTCTCCATGGAAATTTAGTTTTTTCATTATGACATTTTTCCCAAAGTCTCGACTTTGGGAAGAACTGTCATAATGGAAAAAACTAAATTCCTTCCTTCCCAAAACCTCGGCATGCTATTTAACAAATGCATAGTGTTAAAAAAAACCGTCACAATACAACGAAAAGGTATTCTTTTTTTTAGTGTGGATTGTTAATACCACCTAAGGACAAAATCAGAACGAACTTTTAGCGGTAAAAAAAAACGGAAAAAATATTTTGATTAGAAATGTCTTATCTTTGTGTCGGAATGTAAAAATCTACTTACCACTGTCAGTATCACTTGGCCAGGATATTTTGGTAACCACTCAAGTAAGGGAAGATGGCTGTAGTCTTTTAGACCCAAGTGGAGACTTCTGGAATGATATCCAATTTAAAATATTTTTAACTGAAATGTCTAATTAATTCGGTTAATAAATTTAATTATTTATATATATTAAGTTTACATTAGGTAAGCATGAGATGGAACAACTACACTGAATCAATAGCTTCATCTACCACAAAAAAAAGTTGGTTCACTGTGTCGCGCCTGAAGGTTTTTATCGTCTGAATCCATCCTTCAAATCTACAAATCAACCATTCGCCCTTGCTTTGAATACTGTTGCCATATATGGTCTGTTGCCCGCACTGTTCATCTCGAGGTCGTCGACAAAATCCAGAGACGTATATGCAAGGTGATAGATCCTGATCTGGCATCTCGTCTACAGTCACTTTCTCACAGATATGATGTGGCCGCCCAATGTCTTTTCTACAAATATTTTCATGACAACTACTCTGACGAGCTATTTTCACTGTTGCCCCGTCTGCATAAATTTAAGCGTCTTACTAAGTTGGCAATCTCGGTCTCACCCTTTCACTGTCGAAACAGTTAAATGTAAGCATCTCTTCTACTCCAACAGCTTCTTCTCTCGCACTTCCCGACAGTGGAACTCCCTTCCTCTTACTTGCTTCCCTGATAGCTATAATCTCAAATGTCATGTCAACCGGCATCTTCTGAGGCCTTGATCTTCATCCCTGTCCTTCTATATAGCCTTTCCTCGAACACCCCTCTTTACTATTGCTCTCACTCTCTGTAACCCTTTTCGTGCCTTTTGGCATTCCTGCCTTGCTTGGGTTGAAATGCTTAAAAAAAATTAAGGAAAGATGTCTCTGTTTTCCTTGAAAATTAATGTTCAAAATGTTAACTTTTATTTCGGCTCGAACCCTGACCAACATTTCACCTATGAAACACCATACGACTTTTCAAACAAGAATTCAGAAGCTAGTAAGTATGGCGATAAATCTTGTTCTTTATGACAATAAAATCAGAAATCGATCTATTTCATCGATCTTCATCTGCATTCTATGTCCCTTCAAAATGTAGACGTTCATGGCTCTCCACAATTTCTTATCCTTTGTAGATCTTAATAAATGTTGTCATTTTGTTATTCCTCCACACCCTGTTAAGTAGTTTAGACATTTTTTCCTCTGTCGCTCTTGCCTTCAATCTATCCTGAGGGTATCAGATTTTCCAACCCCTTTCCTCATTATGTGCTTTAAAAATTTCAATAGTCTCTTTCTGATGTTAATTATAAGTTTCGTTTTTGTTTCCATTTTCTCTAAAACTTCGTAGTTGCTCACATGTTCGATCCATAGTATCCTCAGCATCCTTCTGCAGAAACACATTTCTGTTGTCTCAAGTCTCTTCTGCATCTTTGAAGAGGTCGTACAACATTTACTACTATATAGGAGGACTGATATTATGTAACGGTTCACGATTTTTTGTTTCATTTTAACAAATTTTTCCTGTTTCTTAATACTCTGCTTAGCTTTTGAAATGCAACTTTGTCTATCCCAATACATCTTCAGATTTCAGTGTCACACATTCCGTCCTCTGTTAAAACATTTCCCAGATATCTAACTTTGTCTTTTTTCTTTGTTTTTTGGTTATTTTTGTTTTGTTTTGTTTTGTTTTTTTTTGTTTTTTTTTTGTATCTCCAATTTGTAATTTACATGTTGTCTTTACTCGTTCTATCAGAAGAGTCTAGAAAAGTGGTTCTCAACATTTCATTCCTTGTGGCCCATTTCATGCGTTTCTACTAAAAAATCACAACTGTCAGTTACATTAATTTTTTTTTTTTTTTGCCTTAGCAAAATAAAAGATGATATCGGATGAGATAGAAAGTTCTTCAGAAAATAAAAATGAAAAGAAAAAAAATAACTACGGCGCCTTCCTTCGAAAGTTAGAAAGGATTACTATAAAATCATTTAATGTCATCAGCAAATTTGTTAGTCCCTTTTGAAGTTGCCAGAGATATTAATACATTTCTATTGGTACTACGACCTGATCGTTAAGATATATATTGGAGAGGGCCATGACCGAAGATCGCTTTAGGCCTGACAATGACAATCATCATAGGGTTATATATATATATATATATATATATATATATATATATATATATATATATATATATATGATTATTTATTTAAAGATATGATTCCAAAATAAATTTTTAAATAAATAATTATATTTATGCTCTACTTTTGTATCGAGCACTATTTTTTAAAAATAATAACTAAAATACTAAGGAACTTTGGATTATTTACCTAACCAGTTCCTTCCTATTTTCTATATATTTTCACACACACACACACACACACATATATATATATATATATATATATATATATATATATATATATATATATATATATATATATATATATATATATATTTCTGTTTTTGATTAAACATAGATATAACTGTCCAACTGTCTCTTCTTTTTTCGGATCGACAGGATTGCATAAAAAAATTTTAAAAATTCAATTCCTAATTCACAAGTTTTCTTGATGCAAATGTAATACTCGTATATGGTATCTAAATTAACTAAAACATTTGATCTAAACAAAAGAAATGGTAAGTAACTCGTTTTAGCCTTTCACAACCTCTTTTAATTCCCGATAGACAACGAAATTAGAAATTGGTTTGTCTCCATCGAGGCCGACAGTCATATTCAAACCTTTTTATCGTTATTACCACCGGATAGATAAGATAGTTATTGGAGAAGGATTTACTTAAGTGTTCACTGACTCAATGTCTTCCACGTCAAACATTTTGACAAATCAATGACGAAATATTTTTTGTTAACGTATCTAGCAATAGAAGAAAGAAAGAAAGAAAGAAAGAAAGAAAGAAAGAAAGTTCAGTAGATTTTATATATTTTCCAAAGACGAAGTAAATACGAGATCTGAACCAAGATTGCCGATACTGTGTGGATAATTGTTATGTCACTTCTCAGCGCCATAAACTGCCAGCAATTGAGAATATAAATGCACCCAAGAATAATGGGGGATTAAAAGCCAGGCTACTCGTAGTGCAGTAACTGCGTGTCTAGTCCGTTTGGCCATGTCTAAGGACTTTGAATCTCACTCAGTGGTCCATACAAAATTCGACATTAAATAAACCAACAAGGGTTGACATGTCGGCAAATCAACCAGCCAGCAACGGGTGGGGCAATGACTAGCAAGGCTGCTCTGACTAGCTGTTGCTACTAAGTACTGAGTTCGATTCTCACTGGGTACCCCATAGAGAATTCGACATCAAGTGACCCAATAAAGTTTGATATATCGTAAAATCAACCAGCCAACCACTGACTTCATGCATCTTTCATTTTTTTGTTAGAAACTCACCTTTTGACAGTTTCAAACATTATGGCTTCAAGATTTCCTAGCCATTGTTCTACTGGACCAAATATCTTGATGACTCTGATAAAAATAAATAAATAAATAGATCAAATAAAAAAAGGAACATCTCCTACAAACATATATACACACTGGTGATTAAAACATGGAGAATTCATTATTTTTTATAACATAGTAATTGATGTAACAATATATTTAAAAATACACCCAAAGTCCAAATATAACGCTGAATTTACATATGAGATAAGTGAGAGGAAGCTCAGAGCTCCATTGTCCAGAAGGTACCGTATTAGCATTAAAATCCATCCGATCCTGCATTTTCGTGAGTGTCATATGTTAGTTACGTTACGTGTCCTCTCTGGGTGTTAGTGGTCTATTGACAGTTCCTTAGAAGGGATGTCAACACTGCATCAACAGACGAGAACAAACAATTTTCTTCGCGTTTCCTTTTAACTTGCTTTTAATTTAACATAGAAAGGATCGTTTCTTGGAGGAAGCAAGAGAAAAGAGATAGCGAAAATGGATCTTAACAGTTGTCAGACACCCATCCTCTTCACATTTGTGGCTTGTCTCCGAGCTGAAAACTATAGGTACTGTCATATAGGAGGAATATGTATAACTACCGACACTGAGGTTCGATCGTGACACTCTGGACTTATGACTTATGAATCTCACTGAGTGGTCCATACAAAATTCGACATTAAATAAACCAACAAGGGTTGACATGTCGGCAAATCAACCAGCCAACAACGGGTGGGGCAATGACTAGCAAGGCTTCTCCGACTAGCTGTTGCTACTAAGTACTGAGTACTTAGTAATTGATGTAACTTATGTTTTCTGACTACAGCGATTATTTAGTGGAACTATCCAGTCGGATTAGTGTGAATTATTATGGGCCGAGGATTTTGATTTAAAATTTACCGAACGTTAAGCCGAAACGCGCTACTAATAAATTAATCACTTTTACTTGATTGTTTTTGTTAAGTATTTATTTGCGGTTGTAATTGAATACTGTTTTATTTAATATTGAAGCCTTGAGTTATATTTAATTATTAATGTCCACCGTACGTCACAAAATTTACACAATGGAATCGGGGAAAGGAAGGCCCAGAAATGCATTAACGGCCCCATTGCTGCAAAAGAACTCCTCGATAATTTTTCGGTTTTATATTAAAATTTAAACAAAGACAAACATTGATGTCAGGATTCTACACTCATGAGGTTCAAACCTCCCCCCACCATTCAATTCGGGTCACCAGAGTTCTGGACAGTACGGTAGGGTTTAGAATCATATTCGTTATAATTATCATTTTTATCTAACGAATTGTATAGCAAGACTTACGGTCATATCACGTTGAAACATTGATTCCCGTATAATCACTGAAGTCAGACAACGTCGATCCCGATCAGTAACTAGGTGGATGACAGCTTGGGAATACCAAAGTGGTGTACGCTCGAATGTGCAGGTGGTGCAACTGGTCGGAATTGTTAATCGGAGAGCTAAGTTTCAATTCTTGTCAGGTTCGTTATATTCACTTAGGCGAAATACCATTGGGAAAGATGTGAATCCAGCTCTTGTCTCCTCAGCTATGGGTTAATTAGCAAGACTTTTATGACTAGGCTGTTATTATTATCTTCAAAGAAGAAATTCTTACAAACTAAAAATATTTTCTGGCTTTAAATAATCTGCAAAAGCTTGATAAACCATAGAAAATTAATAATTCTATAACAAATATAGCAATAAATCATTGACTTGAAAGCCAAATGGTAACCACATTTTAATAATATTATCCGATCCTGGCTTGATTATTGCTTGCAAAAATGGGAAATGTTTTTCTTGGACCTGAATTTAAATCACTTTAACTAGAAATGGCAACCGAAAACAGAAGTCATCAAAGCCAGGAATACATTTTAAAATGACACAAAACAATTCCATTATGAAATCTTTCTGATAACAGAAGTTGCCGTTCGAGTTCATGTAAAGAATTCCTTGTAAGTTAATAGAGTGAAATCTTTAATCTTCCTCTCGGAAATTGCAGCACTAAGGTTTCATCTTGAGTGAGAGTTGTCATCTATGGTTTTGTGTCATCTCAAAAGTATCAGATGATCACTCAGTTTGTGTTATCACCAACTATCGATAGAGAAGAATGTTTTGCTCGTAAATTCTCTTCCAGGTCTACTCTCGACTCATCTGGAGTATCTTTGCCCAACTTTCCACTTAGAACTGAGCCTTTATTGTGTGATACGCACATAAATCCGTACATGGCATCTGCTGTCAACTCTAAACAGGACCCCCCACGACAAAATATGTGGGCTCAACAATATTCCTACAATAGTATTAAAGTCATATGCTTCATTAAACGTCATGCTGCTTCTTGTTTTCCGTCTTGTTACAATTCCTCTTCTATTTTTCTTATTTTTAACAACTCGGGCGAATCGTTTGATCCTTCGAATTACCAACCTCTTTTTAGCAAAGTACGAGAGGCTCTAATCAATTAAAAATTGGTCGTTTATTGGGCAATATGGTTTTCGCTTCCCTAGGTCTACTTCCGATGTGCTAACAGTTATTGCCGAAAGAGTCTCTCAAGTTTTAGATAGAAAAATTTGAAGCTAGGACTGTTGCTGGAAGGTGTTTGAAATGCAGGTCTTCTTCACAAGTTGAAAGGTGTTTCTGGTTGGAATTTTGACTTTATATAATGTTCTTATCAAATCCTGCAATGAAGATTATCTTGAATGGCTACTCTTCTAGATCTTTCTATATAAATCCGGTTGTTTCCAGGTGCTTTATCCGAGGATCTACTTTATTCCTAATTTTTATCAACAAGTTCCCGATCTGGTATCTATGAAAGTGACACAACTAGTTACTCCTGCATTAATAGTAAATTTAAACAAGTTCGATAAAAGTCAAATCTGCAGCTTATATAAAAAATCACCTCCAATTTATTGGTACCTCGGCCAAGAAATAACTTGCGCATTTTAACGCCTCCAAAACTAAACTGTTCTCTTTTAATCATCTTAGAGAACATTTATTTTTGCCTGACGTCAGCATGGCCGATGCTAACCTCCAGCAAGGTAACTCAATATACCTACTCAGTCTAACATTTATGAATTGGAATTATTATATTGAATCAGTTGATAAGTCTGACGCTAAGTTTGTTCACTTGCCAGAATCTATCTTACGCCATGACGTTAGTTGTCGTCTGCCTTTTGGAACTTGTCCTTTTATTGTCATTTGTAATTAATAAGGTTTTCTCCGTTTCTTTCCCTCTCAGTAAGCTCTTTCGTCCTAGTGGCTTTATTGTCTTGCTTGTGAGTGAAATAGTTACAAAAATACATTCTCCTACCTTGATAAGGGCACTGTTTCTCCTTCTATCGATGTCATAGATATTATGTTGTCAGGTGGCCTCTCTCCAAAAACAATTCCAAGACAATGAATATTACCAAAACATTTCCCCAAATGGCGCTGACAAAAGAACAGATAGAAAAAGTTGTTATAAAATTCGACATAAACTGTGTCAACCACAACATGTACTGCTTTGTTATCTTCGGGCATTTTTCTTTACAATGATGTTTACCCTGTACAAGGCCCAAGAGCCAGTCTATTACAGAATAAGAAGTACAGCTTGTGGGGATGTGTGTTATAACGGTTAACCATAGACTTGAACAGATTAAGCAGTCAATCTTAATCTAGATTAATTACAATCTCCAGATAAAATGACATAATGTTAAACAAGTAGATTTTCTTGATGTTACGTTAAATCTCGTTAATGATATATTTCAACATTTTATGAAGAATGATACCAACCCAATTTATATTCATCCCAATTCTAACCACCCTCCATCTGTAATCCAACATATACCTTCGTCTGTAGAACGTAGGATTAGCGAACCACCCATCTGACAAAGATGTGTTTGATAAATATAGCAATATTTATAATAAAGTTTTAAAGACTAGTGGTTATAAGTACATAGAAATCAAGTTTAGAAAATATGATGATAGTGGTCCAAAGAAAAGAAATAGAAAGATAATTTGGTACCCCAACCTACCATTTAAACCTTTAGGTCATAAGTTCCTCCATTTGATTGGTAAACATTTACCTAAAACTAACTCTCTTAGTAAAATATTTAAAAGAAACACATTAAAACTAAATTATAGATGCACTAATAATCTTGAGAAATTACGCAATAATAAAATTTTAAACCAGTTTAATAATTTGGATCTAAAATTATGTGAAGTCAGTAAACTTGTTTTGAATTCACACAAATAGAGAACATGGGTAAAGTTCCAGTAAAATTTAATATAAAGTAAGTATTTTCAAATTTGTAGAAAAAGCGTTTCCAATCATAATGTTATTTTGTTTTGTTTACTTTTGGAGCGTTCAGTTTCTTCCTTTATTTACCTCTTAAATATTTATTTACAGCAATAAAATAATAATAAATATTAATAAATAAAGAATAATAATAAATATTAATAAATACTTATTTACTCAAATATTCATTTACATTTTCTGGAAGATTCAGTTTCTTCACTTCTTATTTATCTCTGAAATATTTATTTTTAGTAACAACAATAATAAAAATGTCCTCGTATATTTAATGATAATTTCATACGTTTGTTAGTTTTATTCTTTTCTTATTTATTGATTTGTTTCTATTACTGTCATTAAACTCGAAGTGGTACATTTGATAACGAACGATACCTAGTGTCAAATAGATATGGTCGTCCCTTGCCATGATAGAAGGCTTACTTGTCCCAGTGATCCCAAGAACGAAGATTTCTGGTGTTCCAACTCCTGTAGGGCCATCCATGTCGGTTTTCGAAGCGGGAGGACCAAATCGTACGCAACCAACGCTCGATGGCCCCAAGGCTGGAATAGACACAATCTCAATGGCCAAACCAGAAGAACAAGGCAGCGCCAATCGGGCTGGCGTAACCAAGGCGGACCTTAACAGATCACGCATCCGACAGCCAGATGCAATCAGGTTTGCCAGATCTCGTTTGTCTCAATCCCCTTTGGGTTGCGACGAAGGAGCTTCTGGCCAAATGTGTGAGCTTCTCTGTTTATCAAATTCACTCGAATGGTCTCGTCAAACTCTGATTCACAGCCAGCTCAGCCACCGTTGCAAGAGGAGAGAGGAAGGGAATGGAGAGAGAGGATGACGATCCCGATTCTCGGATGCAAGCGGATGCCAACAACAACGACAATTATCCAAATATTTTTTCTCAGTATTCCCTGATGAAATAGTGACGAGGTCTTATATGCCACCCAATATGGCACTCAGACAATTAGCATATATTTTCAAATATTTTTATCTTTTATCGTTTGTTTGATTTCTTTTGAAATACTTTTTCAAGATGTGGTTCAAAAAGTGAAACGTTTACGTACCTGAATAGCAATGGAGTCTCTACAATTTGCTAATACATCCAGCAGTTCCTCGTTGCTCAGAAAGAAAAACCGGGGAAATGTCAGGCGTTTGGTCTCGAGATAATCCTACAAGAATTTCAGACAAATATTATAAACAGTAGCCGTATAAATATGGTTACAATTTCAAACGAACAAATAAACAACAAAGAATAATTCTATCAACACATTGAATGCCAACCACAAGATAATTCTTGGTTGACAGTTTTTATTATGACAACGACCAAGATTTATTTTGTTTTTTGTGGTTTTGCCATCAAGTCTACAACCAGAAGATTTTACTTTGCTTTCAACGTAAGTACCTGGCACAAGAACGAAAGGCCCAACTAAATACTTATACTTTTAATAGTAAGTCTTCAGTTTAATCTATAAATCAACACACAAAATAAATCAAACATATGAGAACTTTAGAGGTAAAATCACCTTTAAATAGCGGAAGAATTTTTATTGACTGGACATAGACATAACTATCAAATTAGCTTAAATCCGACCTATGACGATAAACTACATTCGGCAGCAAGTCCTCTAATCGGGAGACTGGAGGTTTTGAGAAGCGTGGAAGAACCAACTCTTAATTGCTGTTGTTCCTGACCCGAGGTGATTGCATCTATTAAGGTCTCAGTTATGGGCAAACAGTGAACCCTCAAACAAAAGCAAAACACTATAAAAGTATAAAAATATATTTTCGTAGTAAAAATACGAGGAATACATTTTATATAAAAAATGACCAGCAAAATATATTTATAGCAAAATGACCATTTCATCTATAGTTGAATGCATACCATTGCATTTAAAGTATATTTAGTTGAAGCCATAAAATTGAATTCAAAATATTTAGACCAGCATTAAATAACCCATAGAGATGTTGATAGGCCGCTAAACAAAATCAACCAAATCAGCCAAATTAGTCTCAGTGAATATACCTGACCAGATAAAGTTGATTACGAACTTTAGAAGTTTATGCTTTTTTCTGGAATATGCATTTTTCTCGTCTCTATATATCCATCTGAAATACAAAATATGCCAATTTTAAAATCATTGCATATTATATATTAGCACATTGACTGCGAGCTAGGCGAGAACTCCTCGACTACGAGTTATCTCGTCCCAACTACGAGTTATCTCGTACCTGGCATTTTCTGATGCTCATGACGACTTTATTCGCACTGATACTTGTGAAAATAATGTGAAAATAATTATGAATAAATAGTGTGAAAATAATGTTCAGTTAAGGCTATAAATCAACTCATAAGACTTTTTATTGCCTAAGTTTGACAATCAACATGTTAAGCAAAACTAAACAATACATTTATAGAAGGTGAAAAAGAACAAATCCAATTTATCTACACGCACACACAGACACACAGACACACACACACACACACATATATATATATATATATATATATATATATATATATATATATATATATATGTATGTATGTGTGTGTGTGTATTTAAATAAAAAGAATAATAACTGATACAATGATACAGACATAAGGAAAACCCAGACATTCCTTGTCCAATTGACGTAGATTTATCTGTAACCATGGAAACGGGATTTTAGCTGTGTCTTTAAAACCCAGTAATTTTAAAAGTTACTCCAAAATTCGCTTGAGGATGAAATGGAACTAATGTCTTTAATTTAATTGCAAAATTAAATTCGTGGCTTTTAGCTTCCATTTTTGAAACATGGTTAGAATTGTGTAGCGGGAAAAAAACACATTTTAAATCAATTAATTTATAATATATATATATATATATATATATAAACACTTTCAGGAGGAGTAATGGATAGCAGCTCGGATTAAGGAATCGGAGAGACAAGTTCGAATTCCAGTCGGATCTATTACATTCACTTGGGAAAGGTATAGATCCTCTTCTTCTACTCCCAGCTATGCGTAAATAGCAGGACAGACTGAGTTCTATAGCCTTGGATGGCAACTGGTCTAGGAGAAGGACAATTCTGAATTCAAAACCTGCGCAGGGTCGTTTGGCAAGCTTGTGGCACGTAGTGCATGGGATCTCTGCATTCGACCCTTCAAAAAGTGTGGTTGGTTCTGCACGAAAGATTCACCACTATATTCAAATGCAGGTATGCAGGTATCTGGCTGCCGGTTCCTAGGAACTGAGTTGCTGACCCTCATACGTCGAATACGTCGGGAGGGCCCACGATAGATAGATAGATAGATAGATAGATAGATAGATAGATTGTGTAATTAGACAGTAATCTCTCTTTTATACAAGTCTCGTTAAAAACGACTGACATGGTGTTGAGATTTAGCTTTTTAATTAAAAAGTGTGTAAAACTTTCCAAATGTTCTGCATTTTCGAGCGCTTTCGACTATACTTGTAGCCATTATCAAGGATGATTTTATTCACTAAAGAAAGCACACGAGAATTCATCTTCTTGTCTGCTTTTTCTTAAAGAACACAACAATGCAAAATAGGCACTAGTTAACAATGGTTTTCCTAACTGCCTCATCGACTACGAGATTAGACTATTTATTTCCAAAGTAAATAATAACGATACTGAATTTTGGTAAATATATCTGTTAAAATGAGATGCCAGTTTACATTTTTGCGTATACCATTTCTGAATAGTTATTGGACTTTTAATCCGACATTATTTTTTCTTCATACAAACGTTTTATCTATTTACCTCCTACTATTAGAGATGACCACTAAATATAAGGTTTATAGTAATGACATACATTAGATATATATATATATATATATATATATGCATGTGTGTGTTCGTGTTTGTGTGTGTGTGTGTGGAGACAATGAGACAAAGCACAAAAGCTTTTAATGAAGCGATTCGCCGACGTGTGTTGAATTTTAGGTTATGGCGATTTTCTAAGATTTATCTAAAACTGAATCATACATTTTGGAAGCTTGACTTGTGTTTGTTTTGTTTTGTTTGTTTAAAGGCACATCAACTCTTTATGGGTCATTTAATGCCAAAATTTACAAAAATGTATTGCTGGCAATTTTTCTTTTACAAAAATGGACTGCTTGTAATTCCTTTACTATGAAAAATGCATTGCCGGCACTTCTAGTACAAAAATATATTTTTATACTTTCATAGTGTTTTGACCCCAGTTTCGGGTTAACTATTTGCCCATAGTTGGATGCTACCATATTGAATCATGGTGGACCTGTGAACAACAGCAATTAAGAGATGATTTCACGCTCATCAAAACTTCCTGATCTGTTTGTCCATCTAGTTTGTCGCTACACCCAGGAACGATTGACTTGTGAATTTAGCAGAACTGACAATTTCATTCGAACAAGATCAAAAAAAGAACTATTTAGTCATTGTTATAACAATTAAAGACGGAAAAAAATTGATATAAAACCTCAAGACTCTTTTGAATTTTGTCCAGGTCCATATTGGAACTCTGCAGAATGTCATGAAGACCATGTCGAAGAATGGCATTGGGTACATTAAGATCGTCTCTCAAGGACTGCATCAATTCACGCCATTTTCGGTCAACTTTCAAGAACATAAGGTATTCATTTGGAAGCTGTCTGCAAAATAGAAGGGATTTCAAGAAAATCATTTTGAAATTTTAACTTTTCACCATGTGAATATTGTCACTATTATTCGCAAATTGGAAAAAAACAAAGAGACTTTTCATTAGAATTTAGTATAAGTGGTATGATATATATATATATAAATATATACTACTGGATTTTACCGTAGTTATCGACCTATGAGAGTCAAGCAGATCAGTTCTTAGAACCAACATCCAAATTACCTACATTACCTACATATCATTTGATTCTAGTGGCGAAGGATAGAGCAGAACGAACCACAATCTGTCCTGCTTTTTATCCACTGATGGGGGGAGAAGCGAAGGTAATGAACTCGACAAGAATTCGAACTCGGCACTCTGATTCCACAATTCGAACCGCTATCCACTACTATATATATATATATATATATATATATATATATATATATATATAATAGCAACAGATCAGCTAATCACCCTACATTGTTTTCAACCTTTTGATATCCTCAGGCGATATATATATATATATATATATATATATATATATATATATGTGTGTATGTATGTATGTGAGGGAATAAAAAAAAAGAAAAACTTATCTTAGTCGATATGTTTCTTTTTCTGAGAGACTTTATCAAGGCAAATGTCACTTATATATATATATAAAGAAAGAAAGAACAGTAAGATATATAATCCGGTGTTCTTATTGATTTTTTTTTTTTTTTTACAAAACAGTGCTCAATGTAAATATACAAGGGATAAATATTATAAACTAAATGATTTAAAATATGGTTTCTTCGCTACACAGTAATAGCCATGTTTCAAAACCTGAAGCTAAAAACTTCAAATTTAATTATATAATTAAATTAAAAACATTAGTTCTGTTTCATCTTCAAGCGAATATTGCAATAACTTATTTTTAAATTGACTGAGTTTTAAACGCACCTATAAATTCATAATTTCCTGTTTCCAACAATACAGAGAAATCTATTCATTTAGACAGGGGCGGTAGTGTGTCCATTTTTATTAACTATTGTTGTATCAATTATGAGTTACGTTCGAAAAAGAGGTTATGTCTAGGGAGGGTCGGGGTATATTTTTCAACGAATTCTGACATACGTTAAACGCATGTCGTCTGGGTTTTTTTTTTATTATTAACGACAAAAAGTTTTTCGGCATTTTTTCGTCCTTGTATACTTGAAAATTCTTTCTAAAAGGGGTGTTTGGGTTAGAATACGTTTATATTTAACTACAATTTTAAAATATTTTTACTCTTAATTACTAATAGAATATATTTCTTTTTTAAATTAAGTAAATGTAATAGAATTACTTAAATTATTTAAAAATTATTTCTTCTATCACTCCTATCTGATCTTGCTCTAAATTTTCTGTAATCCATTGCGTCCTAGTGGCTCCCTGCCTATTTGGGGTGAAATGTTTAAAATATATATATATATATATATATATATATATATATATATATATATATATATATATAGTTTCTCATGTATGCACATAGGACATGGGTCATTTAATGACCTACATATTCTTGCTTTTCTTATTAATTTCCATTTTACTGTAGTGTTTTATTGGGTTTTTTTTTAAAAGAACTCAGTAAATTTAAAAATAAGTTATTCCAAAATATTGCACATTGAGTGCTGGTGCTAATAAATTAGTGTTCGACGTAAAACATCTATAATTTATATTAATAATAAATAATTTATATTAATAATAAATAATATATTTTTCTCGCGAATTGCACAACTCTGAACACAACGCAATTTCCAGGTGAAGACTGAAAATCAATGTGTGTGCGTGTGTGATGTTTATTCTTTAATTATTACCAAACAGTTTTCTGACCTTTGGATGTCAAGGGCGCCAAATATTTCTTCAAAATAAATCCAACTTCTTTGGCAAATTAGCCAAATATCCAAAGTACGCAACATTGTCTGCAATTTTCTTTCCCACTCTTCGACAGAAGCCTGCAGAAAAGTAATAAAAAACAAACAAACAGTGTTTTATATTTGTTTTTGTAGAATTACTCACTCGGAACGGACTGGCAAGATAACTTGCAAAACGATATCTCTCTGGTAATACCATTTTTTCTGGAACCACTGATTGTACATTTTATGAAAAGATTTTAGTGTCTTTGAAGGAGAGATGAGGTCCTACATTCAACCATCAGTTTCATATTCTCACAGAAATCACTGAAGACTTAAAAAAACAAAAACATTATGAAGAAACAAGAACAATAGAAAAGTAGTCAGGAAGACAGTAGATAATGATTGCATTTAAATTTTTAAAGATCAAAATTGGCTGTAAAATATGGAACCGGAAGAGAGCTCCACAAACGAGAAATGTTAAGTGAAGAAACTTTTAGCATATAATTACGTTTAGATCTAACCAATTCAACTGTAAATTGATGAGACCTTATTGACAATCAAGCACTGCGCTTAAATTCATAAAGTCTAGGTTCTTTAGCGAAGAGCCCATTCCAACAATTACAATGAAATTATTTATATAAAAGGCACAGGGAAGCAACTTTACGGCAGTGGGGAATTGACTGAAGCCGAGATGTCAGGTCCAAACCAATAATATTGCTGATCCTTCTTTGGATTTTATATATCTAAATATATAGCAGGAACACCGGACCATTCTAAGCATGAATGGATCGTAGATTTATAGATATGTATGATCGATTCTAGAGAGAAAAATTGTTAAATCACATTCATGAATATATGACCCCTACTCTTAGTAATAGACTATTATTTGAAATTTAATTATTAGAATTTCTTTACAGCATGAATTTGAAGTTGAGAATTCCATGATTCTTAAAATTAAATAATATTTCTTTCCTTGTATTAATTTCTTTACGTTTTGAATGGCCAAACTGATTTTGAATACTAATAAACCTCAAAAACAAGACTTGCCGCAACTAGACATTTTTACCTTGATTGGTCGAACGTATTTGGAAGCTCGAATGGTTGCAATGGTCACCTGACTTTCTTCAAGCAAAGGAAGCAAGTCTTCAACTCCAACGATGATCCATGAATTGGCGTGAGGTATTATTTTAAGTTGAGTCATCTCCCACAAATTGATGATCTATAACGAAAGAAAAAAGTGCTCTTGTCCAGCGAAAATCAAAATATCATCTTTTTATTATATGTTAAATGTCTCAATCTTTTTTTAAAATATTTTAGAATTATCATTATTATTATTATTATTACTATTTGCTTTACTAATTTGAGCAGCATAGTCATCTTCGTTGTGATGCTTATAAAGTTTCGAGTGTTGCATCCTCTGGTTTTCTTCAGGTATCTGTGGTTGTACACGGTAAACTTTTGGAATTTCAAACTAAAGCCTTAATTCAGTCAACGGAGATATATTGTTCCTTGCTTATCGATTCATCTGTCTGACTTCCAAAAATTCATCCAAGGTTATCAAGTACGAAGACAGATACTCGAAGAAGGCCAGAGAGTACAACGGCCGAAACGTAGTAAGTCTAACAACCAAGATGAACATGCTGGTACGAATAATAAATTAAATGCCGAAATCAATATTTTTTCAGATTTTTTTTATCTCACGGCACGCTTGAACCCATAATTAAACTTATTAAATTTTGATGAGCAAAAAAAGGGTATACTTTCTTATGATTTATTTATTAACACAAAAACAAAACAATTTATATATTGTAATAAAAAGATAATAATTTAAACTTTTTCTTTTATTATGTTTTTTTTTTAAATATACGCTCTTAAATAGGCCGCCGAAGGGAGTCGTCAGTGATGAAAATTGACTTGATTCATCAGGGAGTTTCGAGTCTTTTAACATCATACACTCCATTACCAAGCCAACCCTAATCAGGTGAGATCAAACCCTGAGTCCCCCTCTGCTATCAAACGCTAGCAGAGACTAAAAACTTTAGACTAGATTGGATGAAAGTAGACCATGTTTTCCGCGCACTTGATTGGATGTTCGTAACAACCAATCCACTGCGCGGACTGAATTTTTAAATTGTCCACGGGAGACTGGCAAATTTTTTCTCTCTGTGGATAAACAAATATCTATTTCTTTTCCTGTTTATTATAATTTAATTCAATATCTGAGCTTGACTTTTTCTTTTTTGTTTTTGTCTTTTAGAACATTTTTGCAAGGTTCAATTTTGCACAGGCATTCGCTGAAATCATTTTCCAAAGATTCTAATCCTGATCAATTTTTGTTTTTAATTTATATATTGCGTGCACGCTTATTTATTATAAAAATGGTATACTTGTATAATCAATTGAAAGGATTTTAATTTTTGTATATACACTTATTGTACTTTGGACTTCTTTTGAAAACAATTTAATAACGTTTTAAAATGTTCACTGCACACCTAAGATCCTCTTTACAGCACACAGCTTGAAAATCACTGGTCTAAATCGTTATAAATAACTAGATAAGCAGTTAGTTAAAATTAGCATAAAAATATTAAACTGATCCCCAACTTAATATCCAAAGCTAAAAGTATTTAGAATTAGCTAAGAGTCTTGAATGAACAGCGAATGACTATAAAGTGTAGTGGGATTTATTCTTTTGATAAAAAAATTATAAGCTCCTGGTACATTTGACCGGCTAACAATTTTGTTGAACTCGTATAAATCCAAAGGAATAATTAATAAGACAGAAAATCTGAACAAAGAAATAATAACAAATATATTGACAACACATTTTACAAACGAAAAAATGAGAAATGAAATGTGAAAAGTTCAGAGGAGCTTTAAGTGCCTTCAGTTAATTACTCACATTTTGCAGGAGTGACAAGAATACGTCTTTTCACGATGAAAAGTCACCGAGAAAAAGATCGAGTCTTTCAAATCTCGCGCCGCCTGTAAATCGTCAAGGAGTAATAATTCCCAAATCTCGCCGCAGTGAGATTTTATTAATCAGAGGGCGTTAATTTAACAAAAGAGTTGTCATAAGAGAATTAGTAATGCTGAGAAGTAATAAGACAGGAAGCTGTGGAGGCCTAGAATATTTGAGGAAATATTACAGCGAATATAATGGTAAATAATAAGTCAATTTATAATTTCGGTGGCAAACCCGATTCATTGCAATAGTTTTTCTTATGACGATAGCATATTTTAAAGCAATGCAACTTAGATACACATCGTTGCTTTCCACAGGCCTCTTTCGATCGATGTCCCCTACATAATACCTGTATAGTGGACAAAGTAGAACGTTTCTTTTTATTAAAATGGATTAGATAGACCAGCAAATATTTAGTTAATCTTTGCACAAAACATATTGACTGAAGTTTTTAATTAAGAAATACTTGTCGAAACGTTATCTGGAAGAAGGACAAGACCGTATATACACGCGTATAAGTCGACTTCATGTACAGTGCGACACATGAAAAATTTTTAATGAATTTCAACCTCTTCGGAAAAGGTTTTTCTGTGTATAGCGCGATGCTTATTTTTAGTGTAAAAAATGATCCTAAAACTCACACTATACAGAAATATATACAGTACTTTGTGTTAAAGTTTCTCACAACAACCAGAAAGACTTTACCTTCTTTAACATAGTCTCCAGCGTCCCTTCGTTACTTGCACGACTGCTAATTTCTTGAATTCTGTCCTTGAACCGAAATAGCTGAAAAAGAAAATGGCGTTTCTCCTGAATTAGCAGATTGCCTGATGCGGCAACATTTGACCAGATGTACAAAAGAAAGAAAAATAGACGAAAGAACAGCAAGTTTATATATATATATATATATATATATATATATATATATATATATATATATATATATACTTAATGAACAGCAGACACTTTAAGGTACCATAAGAGTAATTTATTTCACCAAAATCCTTTTTAAAGGATTTTGGATCATCATCTTCATTGTTGGAAGTGTTACCTGATGATTGGTGAAATAAATTATTGTAATGGTACCTTAAAGTGTCTGTTGTTCATTAAATATTGGCTCTGTTCTTCACATTGAGCTCTCAGGATTTCATCCTCTTTGGATTTACCAATTCAGTTTACCAAATTCTTCATAACTTAGCTATATATATATATATATATATATATATTGGAATATGCAAGTTACCGCGGCAAAAATGCACATTTGTCGCGGTAACTTGCATGTTCCAATGTAACTGTTTATAGTAGATATTCATTGCTTTACTTCTTGTATTGAGACCTTTTTTGAATTAATATTATGAACGTTTGATTTATATTCTTTTCGTTCTTTTTTGGATATTTATATATATATATATATATATATATATATATATATATATATATATATACTGGCTGTAATTGTCCATCCTACAAAATGTTAATATCTAGAATACCACTAAACTGAGTTTCTTTTTTCCAGGTTTTTAAATAAGATGTTTGGCCCTACACCATCTGAATCACTGAAAAATCCTTTGAGATACTCAGCTAGAAAGAGAACAGGTTAAAATAATTTTGTGTCAACCCAATATATATATATATATATATATATACATATATATATATATATATATATATATATATATATATATATATATATATATATATATATATATATATATATATATATATATATATATATATATATATATATATATATATATAATGAGAGAGGATCGGGAGAAACAATCGTTCGAAACTTGCCTTCTGTTCCATGAGGATACCAAGAGTTATGGAATCGTCTTTGTCAACTCGGTTGCCCATTATTTGCTCCAGCTGTTCCCAGTGTCGTGGTTTCAACGATGGATTACAGAGGCTGAGAACGATTGGCACAATTTGCTTAAAACTCAAGACGCTTTCCCGCAGTTTCGGTACGAGTTCGTTTGGTGGTAAACCTAAATAATAATAATAATAATAATAAACATGACTTAATTCATGGGGGTTGTATAACTGCAAAAATAAACAAATGATACACAGGTATGATGTCCAACACAACAATGCTACATCATTTTTTTGTTTTTTGACGAACGACTGTAACTTCAGCGTATAATTAAAGGTGCACATTATGAAAAGATATCCACAATTCACAGATCTTTCAACTCTTAAAAAGCATGAAGATGATTACATATGCAAATTATTAACGTCTTACCTCGGGATCAATGAACAGAATGACGGGAGAGTTCCTAAGATTTATACTAAACTAGTTGATCGATTTTCCTTACTAACTCATCAACTAAGTGGTCATTTCAAGATGAGCACGTTCTCTATCATGTTACTCACAATTCAGTTGCATTCCATTCTCGCTAGCTCCGTTTCATTCATTTTGTCGCGCGTTGATTACCAGTGCAGCTGTTTTTCTCAAGAGAAGCTACGTTTGTACAAAGATTTAGGTTTTTATATTCTTATACTTGTATACAATGTTTAACCATAACTTGAAGAAGGCAGACATATTGTCGAAACATTGTTAAAACACTGAGTATTTTCTTTTTTTTTTTTCTTCTGTGAGTGTTGAACAATATTGGAATAGTTATGTCAGTCATTTTGTTTAATAATAGTATTAATAAATCTGAGAGAAACACCGCCATGAAACTTATCGAGAAATTGTCCAAATACAAGGACCTGGAGATCGAGATGAACAGGATGTGGGGAATGAAGACTGAGACTGTACCAATAGTAATCGGAGCACTGGGCTTCCTGAGAAAAGGAATGGACAATTTTACAGTGCCCCAGGTAAGATCAACATACAGGTTTCCCAGAATATCACCCTACAAGGAACATTTCATATAAGAAAAGTGCTATGAATTAAATGAAAATTCTCCAGTAGAGCCTAACGACCATAGTTTGAACCTGGATCTACAGGATACAAAGCAGAAAACATAATAGACACGAATAATAATAATAATAATAATGATAATAATAATAATAATGGTAATAATAACAAAATATTGTACTTACAAGTGCAGCCCAGACCTTATGAAAGGCTTTATCTATGTAAAATATGTGTGATCTTAAGTGTTTTTTGTTTTTGTTTTTTCTTGAAAATGAGTATACACCAGAAATCAAAGAAAATATAATAATAATAATAATAATAATAGCAGTAGTAGTAGTAGTAGTAGTAGTAGTAGTAGTAGTAGTAGTTACGAGCATTTGGATTAAAGGCTGAAACAGAAGCCCTTATTCTTGCAGCACAAGACCAGAGTCTTTTCACTAGAAACTTTCAGGCAAATATCATACATAATAGTGTGGATCCAAAATGCAGGTTCTGTGACAAATATCAGGAAACCATAGATTATCTAATCTCAGGATATCCTGTACTTGCACCAAATCAATATTAAAGTCGACAATGTGCAAACACTTTGGAAAAGATGTTAATTAATACTGGTATGAACACCACACAGCGCCGGTTATAGAAATAGAAGACATTATAATTCTATGGGATTATTGAAACAAATAGGCCGATCATAATTGTCAAAAACCGAAAAGAAAAAATTTGTTTACTAATAGATATGGCTTGCCCAGTGGACTGTAAATAGCAACCAAGAAATTGTAAAAACTATCAAAGTATAAAGACGTAGAAACCGAAATAGAAAGAATGTGGAAATTGAAAGCAAGAATAATAACTGTCATAGTAGGAAAGCTTGGAATGATAAAAAAAGGAACGCAACAATACACTGAAAAATCACTAGAAGTTCAAGCTTAACAGAAATACAAAAAATGTCTTGATAAGTACAACCCACACACTAAGAAGAATTTTCTCTATGGAACGCTAATGACGTTATGGAAGTTGGAAAAACAAATCATAAAATGTAGCCATAACAACACACCATTACCTGTCTTAAGTCTTCCCGTCCTGGGTAAGACGATAAACTACATCTGACAGCAAGGCCTCTGATCAGGGGGTTTTGAGGAGCATGAAACCACCTCTTAATTGCTGGCCTATCTCTTTATCTCAGTATGTTCCTGTCTATCTATGTATCTCATTCAGTTCATATCTGTCTGTCTTTCTATCCCAGTATGCTCCTATCTATCTCATTCTGTTCAGATCTATCTATCTATCTATCTATCTATCTATCTATCTATCTATCTATCTATCTATCTCATTCGGTTCATATCTATCTCTCTATCTCAGTATATTCTTATCTATCTCATTTTGTTCATATCTACCTATCTCTCTATTTCAGTATGTTCCTATGTATCTCATTCTGTTCCTATCTATCTATCTATCTATCTATCTATCTATCTGCCCAAATATACAATGTGCATATATATATATATATATATATATATATATATATATACATATATATATATTTATATATATATGTGTGTGTGTGTGTGTATATATATATATGTCCTGTGTGAGACGATTGCGTCTAGCATGAAACAGCCTGTCGCCTCTAAGTGTTGACTTCAATGTTCACTTTTATATTTACACACGCTCTATCTCTGATATTGAGCACTTTATCCCATAAATATAGCACAACTTAAGACTATATTTCTTCATATATATATATATATATATATATATATATATATATATATATATATGAAATAATTCCAGATAGTATATATCTGTAAAAGGACAATATGG
Organism: Acanthosepion pharaonis; assembly: GCA_903632075.3. Classification (NCBI taxonomy): domain Eukaryota; kingdom Metazoa; phylum Mollusca; class Cephalopoda; order Sepiida; family Sepiidae; genus Acanthosepion; species Acanthosepion pharaonis. The sequence continues at coordinate 417,733 of CAHIKZ030001399.1, forward strand.
TTAAAAACGAAAATAAAACTTATTTTTGATGACGCGTTTCGTCCTAAATAGTAATTTATCAAGGTAAGTCCCTTTATTTATTTTTGTTTATTCTTGTTTGTTTTTATTTTTCGATTTTTAAGTAACGTAGTAAATAATTGTCTTCATCACATTTAAGATGAGTTCTTATCGTTTATTTAGGAGTTTGCATTTGTCTGAGAAAGTAATTACAGCTATTTTATCCTCCAGACAGAGTTTACAGTTTTGAGATTTATTGCTGTAAGCTGATGCTTTTTTCCTTATTTTTCATGAGATTTTTGTTGTGGTTTTAATGAAAATTAAAAACCAATAAACAAAAATAAAAAAACAAATAAAATAAAATAAGCAAAAATAAGCAGAATAAATCCGAACTAATAAATAAGTAAATAAATTAAGTAAATAATAAACAAATAAAAAAATCCCGCACACATAAACACAAGTAAACATAATAGCAATAAAATAATCGGTAATGAATTAATAAACGTTAACAGATAACACTATAAATTGCCAAAAAACTGCATCTGGATCCACAATTATTTCCATCCAATAGCACCTACAATATTTTGAAATATTAGCGTTACCGGCGTCCAGAACAACCGTTAGATAATACTATAAAATACCCACAATGTATCACTGACTTGTATATATATATTCCTCGATAGGGGAAATTTGTTTATATTCATTGTAGGAATGTTGTGCTTATATTTCTTTTTTGCCAGTAGGAGAAAGGCGTTAAATATTTTTTTTCTGTTTGTGTGTCTGTACATGAATTGTGCTTACCTTTTTCAAGCATGTAGACAGTCTGTGTGAACCTGGTCATTTGCTTCTGGAGATTGTCAATATCGATGCCTTGAAATGGAACAGACATCCACTCAACAACCAATTTATTCCATTCCTTGTCAGCTTCCAGAACCAATTTTCGCAAACCAAGATCTCGTTCCAGTTCAGTCAGGTCTTTGAATATTCGCATGATGAAGTATTTGGAATCTTCGGTCATGTCTTCTTCACTGCAGAATCGTCATTAGAAAAATCATTTCAAATTCAAAGAAGCAATAATTGTAAAGATGTAACTACGCAAACCACATAATAATGTCCAATTAGTATTGATATAAAAACACCAACATATATCCACGCCTACTTAATTCAGTCAGTTATGTGCCATACATGATACACGCTTAGGCGATCATGTATCGAAAGATACATGACTGACGAGGCATATTTTTTCCTGCAGTAGGTTCCCATCTCTTTCTGAGGTAGGCCAGTTGTCATCAAAGGCTAAAGAACCAGCTCTCTCCTATTTACACATAGCTGGGGGGAGAAGAAAAGCATATTTTCCCAAGGGTATTAGCACGTAAGTGGATGTAATTGATTCGACTGGAATACGAACTCGGCTCGCCAATTCCTCAGTCCGAGCCGCTATCCATTACTCCACCGTACAACACTGAATTTACGCACATATACAAAGTAGTCCTTATAAACGATTTAATAAATAGAGCACATTTAATTTCCTCTATACACACAATATTTCTAAACGAATTCAAAACTATAAAAGCAAGCACTCATTAATAATTTCTCTCACTTCATCCTTATGTACCGTGTCCCTTCAGGACGTAGGCGATCATGGCTCTCTCAACAATTTCATGTCCTTCGTAGTCAATTGTGATCAAAATAACAAAGATGAGGATACTTGATAGAATGATTCATGGAATAAAGCTTTTTATGGTAACTCATTTGTTATCCATTTGCAATGCATTTTTAAAGTAAATCTATTTTGATCAAAATAACAAAGATGAAGATACAAGTCTGAACAAGTCTGCTATTCTTCATCAATATCCAAAAGGAACACTGCTTCTAAGAGAAGATAAAAAAATAGCAAATTTATTGAGAGACACAAAGGACAGGAAATCTTTTTCTTTTTTTTTTTTTACTTCGAAACCATCTTCCACCATCCATTTACTCAAATTGATTTTCATGCATTGTTTTCCTCTTGCCTTCAAGCTGTCCCGTGAGTATCAGATTTTCCAAGCCCTCGTTCCTCATTATGTGCTCTAGAAACCACAACTCTCTCTTCATGATGTTAAGTATATGTTTCCTTTTTGTTTCCATTTTCTCTAAAACTTTGTCGCTGTTCATATGTTAAATCCATTTTATCCTCAGCATCCTTCTGTAGAACCACAATCCTGCTGCTTCAAGTCTCTTCTTCATCTTTGAGGAGATTGTCCATCATTCACTGCCATATAAGACAGATATCACGTAACAGTTCACTATTCTTTTCTTTGTTTTTCACAAGATTTTTCTGTCTCTTAATACTCTGCTTAGCTTTTGGAATGCATCTTTGGCCAATCCAATGCGAACTTGGATTTCGATGTTGTATTTTCCGTCCTCTATTAAAACACTTCCACAAATATTTAAATTATTGTACTCGCTTGGTTTTGGTATCTCCGATTTGTAATTTACATTTTGGTCTAATCTTTTTGCTAACAACCATACATTCCGTCTTCTTGTAGTTGATATTTAATCCTTTCTTCTCTCTTTCCTTCACTACTCCCTAACTAATCATAGTAAGTATTTTCTTTACACGGTATGGATGGAGTTGAAGTTGTGGTATTGTCCCATGAATGTTGCTCTTTCTGAGCGACGGTTCGGTTCAACTTTCTTTCTACGGACAGAGAGGAACCCGAAGGAGGCTACGCCGAAGGGCGGAGTCTGCTTCGGGGAGGTAAAAGCGGCCCTGAACCCGTTTATACAGGTTCAAATGGGCTATTTTTTGGCCGAGCCTAATGGCTCGGAAATGCCCACGTTAAAAAGGCTTTGTGTCACATGACGCCCTCGTGGGGGGACGACTAAATATAGTCCCATGAATGTTGGCTTGCAGTATACAGATGTTTTGAACCCATGCTCTATTCGAGATATTAGTACGTCCAGGAATGCTAGTTTATTCCATCGATGGACTCATATTGAGTGTAAATTGTTCAGTAGTAACTGGAACTGTTCCTAGTGCGGCCAGAGCCTGAAGGTGTCATCTCAGCCATACGGTTGGCTTTAGGGATTTGGATTCTAAGATCATTTCCTTGAAGCCATTACTGGTGATAATGGCGAGCCCACGTCTAAGCTTTCTTCCTGTTGATGTCTATCTCATTCCGAAAATCAGCCTCTCCATCAGATTATCTATTTGTATATTGTTACGTTCTCCTAGAGATGAGTCCAAGGCCGGTCTGTCCCTGACTACTGATAGTGCTTCCTCCGTAGATGCCCTGGTGAACAAATTCACTATGTCCACTCTCGCCATCTGGATGGAATGCATCAGAGCATCTTTGATTATTTCCACGAAGTTGACAGAGTTTCGGACATATAATGGTGACTTTCCTATAAATAGGTCAACTATATCCATCAGGAAGCGACTCAGAGGGTGGTAACTAACAACTGGCCTAAGAGGATTATCGTCGTTGTAACCTTTAGGGAGACCATATATTTAGGGTAGCTTGCTATAACGTTGTGACAACTGCTTGTAAGTCTTTGGTGGGAATTGGTCCTTGTTCCTAATTAGAATCTGAGATAGTTTTCTGTCTGATTTCATTGTTGAGTGTTTACTTTGCTATAGCTACCATTTCTGATGTGGTCTTCCAGTTTCCCTATATATATATATATATATATATATATATATATATATAGTCCTGGTGAAAATTGCTGGCACCCATGAAATATCAGTACAAATGTAGAATATCTTCTGAAAAAAAAAGAATCTATTGAAACACCTTTGGTCTAATGACAACAAATGGTTGATAATAAAGAAAAAATGATAGAAAAATAGGTCTGTCTATATTTTTGAGATGAGATATTGTAATTATTTACACTATTTACATTGTTCAAGGACACATGGCCCAGTTGATAAAAGCGTTGGTTGAATCCAGTAACTTGAACCAAAGATTTGTGAGTTCAATACCTGGCTACTGCTGAGGTGAATAAATACTTGGGGAGTTGAGTTAAAGGGAGATAACTAATACTGAGATACCCGGAGGAGGCATGGCACGTGGAACTAGTACAATTTACCCCGGTAAACGAAATAAAGGGTTCAGTTCAAAATTTCAATCAGCGGAGCGTGCAACAACCGAAACGTCGGGAATGTGGCAACAAAGATGAGGGCAACAGTCTGAACAATGCAAATAGTGTAAATAGTTATAATAGCTCATCTCGGAAATATAGACAGATCCTGAAGAAGAACGGAGCGCACGATTGTCGAAACGTGGTGAATATGGTAATAAAGATGAGTACAACAGTCCGAACGGTGTACATAGTGTAAATAGTTACAATACTTGATTTCAGAAATATAGACAGATCCTGAAGAAAGCCAGAGCATACAACGGTCGAAACGTCGGGAATAGGACAATAAAATTGAAAACAATGTAAATAGGGATTATCTAGCAAACTAGTAAATCAATATCCTCAGAAACAAGCGGCTAAACATTACTTTTACATATATTTTTATGACTTTATTTTGGGTGGATACCTATATTTGAGGAGACACTCTATTTATTTTTAAACAGTATTTTATCTCGTCTATTGGATTGAGAATAGAAATTTTATTAGAGACAAATGTGTCCATTGGCAGTATTCGAACCTGCGTCCTCCTTTGCAGGATAAACCGTCATTTGATACGATATGTCTTCTTGGTTTGTCTGAGAACTTTCAGCGTAATCGTATTTGTATATGTGAGTTTGTACCTGTTTTCTATCTCGACATTATCAGTCCCGGGCTGGTATCTCGGTTTCAGTCACTTTCCCAAAGCAAATGCCCTGTGTCTTTTCTATAAATAGCTTATATCTAGTGTATATAAAAACAGTAGGTTTACAAAAGGCAGTAGAAGGAAGAAATAACAGCTCAGTTATCGCCCCGTTTACGCTGAGTCCAAGAACACACTACCTGGACTAGGGATTGAACTCGCAATTACTCTGTCACCAAATTCACCAACCAACTTAAGAACCTTAAGCTTAACCTGACTGCGGGTGAGTGCTGCTACTGATTGTCATGCTTGACTACATTCACTGAGGCTTCCTCTTTTGTTACAGATGCTGCTGCTGCTGTTGAGATTTGCTGTCATTTCTCTTTCTTTATTAGCGGCTTTTCTTTTATTATCGCACCTAATGTTATCATCACCCATCAACAGGCAGATTAAGTTTCAGTTTCCAAGTTCTCCACTCAGAATTGTCCCACAGAACAGCCAAGTGTTTCGTAAATGTGGTGACAGAGTAATTGCAAGTTTAATCACTGGACCGGGCAGTGAGTCCTTGGACTCAATGGAAACGGGCGAGTAATAACTGAGCAGAACTAAAAAAATAAGAACTAGACGAAATAACCGTAGACATAGGAAGGGGAACAAGAACAGTTTACCCGCCCCATAGATTAACTAGCAAGTGTTCAGTTCGAAATTACCCGGATCGACATACACTTGATTAAGACTAGAGAATAAATTAAAAGAAACGTTGTAATAACAACAAAGATAAGGACAATTGTCCGCAAGCAGATAATTTAAATAAAAATGGACGATGCCTTTCTTCTTATACATCAAAAAAATGCTTACCTTTCTTTTCGCTTTAGTTCTCTTTGATGACTAGACAAATGTTCTCCGTTGTTAGAATAATCCTTTAACGTGTTTGATAGTTGTCTCAGTTCATCTTCCAAGTTTTGGAGTTTCCTCAGAGCAAGGCTTTCTGATTTGGAGAGAGTGAGAAGATTAGGGTCCCGTATTTTCATCCCCAGGGCCGTCACATCAGCGCCAGTTTGCGTAATAAGCAAGTCCAGTTCTTCTTGGAATGTCTCTATCTTTCCTTCTTTCGTTGCCTCACTAGCAATTAGTGTTGACTAAAAAATGAATCCAGAAAGAAAAGTCCAATCAATACTGCTGCCTTCCATTAAAGCTGGAAAGTTTTCTAACAAAGGACGGTAAATGCGACACTGAGATCCGAAAATTTATTGGGATGGCCAAAGACGCATTCCAAAAGCTAAGCAGAATATTACAAGAGGGGAAGTTTTCGTTGGTAACAAAGAAAAGAGTACTAAACTTCTACCTGATATCTGTCCCACTTTACGCCACTTGTTTTTTTCTTTCATTTTTTTGTATATATATATATATATATTGATTTGTATGGATATTAGATTGTAACCCTGACTTTCACGCTTTTTGCAATCATCAGACAGTTTGTCTGAAGATCGCAAAAGCGTGAAACCCAGGGTTACAAACTTATATCCATAAAAACTAAATATGTTAGCTCTACTACAAATATTGAGCACTTTCCGCGAAGTACTGTGCATACAAAAAACGATATATATATATATATATATATATATATATATATATATATATATATATATATATATATATATAAAGATAAAACGCTAACCGGAACACTACCGGGGTTTCTGATCGACAAGGTATCGTCAGATGGTTTATTCAGCAAATTAATCAGAGACAACACAAGAACTTAAATTCCTTAATGCGACACCGGAAATAATGGAGCGAGTGGAAATAATGAAGGGGAGGGAAAAATTTTTCCAACTTCATCTAGGTTCGTATAGAGCCAAAGTTAACTTTCTGATATGCCTACATTTGGCCACGATCTCAAACCTTCCATTCAACAACTCAGCACTAGCCTTGCATATCGCCATCTTCTCCTCCTGACACAGCCTATATGACTAGCTTTTACATTTCGTCAAATATTCCGATTAATGGCCGGGGTTCTTTCATTCGTTTCTCTAAATTTTCAATAGTAGTTCACCAGCTTCGTATTGAACTTGCGTTCTAGCATTGTAAATGATGCTGTATGTTTATACCACGTCTTTTTAAATTGGCCTTCAGTGCAACCAATGTATTTTTTACACTGCTAGCGCAACTGTAGCTCAACTTGACTGTATAACGGCTGAATAACTTAATTTAGAGAGCTAAAATCATTTTCCCTATATTTGTTTTTACTTGCATGTTGAAGGGTGGGTTGAACCAGATGACATTCCTTTTTTCTTTTTTTATTGTCATTTGTTCTTGGGGGTCAGCTTAGTTCTTGAAACACAGGTTGACATTATGTTCCTCCTCTCTTAAAATAGATACATATATTTTCTTTTTTCATTGAATATTTTTCCTTTGAAAATTTTTTAACAATTCTCGCTCTCTCTCTCTCTCTCTCTTTCTCTATCTATCTATCTATCTATCTATCTATCTATCTATCTATCTCTATATATATGCACAAACTTACCAGACCCCATCTGAAACATAATAGTAGAAAATACAAACATAATAACCTCATCCAAAAAAGATTTAAAATAATGGAAGCTTTAATAATAAAAAGAAAAAGCCAACACTTAATATTAAATACGAACACGGCCACAATGTGCTGACTGTGTTCGGAAAATAAAACATCGCTATAACTCTAAAAACATTTACACAACACATATGCCCAGTTAAAAAGAAAAAATAGTATCATCCTTGATAATGTCTAAAGTATAGCCGGAAGCGCTCGGAATTACAAAACATTTGAACGGTTTTTACATAATCTGTGTCCAGAAAAAAAAAACACTTGTTCGAACACAAGAAAAATTAAATAAAAAGCTTAATCGTAGTACCTTGTCTTTCTTTTTTAATGAAACACGCACGTACACACACACACACAAACACACATACCGTCTCCTTTAATGAATGATATTTTATTTAATGTGGGCTGTTTATTTTGCATAATAATAGCTTCTAGGTGTTTAAGTCTTTCTTTTCTTTGTGTGCTGTACAGTATTTTTGTATTATCCACTAGTAGTTTTTTTATGTTGACAGCTACATCTTGGTCGTTTGTGATATCATGCTCGACATGTGCACGGACTGCACTGAGGTTTGACATATGGCAAGCCAATCTGCGATAAAGTGTAGTGCATGTGTAGCCGATATAAGAACTCATTCCCAATAAACGTCACTAAAATGTTTCCACCCGACGTTAGAATGACTTCCAAGAAAAATGCTAATATTTGGTCAGATTTTAAAAAGTGTGTCAAACTACGAACTTTTTAGTAACCCCTTGTATGTATATTTTTAATACTAAAGTTGACCTAATACAATGCTCCAGAGCCACTCATAGTAGAGGGTTACTGAATGAGGTGTGTGATATGAATGCAAGAAGATATAGAAGGAAGTGAAGATTATGGAGATAAGAAGGATATATAACAGCTAATTTTTGATTGAAGAGGTTAAGTGTTCAGAAAAGCATCCACACGGGAGCCTGTTCCAAAAAGCATCAATTCTTGGGAAATATGTGCCTAAGTAGGACTTCCTTTTTACAACTTCTTTATGGAGGAAATTAGGCTGATTCGAATCCGTGAATGGAGCACAGCGTGTTCTAGCTGTAAATATCTGTAGTATAACTAAAGAATGAAGCTCATCTGATATTGATATAGCGATAGGTTAGCAACATTTGGGAAAGAGGCTGTAGAGTGGAAAATAAACAATCTTTTACAAAAACGTGGAAACGATTTTGAACTCAGGCCGGAAAGTGAAGATTGGTCGCCTCCAACCAAGACATGATAGCAATGCTCCATTTTTAGTCTGATCTTATAGTCGAAACAAAAGATGCTTACCTTCATCAGTTGAAAAGATGGCGCCAAGGTCATGTAAAGAGCAAGTGATTCTTCATTGATCTTCATTTCATAAAGCCTGATCAGAGAGAAGAGCTTATTGACCACATTGAATTCTACTTCAAGATCTGCTAAATCGTGATTTATTTGGTTGATCAACAATAAGTGTTCAACGCACTCCTCAACTGAGACGGGATCATGCTCCAAGTTACTGATGTTGTCCTGTGAGAATTTAAAAAAAAAGAATATTTTTAAGAAAAAAATTAATTCGGTCTCTGGATGAAGATAAGTTTTTTTTTTTTTTTATTTCACCCCAAGGAAGGCAATAAAGCCACTAAGACGGAAAGGGTTACTGACTACTCACCATTAAAAGAACACTAAAAGAACTGGAAATATGAAAACAGAAGGTAATGATTGATATTGCATACATATTTTTGAGGATTCAGGGCAATTGGGAAGCCGGGAAAGAGTTCCACAGGCGAGAAGTGCAATCGAAGAAACTGCATTGAACAATAACTAATAATAAATAGAGTAATTCTAACAATAAATTATATTAAAGTTTTGTGTTGGATAGACGATTCGATTTTTTAAAGCATTTTGCCCTAAACGCAGCGGAAGTGCCACTAGAACAAGGGGCTACTGAGAGTAAAAGTAAGGGAAACGACTGAGTATTGGGGGGACTTGAGAAAAGGATAAAAACAAGAACGGGGGTCAAGACATCAGAAGATGTCGATTGACATTACATTTAAATTTTGGAAGATTATAGTTATCAAGGAAGCAAGTAAGAGGAAGGGAGTTCCACTGTCAGGAAGTACGAGAGAATAAGCTGTTGAAGTAGAAGGGGCAGTTACATTTAACTGTTTCAACAGTAAAAGAATGGGACCGAGATGTCAACCTAGTAGCACGCTTAAATTCATGTAGTCGGAGCACCAGTGAAAATAGCTTGTCGGAGCAGATGCCATGAAAATATTATAGAAAAGACAGAGGGAAGCCACATTACATCGGTGAGAAAGTGACTATACATGCATATAACGTGCAGCGGTTCTTGGGAACAAGCTGCTGGAGTGGAACATGACGCTACCTGCAAAAAAAGTGGAGGAGGCTGTCCAGGTCCATTATTAACGTAAGATCGAAAATGGGCGGTGAAAAATTAAATTCGATTATGTGATGATCATGAAAAGAAACTGACCTTGATTTTTCTAAGCAAAGCAAGGTTATTCTTTTGGGCAATATCCGGGATATGAGATCGAAGATAATCGAGAACTTTGGACGGATAAGGAATACACGACGTGTAAAATTCAGAGCTGTGTATTTGCATCATTCCAAATCTCCGAGAGACGGTCATGTCGTTCATCAGTTGTAACTGGAATAGAAACAAATTGTAAACTTTATAAAACTGATACATATTCGTCCTTTATTGCTTTTCACATCCAAGATTATAATGTGGAGATGTTTGCAATGAGCCGTTCTCAATGTGAACTGAGCACAAGGCGTTTTGCTTGAACGTATTTGTATTCAAATGATATTTTGACAAATGGGCCACATATTCTACGGTCTACCATTTTCATACTTAATGATAATACTATTTTGTATCCAAATCAGGTTCTTATTCAGTTGATAGGTGAGCAATTTATACTGATCGGGAGATTGGAAGTTTTAAAGGTCGTGAAAACACCTCTTAATTGCTATTATTCGGAGGTCCACCCTGACCCGGGGTGTTAGCACCTGTTGCAACCTGGGGAATTAGATGGCCAGATATAAGGGGTGATGTGGTCGCAGAAATTGTCTGACAGCTATAACTAGGTTCTCCTTGCTTGCGTGGCATGGTGAAGAGTCCTGTTGCCAGACATAGTGTCTTCTCGCTGCCACCCTCTTAACCCAGGGCAGTACTACTTCCTCAAGGCATTTAATGTAGGCCTCCATGCTGACCTTAGGCTCTCCCCAACAAATTCGAGAGTTATTTTCTTATCAGAATGATCAGAATGTGTTTTCCGAGCTGCCGTACTTTCGTAATCACCATTAGACTCATCCAACTCTTTCCGAATCCTCTGTACGATCCTCATATTGACACCTGAACACTTTGAAATGTTCTTTTTAGAGCTTCCGACGCGAATGCCAAGCAGTGCAGCATGCCGTTTCCAAATTTATGGTAGAGGGAATTGTGTCATGGTGCTCGTTTTCTCACAGGCAGTTCCCAACAAACCTTACTATATTGTGCAGTCGACAAAATCAAAAGCAACAAATAGAAAATGGCGACAATTTACCCATGATGGATAGTCAGGATTCAAACTTGCGTTCGCCTAAAGGAAAACATCATTAGATCCGATATGCTTTGGACCTCTCTACCACGGAATGCATCGATAATCAGACAACGTTGAATAGGCCCTTTAAGCGCCATCGACGATAGAGACTGGAACAAATGAAAATCCGAAGGAAACCAGTTAGGAGAATAAAGTGAATGCTGGAGAGTTTCCCATTACAATTCTTTAAGCTTCTGCAAGTTCTATCTATGCAACATGCGGTCTTGCATTGTCGTAGTGGAAAATTTTACAATAATGTTCCGCATGTAGCAGTAAGATCTAATAACTACCTGGCATGATGTATAATCTACGATATTAATATTTTATAGGAGTTGATGTTGAATTTAATGTGTTGTCACTAGAGCAGACGATTCTTAAATGTTTGTTAAGTTATAGCGATACAATATACGGTATCTACCGGTATGTTTTATAGGTTGTTTGCTATACAATGCATATAGAAATATATTACGGTTAGTGTCTAAATAGTAGGTCACATTCTGTTCATATCTATCTACCATATTCTGTTCATATCTATCTATCTCTATATCTATCTATGTATCTAACTGTTTTACGATGGGTGTTAAGGGGTTATTTTTTTATTAATGATGAAACAATTTAAACAAAAGATAAATGTAATCTTTGAATTGGAATTATGTTTTACCATTTCTGTCTGTGAGGCTAAGATGTTGGAGTATTTATCAGGATTGAAGTCCATATCGGATCCAAAAATAACTCGATCCACGCTGATGGAGTTCTCGACTAAACGTCGGTATTTTGTGAATTCCTGTTTAGAGATAAATAGCATACAGAAAAGTGAAAGCGTTCAAATTCAATCATGTTGTGCCAATCATTTATTAACAAGAACAATAGAAAAATAAGACAGAAAGTTAGACGGTTAAAGAGGGCGAAGACCACCTTTAATAAGTTGTAAAATGATCCTGGAATAATATATATATATATATATATATATATATATATATATATATATATATATTTGAACTTTATTTCAATCCTTCATGAGCTTCCGATCCTTAGTTATGATTAATGATGAACATGTCATTCTCGTTTATGATCGATTTTATCACGATTTTTCTGTTAACCTTGGAGAGTAATTATGCATTCTTATTGCTTAAAGGAGAGTGTTATAAAAACCTCGGAGAATTCCACTAAGATATCTTTAATCATTTCTAAGATACAACGGTTCAAACTTAATCTAACAAGTTTTCGTAAAGGCCTGATACCTGTTAGTCTGTTTAATATAAAATGTGCGACGACAGTCTGTTTCATGCTTCAAGGAAATCTTCAGACCATGTGTTGTTACTGGCGTTCTAATAATACGTATATATATATATATATATATATATATATATATATATATATATATATATATATATATTCTCAAATATGTATTGTTAAATATAACAAACAATGAATGTCTATTATGTTTGATAATGAGCCGTTCTAAAACTTTGTATATTTGCTTTAGTTTCGAGTGGAAATAAAGACAAAAATTATCCATCATTCGGATACTTTTTATTAAGCTGTTCCTTGATCGTGTTTCGGCTCACATGGGCCATCTTCAGAATGGTTATACGGACATTTAAACAGAAATATTCACCATCAAAGATTATATTGCGTCATTTTCAGACGAAGTTAAAGTGATCATACAAAGTTTAGAACGGCACATGGTCAGGCATAATAGACATTCATTGTCTGTTATATTTAACAATACATGTTTAAATAAAGATTTACTGCCGATTCTATATATATATATATATATATATATATATATATATATATATATATATATATATTTGGTTAGATAGATAAAACCAATGATTTGGGTTTAACGCTTTAGCGATCGTCAGACAAACTGATTAATCAGTTTGTTTGACGATCGCAAAAGCGTGAAACCCAGGTCACAAACTCACATCTATCCAACCAAATATGTTAGCTCTATCTCTGATATTGAGCGCTTTTAATAAGTACTGCGCATATAATATATAAATAATTATACATATATATATTTATTTATATTTATATACACTTTTCACATCTATATATATATATATATATATATATATATATATATATATATATATATATATATATATATATATCAGTCTGGGTTGAAATTCAAAACGAAAAAATATAATGATGTTTCTATTTACTAAAGCATAGTTTTCAATATCTTTCAGTTGCATTTTAAAGAAATTCCTAATCTTTGCCAAAATGTATTGATATTCGCCATCTTCCCACAAAAGATGGTCAAGATAAGGCCAAGGGAATTGGTTAGATATGTGTGGGTCCCCGGATGTTTGCACATCTTCGACAACATCACATTGGTGCGCATCTCCAAAGGTTGGGTTGGAGAAAGCGGATAAAAGTTTTTCCTGTTTCATCGGAACAAATTCGCCTGAAACAAAACAAAAAAGCATATGTTTATCTTTCAAAACACGCGGATGAAAACGACGCACGATTTTTTTTTTAATTGGATTTACACGGTTTCGCAGGGGTTTGCCGCAGACATAAGGACGTACATCTGACCATTCCAAGTCCCAAACATTTATGCACTAAAAAAAATTTAACCCCTGATTTAAATTTACCGGTAGATCAAACCTGAATATCATAACAAGATGTCGACTCAAAAAACGTTTATATAACGTTATATATATATATATATATATATATATATATATATATATATATATATATATATATATATATATATATATATATAGGAACAATCATTTCATTATATATACCAGGCCTGGCAAACCATGTGACCGGGCTTTCATTGAAATTTATAGACTGGGGGGCGGACATGTGGAGACCTAAATTATTACAAAATAACAATTACTGAGAACATTTTAAAGCGAGGTTTTGTTAGTAATGTCCAGTAATTAGTTAATTAACAACTAAATTCAAAAGATTCAATTAGGAAGCATTCCCTGATTATTGACTTATTTCCATAAATACAAATGTACAAAGAAAGAACAAAAATAACCTCCTCTGCCATAAAATAACTAAATGCACAAAAATCCCTTTATTCGCCATAAATTAGAGACATTTTTCGATGATACTGCAAAAATAATGAGTTTTTTTTTATACCAATTGATTACAGAAAATATAATTGTATAATATAATCAGAATTCATTTTCAGCATTTTACAAAATCGTGTATCAATAAAGTCTGAAAATATTTTACAAAAAATGTTAATTTCAGAGAAACAATCAATTTATTGTGAGATTTTTACATGTACAATTTGTTACACAGAAGTTAAAGAAAAATACTTATTTCGCTATGATAGAATCATAGATATTACTAGTAAATATAGTTTAAAAAATTAAAATGAATTAACATTAACAGGAACACAAAATTCATTAACAGGATCATTTGGGGAGTTCATCTATTAAATATATGTAAAAAGAGAGAAAACTGAAAAAATTATCTGGTTTCCAGTGGAATTTTTTAATTATTGTTGTGGTACGATCCACCTAATTTACATAGTGGAGTACCGACCATATAAATATGGGTTGGTACCGGGAAGATATTATAAAAGGAAGGAAATTAAGAGATCCAATCCAGAGACTCTTATGACTGCGATTAAGTCAACCCATTCTACAGGAACAGTCTTCCCAAGAATATAAAAAACTAACTGTAAATATTTTGTACCTTTTCCTTGTTTCAATACATTTTGTTTACGTACATTTTGTGTTGTATTATTATTATTCCATGCTTATCCAAGCTTCAACAATTATCACAATCTTTTATATAAAAATGTTCATATTTTGAAAATAAAAAAAAATTTTATTAAATATTTCCTCTTCTTTAAGACAATCTTTTCTTGTAACATATACAAATATTTGCTATATAAAAAAGTGAGATTTTATCTTTAAAGATCCTAAATTCAAGGTTTGGTAAGTTTTCAAATGTTTAGCATCCCATTTCATCCAGCAAATGTCCACATTTTGAGCAATTATGGCCTGGATCAAAGTTTGATTCTTTGACTTCAACATTTAATTTAAGAAATAGTTTTAATTTTTTCAATATTGAAATTTTTCAGTAGCACTTTTAACCGTTATAAAATATGCACTTCATTTTTTTTTGTCTTAATTTTTCAAATTCATTTTCTAAATAGTCTGTGGTAAATTCACCAACCAAAATAAAATTAAACCGACTACTTAGTAAATATCTAGAAACATCAATTAAGCCATTGCATGTATGTTTAATAGTTAAACTAGTAGGGTGGACAGAAAAAGTTAGTACAAACCATTTTTAGTTATCCAAGGATTAATGTCAAATTTTTGGAACAAAGATTGATGGGTCCTGTTATTGTCACATACAATTACATTTATTTGACTGTTTAATTGTATCAACAATATATAAAAAAAATGTCCATAGAAAAATGTTACAGCTGGGATGATTTTAAATAAATTTTTGGTCCTCCATTTAAACACTTTACCTTGATGCCCAATATTGTTTTTGCTAATCCCTCAAAACTTTCAGCCAAACCAAATAAGTTTTTTTCCATGATATTGTAGAGCAGCCTTATCATATACTTCATCAACTAAAATACATTTTGTTCTAACTTTTAATTTTTTTTCCTTATTATCAATGTTTAAGTTTATAAGATAACGAATTGAAAAAATTGATTTATAAACCAGTTTTTAAAACATTGACATTCGACTTTTCGAAAGATAAAGAATTGTTGTATATATAGCAGGATGGTAACATTCAAATCTCAAGTTTAATTAAAAACATTGAAAAACTTTAACAGATTGTTTGACATTATTATTATTCATAAAAAATTAAATCACTGTAGAAGAAGACTAAAAAGATAAAATCATCTTTTTTTAACTTTTTATTTTATAAAATTTTAATGACACTGGTTCATTTCGCATCAAAATTCTTTTTTTTAAAGATAAAATATTAACAAGTTCATTAAAATAAATAGACATTATTTACTTCAATATCTTTTTTGATAATCTTAATTTAATTAAAATTTAAAAAAGTAAAAAAAAAAAAATAAAAATTTATTTTCTTTGCCCAATTCCAGCAACGTACATTTCCTTGTAAACAGTTGGCCCTCAGTTTTGAATTTTTTCTTAACGTGATGTAAAAGGCCTGAGTTGTTAATTCATTTTAGAATATATATATATATATATATATATATATATATATATATATATATATATATATATATATATATATATATATATTATATCAGTTTAATTAAATAAAAGTAATTCAGGAAACAGTTCTATTAAAAAAATTCAAATAACGTATAAGAAAAAATAAAAATAAAACGAATGCTTTTAGCTTTAAAAAAATTTTTTTTAAAAAATTTTTTCTTATTTTTTCTCTATTTTTATACATAACTCATATATATATATATATATATATATATATATATATATAAAAAGAGAGAGAGAGAGAAAGATAAAAAATGAAAATAAAGAGATTAACATTACATGCTAATCAAATGTCAATCAAATGTACGGAATTTTGCTAAATTTTTGAGCAGTAAAAGTTTCAAATAATTGTTGAGGTAAAAAAAAAAGAAAATAAAAGTAAAATTACGTCAGATTCAAATGAAATCTAGTGATTTTCAAAAAAAATTAGATGTGGTTTAAATATCAAAAATATAGGGCACCCAGTGAGGATCAAAAAAACTATTAAATCATTTTTTTTTTATATAAGATCTTTTTATTAATTATTTACACCATTTTACACATTTTTACAAATATTTTTAACATTTAGACACAAACACGACCACACACGCAAACATTCATACACACAGACACATAAACACATAAACACTCATTCAAATATAAGCCGACAAACATAATATTCTATTACCATAATTTAATTTTTTTTAATTTACATTATCATCTGAAAATACCCATATAGACAAAAATATAATTTCTTTTTTTGAATTTGTCTCTAAATAGAACAATTATGATTGAGTAGTGTGTTCGATCCTCACTCAAAAATATATTTTCGGCATTATGCCAAACATCTCAGATTCACAATTATAAAAATCATTATATAGACAAACTAGAATTATTATTTTTAAAAAACATTAACTATCATAATGAAAAAAAAAAAAATCCACGGAGGAAAAAACTCATACTTTGATATATATATATTTGGAGAAAATTATTTCAGCAACATATACAAAACAAAAGTTGATAGGATAATCCTGGCATCTTCCTTTTTATGAAAATCTAAGAACAAGTAAGAAATTTGATTCCTTACTGATGATATTCTCGAAACCTTCCAGAATCTCTTCAAGGCAATTAAAAAAATTTTCTCTCGATGGAGACAACTGAACCGAGAAACCTGGACTCTTTCGCCTCGACTTTTGCTTTTCAGAGTAAGAACTGTAAAACAAAACAAAAAATGCAGTACATATAATTCTAAAGGAAATATTAAGCAAAACAAATTATGAAACAACTTTTTATTTCATTGCTTTATAAATATAAAATAACAAAACAATAAAGAGGATAACAGATATAGTAGAAAGATTTATTCTCTCATTTAAATTCCCCATTATGGGCATTATTATATTCTATTGATATATGATATAATAACAAAAATTAAACGGATACAACGGTTGAAAGGAATATTTTATGAAAAAGATGTTTTGTTCTCATGAAAAATATTTTTATACCACTAAGACATAGGAAAAACTATATATACATAAACAGCATTTACGCAGAATTCATTATATATATATATATATATATATATATATATATATATATATATATATATATATATATACCATTGCAGCTCCATCATATGCTACAATATTATTCAGGAAAATTTTTTAGACCCATATCTATCCAATCATTGGTAGCGACTGTGTATTCTATGCAAGATATATCGATGATATATTATTTTGTATACACGGGTAGTGATGACAAACTTACCCAATTCCTTATGACCCTAAACACAGTGCACGACTCAATTAAGTTTGACTATGAAAAATCCACAACATCAGTAACATTTTTAGACACCCTGCATTTACATAGATAAAAAACAGGAAACTACAAACGACACTACACTAAAATCACCGACACCCACAACTATCTACACTTTAAGTCTTCCCACCCTAAACACCTCAAAGAGAACCTTCCCTATTCACAAGCACTTAGACTCAGAAGGATATGTTCCAACAATGAAGAATTAAATAAACACATTGAAAATCTTGAGCATCAATTCACAACACGTGGCTATAAACAACACCTAACCAGGGAACAAATAAATAAAGCAATTTCCACACCTAGAGAAGACACCCTAATGTACAAGATTAAAAATAAATCTAGCCGCATCCCTCTAGTAACCACTTTCAATCCCACTCTGCCTCCACTATCCCAAATAATCAAACGTCGCTGGGAAATACTACATCTCAAACCAGACCTAAAAAAATTGTTTAAGGAACCCGGCCTTCTTGCATATCGTAGACCTAAGAACCTAAAAAGAAATCATAGGTAGTAACCACATTTCAGGGGACAAGGTAATCCGTAATAAACTAAGAACAAAAACAACAGGATTTTCCCAACCATGTAACAACAAAAGAAGTTTATGTTGCAACCATATTAAAAACACGAATTCATTCACTAGCTCAATCACTAAATCTACTTTCAAAATCTACCACAATTCTAACTGTAGAAGTCATAACATAATTTACCTCCTAGAATGCACACTATGCCAGAAACAATATGTAGGAAAATCTGAATGGCCCTTTCACTACAGAATTAATAATTATCGTAATCGAATTAAATCGACTCCCCATGAAAAATTATTACCTGTAGAACAACATTTCCGCCTGAAAAACACGATTTCAAAACCCATGCCAAATTCACTATAATTGAGAGAATAGAAAAGTTCAGAGCAGATAACATTAGAAAGATTTTAGAGTCCCATGAAAATAAGTGGATACAACGTCTAAAAACAAAATATCCAGCCGGGCTAAACCATAAATTTAACAAATAGATATATAATATATAAGTCAACAAATCAAAACCTACCCACATTTCTCACCCACACAAGACAGACATGCTTACGGAGGTGTGGAGGCCTCACACTTATACACACACCCACACGAATATACACACTTACACACATCATACTCACTCACTCCCTAATGAGCCAAAATAACACACACCCACAGCAATACACACGCTTACACACATCATACTCACTCACTCCCCTAAGAACCAAATAACACAACACAAACACTAAACAGAGACACATCCCCTCACCAGGTCCAATAAAACTGTCAAACTGACCAGAGAATTCAGAATAGCATGTATCTATCCAGCTCTTATCTCAAATAACAACTTAAAAGAGACTGTTTGACCAACACAAGGAATGTTAAAAGATTCATGTTAAAAAAAAAAAAAAAATAAAAAAAAAACAAATGAAAACTACAGACAAAAGTTCATTTTCTCCATCAAGACATTCATTTCTGTAGTTCACTGCTACCAGCAAGCAGAAATATTTCTCCTCCTGATGATGGCCATTTTTGGTCGAAACTAGTCGAGGAATCTAAATGAATAATAATAAAAAAAAACGAAAGAATATTAATCTACAACCCAGTGTGTCTAAAGATTTTAATTTTTTTTTTTTTTATTTTTTATTGTTCAATATATATATATATATATATATATATATATATATATATATATATATATAAATATAAATATAAGAAGAAGAAAAAGGAATAATAATTTGGGAGATATTATATTGTATAAAATAATAAAATTACTTGCACATTCCAGGCTTTGACATAAATTTTGAACGGTAAACAATTTGGATTTTTTTTCCTAATATGAATGATGCGAGCTGGAAATTTGATTATATATATAAATAAAAATAAATATATATATATATATATATATATATATATATATATATATATATATAGATAAACGCACAACAATTTGTAAGAATACTGGAGAGGAAGATTTTATTTAAAAAAAAATGGGGCCAAAAAAAAAAAGCGAAATATATTTTTAAAACTTTATAAAGAAACTTAAAATTGAATTAAAACGCTTTAGTTTTGTAACGGAGTGACGTCACTAAGTGTCCGTCATGAATACCAGGAAATGATTTATATTTCATATATCATAAGTTTAAAATACATAACCATCTAGTCATTCCATACCTAATCCCAAACGAATCTACCAATAAAATACAAAAAAACTTTGGAGTCCATATATTGATGATGATATATATATGATATATGATTTTAGTTATTTTACTTTATAAAAAGAATATTTAAATAAAAGAAATCAGCATCCTATATACCAAGTATTCCAAGAAATTTGACTCAAGATAAATTTTTAAAAAAGAAACTATGAAAAAAGAATCCAAAAAACATTTAAAATATTTATGAATCCATCATAAAAACGATTTATGTTATATTAATAAATAAGAGACACTACAAATACCTCGGTGCATGGATCAGTTATAATAGACTTGATAGGCGAAAGGAATTTGAACATTTTTAATTAATTAACACCGCCCTGAAATTAACATTTTCCCAAATAGCTTTTGTCAGATCAAGATTTTTCGAATGAATATCTTCAATTTATCAAACTCGTTCAAAAATATTTGAACTGTCAACTGTATAAAAAATTTAACTTTAAAAAAAAAAAAAAACGCTTTGTGCGAATAAAGCAAGTTTGAATATCAATATAACATCATCTTTTTTTGAACGTTGTGGACTGATTTTTACACAATAACAAGTAAAGAATTATTTACCAAATATTTAACATGATACGACAAATTAAAATGGATAGCATATTTTTTCGAAAAAAAAATATTGACATTTAATCAATATAATTATGTTCCAAATTATTTCAAAAATAAAATTTTTGAAAAAAATTTTTTCCATCATGTATATATATGCGATATATTAGCGATAACATAAAACCTGTGAAAATTGTGTTTAAAAAAAAAATTTTTAAGATAAATATTTTATAAATCTCAAATATATATAGTACCTGTTAGGGCCATTTTTATTTTGGGTAAATATAAATCCTCAATTATGGGGTCAAATCATAAAGTTAAAGCAATAACATTTATAAATAAAAAAAAATTTTTAGCAATACATTTGGGTGGTGGGATTATTAAATATTCACAAAAAATAAATTTTCGTCATTAAATGACCCATAAGGAGTTGATACTATTAAACAAAAAATAAATTTAAAAAATATAAACGTTACTGGCTGCACGGTCCATAAATGCCGAATGTTTCCTTGTAGGGAAACAACAAATATTACCATTACCTCGTTGTTTTTATATAAAAATGATATTTAATATAAAAACAAAAAACTAAAAAAGATTTAAAAAATTAGTCGGACTATTAAATAAAATTTTTGTCATCAACATATTAAATAAATAAAAAAAAAAAAAACATATTGCTCAATATAATGTTTACAACAAATTAAATTTTAAAATTGGTTAGATCCAGTAATAGGAACCAAAATTTGTGAGTTTAATAGTAATGGTAAATGAAAAATTGAGAACTTTCATAGGGAAAAATTAGCAGGAGATAACTGATATTTTGACATCCATCAAACAGAGTTGGAACAAGAACAGTTTACCCCAGTGATCGAAATAAATTTTTTTAAAAAAGTTCGAAATTTAAATTATCTCCAAAAGATAAAAGGAGCGTACAAAATGACTCTTGATGAAAGATATTAGTCAGATTTGATAGTCTTTTTTAATTATTCTACATAATACCTCATCAAAATATATAGACAGATTTTAGATTTAAAACAACTTTTTTAAATATAACTATTATTACAAGTAATTCCGTTTAATATAATCAAATGGCCATTTAAACACATAAACAGCGATATTATATATTATTTACGAAATTTCTCATCCATTTTATTCTTATTTACTTTTTAGGTATTCCTCCAATTTTCTTCCGCATTTGTTAAACAAAGTTTTATAAAAATTTTGCGAGGAACAGTGAATTTAGTTTAAATTTTTGATTATGAAGGAATTTAAGAACAAAATATATATAGTTATATAAATATATGAAAATATAAAATATAGTATATATAAAAAAAAAAAGAATTGTCATACCGAGAAAAATGAAATAAATATGAAAATTTGAAAAGTGTTGATTTCAATTTGTAATGAAAAATTATAGAAGGAAATCACTATAATATTTATATACATGTATTTATATAATATCTAGCGGAATATACGTGTATGTTATAAATTGAATAAAATATATAAAAATTACGGAGCTTAAATATTATTGTCAAAAATTTTTAATTCATCTGAATATATTTTTTCTTTCAAATTGAAAAAATGAATGAATTAAAAAAATTCAAGTTTGCGAACAACTTAACATGTAAAAATATAAAGGAATTTATATCTTTTTTGACAAAATATTAAATTAAAATGGAATGAATTGCTTTAAATTTTAATAAATAGAACAAAAGAATTATGGATATATGTATAAAAAAACAAATGTACATTTTTTCAATGTTTTTTTTATTCATCAGCAGCTTTATAATTCTTCTTTAAATAGTTGTGTTTTGAACATCATGTTTCTCAATTAATCGCCGAAACAAAATATTTAAAATATTTGATAAAGAATAAATATGAGAAAATGATTGAGTAAAATTAATTGTAAGATTAAAGTTAAAAAATTGTGACAAATGATCGAACAAATAAAAAAGGTCATGTTCATTGAAAGACTAGTTATCGAAAAAGAATAAATCATATTTATAATAACATAGTAAGCGCCAGATGAATCTAAAATTATTAGATTTATTAATCTATTTATCATATATGAATATATATTTTATTTTCCAATATTTTTCTTATTTATTTTTTTAAGGAATAAAAATTCCGGGGGAAATATGACAATTTAAAGGACTTCCAAAATACAATTTTAAGAGATATTTAATCGTCTGTCAATAATGAATACGCGTGTTCAAACATTTCGTTGGTTGGTTAATATATATGAATATAAAAAATTCAAATAATTAGATCCGGTTTTGTGGAAAAATAAATTGCCGATTTTGCTTTGTGAGCCTGTCAATGTACAAAAATGAGTTTTCAATTTATGTATATTAAAAATCTATTAGCATTTTTTCTAAAATTATAAAAATAAATATCCGCATATTTCCTAAAGAATTATTATATTTTCCCCATGTTTCTAAACGTTATATTTAATTTAGTTCTTTTACACATATAATGTTTTAAATGGAAAAATATATCATCAGAAATTATATTAATATCCAATTAAAACTTAATTAAAACGAAAAAAGACAGTACATCTCTTTTCGGGAGGGTTTATTGTCCGAAATATTGATAATCCCCACTTCTGTCAAAATGTCTAGAAAGGGTATGGGAATAATTTTTCACGGTAAGCCATTTTAGAGACACAACTTTAGACTCTAACCATAAATTACAACAACGAATCGATAATCGGCATATAAACGTTTAAAATGAAGGTTTCATTTTTTGATGTTTTTTGATCTCAACTTTTTTAATGATTATCATTTCTTTCTCTCTCTCTATTTTCTCTCTCTCTCTCATCTCTCTCTTTTTTTTCCTAACTGAAACAATTATTTATGAAAATACATTTAAAAATTCAGTTTAGAGAATGTAAGAACATTCGGACAATCTACAGTTATAATAGGATATCATTTAAAAAACCATTAATCCAGCTGCCATCAACATTATTCACTGTGTGGGGAAAGACACACCAATTTTCCAGAATCTTATCTTAGAATATTTTGATACGCTGAATTTGGAGCTAAAGAAGAATCAACAATTTTAATGTTAATTGCAGCAAATATGACAATAATTTCTTTTTCTCACATAAATGTTTGTGTTTTTTTTTTTGTATAAATACTAGATTTTAATTGTAAATTGAGCTTTATAAATTTCAAGAAATGGTTAAAAAACCTTTGAATTAAACGCACTACTAGACTAGCATGATTTTATCAATGCAAATTGACATTTGAACTGGTTAGATATAACCATAAATTTTATCTTAACAGTTCCTTTTAAACATTTTCTACTTGGAACGAATTTTTTGAATCAATGCTGCATCGTCCTGGGAATGTTGGTAAACTACATCTGTGCCAAGGACTTTTTCAGGTTTTAATTGCATGGTGTTCCCAGGTGGTATTGACCCATTGGTCCACCTGTCAGGGTTCTAGTTAAAGACAAATAATTAGCTCCCGACAAAGATGTCAAAAAAAATTAAAAAAAAAAGTATAAAAATACTTTTTAATACCAGCAATCTTTATTTTGGAAAAAATTTTTACCAGCAATACATTTTTAAAAAAATATTACCAACAATATATTTTTGAAAGATATTAGGTCCAGCAATAAAAAATTTTTCGACATTAAATAAAAGCCAACATTTTCTTCGATATGCCTTTTTAAACGTTTTGGAACAAACCAATCACCCTGTTGGCTCCATGCTTTCCAGATAACTTTAATCTTCAAAAATTTAAATGCAACGTCAATCCAAGATTCCGGTGTTTCCAAAGACATTTCTGTATATGGTGTACCAACTTCTGGTAGTGAACTGTTAGTTTTCTGAGAAAGGGCGCTGTGATGACCTGCGGAAAATGAACATATTGCATGTAGAGGGTTGCAAAGGTAGGTATACAGTAAGTATTATACTAATATTACCAGTATTATAATAGTGGTTCTAGGATTCATTTAATACTAGAATTAATTTATTTTTAAAACTAATGTTCACTCAGTATAAGGCCCAAAGGCCACTCAAGGTAGAAGGTTTGTGGATTTATATTAGCGTAGGAAAGAACAAGCGTTAAAAGCATAGAGCTGAAGCAGGCTTTATAAGGAACCCGAAATCCAATCCTAAACAAGGGATAAACCTCTACTCCTGATCAAAAGACAGGGGTGGTGTGTGACCCGGATGACAGGCGAACCTATCTATTAATTCAGTAAAATTGTTTTTAATGTTTTTATTTTGATCATTGAGCACGCTATAAGTCCTCACTTACGCAGTAATTGAAGCAAGTAAAATCAGTAAAAAGGCCGTTAACAGGGTAATCTTCAGCACATGTCTGTTCAGCAGCCAATGTATGTAAACAACGCCAGTGATGGCTGACGTCACGTAGCAGCCAACTAAGCGAGTCCGATATTCTACTGTCCATAACTCCAAAACTGTACATTTTAGCAAAATTTCTTTGTTTGTTTCGAATTAAGCACGTAAATTTAGACCTAGATATAACTATTCGGGAAATTTTTATTTGATACTTACTGCGGGGCTTAAAAAGCAAATTACATTGAGATGCTTATTATTGATATAATCAATACAATACGTCTTATTGCGTACGTTTTGTTTTTTAATTGCTCTGTATCTACTTTTATATATAAAAATTAGTCTTTGGTACGAAATTAATTAAGGTTAATGCTCAAGTTTACTATACGACTAGAAACTAACTGACGAGATATCACGCAAGAAATTTGTATTTGCCTAGAACAGCTGACATCGGGCAAACATGAATGTATAAGGTGTCGACAGATTGTTGCGCGCTAACGTAAAAATTAACTTTGAGTTCAAAAACCATTGATTAAACAAGATAAATTCCTGTACATATCATTTCTTTTCAGCATTTGGAAGACTTTCATGTCACTTGTTCTAATGAGCTCTCCTCCTTGGCATCATGTCCGCATGAAACTAAGCGTATTACAGAATTGGCAGTTAGGTCTCATCGTTTTAATGCTGAAATAGTTAAATGTGACCGCAAGTTCTAGTCTAATAGTTTCTTTTCCCGTACTTCTTGTCTGTGGAATCCTCTTCCGGTTTCTTGCTTCCGTGCCAATTACGATCTTCAAAAAAGTAAATGCAACGCCCATCGCCGTCTTCTGGCTTCCATGGTATTCTCAGTATCCTTCTGTAGAACCGCATCTCTGCCTCAGATATCCTCTTCATCTGTGAGGAAATTGTTCATCAGCCAATGTTATATTTGAGGATTGATACATTATTTACATTATTCGGACTATTGTCCTCAAGGACACATGGCACAGTGGATAAAGGCGTTGGTAGATCCAGTTACAGGACCCAAAGAGTGTGAGTTCAATACCCGGTTAAGGCAGTGGAGAACTTTCAGAGGGAAATTAACAGATAATTGATAACTGACATCCATTAAAGATGGCATGTGAAACTAGAACAGTCTACTCTAGTGAGCGAAATAAAGGGTTCAACATTCCAACCACCTGAAGAAGGCCAGAGCGTACAACGGCCGAAACGTTGTAATAAATATGGCGACAAAGATGAGGACAATAGTCCGAATAATGTAAGTAATGTACATAATACCTCATCTTAGAAATATAGACAGATATTGAGGATTGATGTTACGTAACTGTTTATCACTCATCCTTTTTTATAATTAAGATTCCTGTTTCTTTATGTTTTGCTTAGTTTCTGGTAAGCATTTTTCTTTATTCCAGTGCTTCTTTGAACTTCTGTCAGATTTGCAGCTGTTTGCTGTAACTTTTCCCAAGTCGTTAAATTTCTGTAGTTGAGTGATTGACAGCAGACAAAGAAGACAAACTTGAAGAACTACAGAAGGAAGTGAAGGAAAACGAAAAGAAAGAACTAAACATCAACTAAAAGAAAACAGAATGCATGGTTGTTAATAAAAGGAACAACCGAAAATGCAAAAATAGAGATACCAAAATCAAGCAAGTCCAACAATTGAAATATTTGTGAAGTGTTTTAGTAGTGGATAGAAAGTGTGACACTGAAAACCGAAGACACATTGGGATAACCAAAGTTGTCTTCTAAAAGCTAAGCAAAGTATCAAGAAACAGAAAAATTTCGCTAGAAACAAAGAAAGGAGTAACGAACTGTTATGTAATATCAACCTTCTTTATGGCACTGAATACTGAACAATCTCTGTGAAAGAGACGAGGCAACAGAAATGTGGTTCTGTAGAAGGATGACTGAACACGTAAGCAACGACAAAGTTTTAGAGAAAAAGGAAACAAAATGGACACTTATACTTAACGGAGAGAGTCGAAACTTCTATGTCACATAATGAGGAAAGAGGGTTTGGAAATTTTGATACACACAGGGCAGATAGAAGGCAAGAAGGACAGAGGAAAATAATGTCTAACCTACCTAGCAAGCTTGAGTAAAATGAAGGCGAAACAAGTTTTAGGAGAGATAACAAAACAAAATTTATTAAGAGCTAAACATGAGAGGAAGTTGGGGAGAACCATGATTGTACACGTCCCGAAGTGGCCCGACACACAAAAAAAAAAAATGGAATAATGACAATAGGTGACATCAGAATCGCAGACAGCATTTAATTAAGAAAGTGTTTGAGAATGCCCAAATTTGGATTCAGCAGATTCAGAAAGTTATTGTTCTTTATGCAAGCAACACTTTTCCCTACCTGAAGACGCAGTTTGACCAAGCCTGAGGTCGATACTGAACACAGGAAAGACATATTCCTCACTCATCTGTCGTATTTCCTTCATGACCTGAAAGAAATAACTTTTAATTAGTTCACAGGCAATAAACTTTGTGATTCTTGTATATAACAAGATTATGCGTCGAAGAAACAAAATAATTGGTAGTCTCTTCGTCGTCGAATCTGATCTAAAATCAAGAGACTGAATTAAAACTGGCAGAGTACAGATAAGAGAACATTACTTGTTTTTAGTACAACAGTTTAGAGAATCAGATGAGATATGAAGAGTGACAGATTTACATCCCCTCCGCACTATATATATAGACTAAAGACAACGGCAAAACTCGTCGGCAAATATTCCTGTGGTTATGCTTACAGAGGCACAACAGAGAAAGAGAATTCGATGTTACAATAACACGGTAATCTCGTGCAATTATCAGGCGATCGCCTTAATGATTGCGAAATAACGCATGAATATTTTAGTTGTGGTCGGCCACCGTTCACTGCGAATTTATTGTGAAACACACACACACACACACACACACACACACACACACACACACACACACACACTATATATATATATATATATATATATATATATTAAATTACGTATATTCTGGCAACATGTTTTTATTGAGACATGTTTTATTGAATATATAATAATAGTTTTGTTTACTAATTTTCAGTTGGATTCTTTCATATTCATGGACAAGTTTTTGTTGTCATTATTAAAGGAAGAGAGAAAATTACCCTGTTATTTGTTCCGAGTACTTTCGACATTAGCACAATGTCATCATCAAGAAAAATGTAGTAGTGTTCGTTATTTGCAAAGACAAAATTGCTGTGTTTATCTGAAATTTAAAATTTTTACTGAGAGATAAGTTATTCCATGAAGATAATAAACATAAACTAAAAATTCTTGAAGCTATCTTTATTCAAGAATTGTAACCAAGCTCTAATAAAATTAATTATGAATACAGCACAAATGTTTTAAAATGTGTGCAGTAGATAGTTTAAAATATCGAGGTTTGTCTCAATAGTTCTTATGTCTTTGAAGAAACTCTCGACAACTCATAACCTACCTACCTCCCCTGAAGCTTGTCCGTGAATATGAAGGGATCCAATTGAAAATAATTAGACAAAACTTGTCTAAATTATCCAATGAAACATGCGTCAATACATACTTATATTTATACACAACCATAACACAACAAGCACACACACACACACACACACACACACACACACACACATATATATATATATATATATATATATATATATATATATATATATATATATATATGCGCATATTTACAGTTCAAAAGTTGTAAAACACCCTATAATTAACATGGGATGAACTTAACAGAAGAGTGAAAAAGGAAAAGAAGCTCTTAGAATCATCGAAAAAAGAATGGGATCAATAAACTTGTGCTGCAGTAATCAAGGCTAAAGAAGGATATTTTGACGAGAACAAAATCTAATCGTAAAATGCGTTTTTTTTTGTCATAATACAATTTCTAATAAAAAAAATATAAACAGGCTTAATAATTTTATCTTATTTAAAATACAAAACAACTACTTTCGGGGCTAATTTAAAATATTACCAGGGATTTTCTCAAACATTTGAACTGTAGTTTATATATATATAACATAATACTGCACCACATGTATAACTGAATTTTAGTCAGCAATATCGAAGATATAAATAACATTTCTCTCAAAAACAAACATTGAATCAGTAGGAGGACGTATTTTTAATATTTATAAATAATAATCGAATATTTTCAATAGTAATTACTTCATCGGCTGTGAAGGTTGTCTTCATTTTGTTGCTTGTTTTTGGCGCACACGAAAGAGCATCTGTCTTTTTGTCCAAACTTTCAAAATCTTTGTGGTGTCCGTCAGCCAAGAATGTCATCTTGAAACTTCTAAAAAAGAAAAAAAAAACTGTAATGTGGATTATATGAAACATTCCCAAACAATAATCAAATTATGTTCTTCAAAAAACTGAAATCATTCATTCGGTTTGCTTATGTCCTTACTACAACATTTCAGCCGATCTATTCTTCAGCCTTTTTCAGATATTAAATAGCTAAGAATATGACGTAATCAACTTTTTAAACACGCCCTGTCGGTTGTCAAGAATACACCGTACATAGAACCTTGCAAAAAGCCTATGTCAATATTTTTGAGTTTCGTGCAAATCAAACCGAATATTTGGGTTAATCTAATTGTTGCGAAAAAAAATTGTGTAATAAAGGCTGTGTTGAATGGGCACTCTCCTAGGTCATTTGTCCTAATGCGAGACGATCAGAGCTCCCACGGCAACCTGGCAACTGCTCTCGAAAAGGACCTCCAATCAGTGGTTAACTTGGGCAAGAAATGGCTTGTAAATTTCAACACAGAGGTTACACGAAATTTACTGCATTCATTTAATCACCACAGAGATTTCTTTCTGCTTGACCTGACCGATACCAAACTCCAGAAGAGCAACACTTTGGGCCTTCCCGGGCTCATGTCTCTACTGAAATGATGTGGAGTAATTAAACTGAATCAATTGTTAGGTCTACTGATAGGAGAGTTGATTCACTGAGCCAGAAATATTGTTCTAATCAGAATCCATCTTGGACATTTATAAATCTACCATTTGTAGGAACATTGAATATTGCTTTCATATCTGGTCACGTGCTCCTGCTGTATATCTCGAGCTCCTTGATCTGGCATCACGACTTCAGTCACTTTCTTACCGACATGATCTGGCTTCCCTTTGTGTTTTTTTACAAATATTTTCATGGAAACTCTTTCGATGAGCTTTTTATCCCTCGTACCTTGACTACATGAATTTAAGCGTGCTACTAGATTGGCATCTAGGTCCCACCCGTTTTACTGTTAAATTCTTTCTTCTCTCGTACTTCTCACCTGTGGAATTCTCTTCTGGTTTCTTGCTTCCTTGCCATCTACAATCTTCAAAAATTTAAATGCAACGTCAGTCGCCATCTTCTATCTGTTCTTTTCCCCGCTTCTCCTAAAAAATGATTCTCTTTTATTATCTGTGACCTCTTTCGTCTTAGTGGCTTTATCGCCTTGCTTGCAGCCTAAAACTATGGCTACCTATCTTGTTTATCAATTAGCATTAAATAATCTATAAAAATAATATGCTGTAAAACTAATCAAGCCAAACTTTTTTTATATATAAGAAGTTATTTACATTATTTACAATCGGAGAAATGCACTCATCTTTCTTCATATTATCAAAACGTTTCGGTTGTTTTATTCTCCGGTCTTCTTCAGTAGTCTGTCACTTTGGACAACCGTCAGGACATTTTAAACTGAATAATCTATTTAAATTATGTGGATTGATTGTCCCCGTTCTGCTGTCCATGCAACAAACTAAAATAAATAGCACATGTTACTCAGAGAGAAAATAATGACATAATCAAGGTGTTGGCTTTCCCCACGACTTCAAACAAAAGGTTAGAAAAGAAACTCCCATCAATAGTGGAAAGAACGACAACAGATTCTGGACTTGAGAAATCTGTTTTCCTGAAAAAAATTGTTTTAAGAGAAAGATTTTATAAATTTAAATGAAAATCAATACTGGCTACTCGGTCAATGAATGTCAAATGTTTCCTTATAAGGAAACGTCTAACATTACTATTATCATTACCATGTCTATTGATGTTTCGTCTTTTTTGGGGGGAGGGGGATTTTTTTTTGTTTTGTTCTGTTTTTCTGTTACTGTCTTTGTCGGCACCCTCTCATATCGGGATCGTTACTCTCTCTCTCTCTCCCTGTTCCATTTCTTCCCTACTGGTGGAGGTGGCAGAGATGGCTGGGAATCAAAGAGAGTTTGACGAGGCCATTCGCGTGAATTTGATTTTGGTGGACAACTATGCGCGACGGAGAAGTCCACACATTTGGCCCCCAAACGCCTTCCTCACAGTTCAATCGGGATTGAGACAGGTGAGATTTGTCTAACCTGACTGCATCTGGAGGTTGGGTGCTTGCTCTTTCCGCCTTGGTTACGGTAGAGTGGCGCTGCTCTTTTCCACCGGTTTGGCGTGTAGGTCTTTGCCTGTTCCGCCATTCGTCTTTTCGGGGGTTGGTCGCTTTCAGTTTGATCTTTTCCTTTTCTGATCTCTCGCCTTGTTTCCACGTAGCCCGAGTCCGTACTATCTGGCACAGGGATTGAATTCATAATTACTGTCACCATATTCACGAACCAACGTGCTAATCCTCTCGGCTAAGCAATTTTGAGATTTCTTTTTTTGAGAAGCAAACTTTTTGAATAAATTTAATTAAAACTAAATATTCTAAATGCCATATAGTGACCAAAAACCAAACAAATATTTCGGCCAATACTATAACTGATTCGAGAAATATACAAGAATGGTGAAAATGCTAGGGGAATTCACTTACCTTTCATTTTCATCGCGGTTTGCCGTCTCCAAGTCTTTGACTTTCTACACAAAAAATATGGAAAAATAAACTGAATATCTTTCTTTAAATATTAACAGTAGAATTTAGTAAACGAAGATAATATAAATTCTATATATAAAGTCAGTCACTGAAAAACAATGAGTGAGCAACTCTTGCAGGGCGATGTTTAAAAATAAGGAAAATAGTCAATTTATTCTTCTTAGAGCGACACATGAATATGCCTTTATGCAAAAAATGGTTAACTTCAATAAACATCTCTCTTGATTACATACATTACAATAATAATTATTGTGTCTCTTTCACAAGACATAGTGAGCTTATTAATTACGGAGCATCCCATGAATGCGTCGTTATGAAAAGACTTTGTTAACTTCAACAAATGTTTCTCGTGATCGCTTTCTTTACAGCGATAATTACTATGTTACTTTCACAAGACATAGTGAGTTTATTCATCACATAACGTCAATAATTACGGTGTTTCATCATCAATTCGTTGCTTAGTGAACGTGTTATGAACATTGTCTTGTACCAAGTTTGGCCCAAATCAACAAATTTTCTTGATCACTATCTTACAACGACAATTACATTGTTTCGTTCATAGCGAATTTATCACTCTCTCTGTATGTCTCAAAAATGCAGTTTGATCTCCAGTTTGATAAAAGTTCAGCGTATATTTGTATTGATTCTGAGCCTAATAACGACGATGGCAGTATTTCTTTCAATTCTCTTAAACTAATAATAATAATGAACTAGTTTGATGTTGACAAGATGATCTGTTATCTTGGGTCTATGCTATTCCCTCACTCTTTGTCCGTATCTTCTCATTCTCTTCCTTATCCCTTCCAATCTAGCCTCACCATATTTTCACCATCATATACAAAAAAGAAACAAATAAATCAAAAATAGTTTCTTCTGTAACCTCCCTGTTCTCTTTCTTTTGCTCTGTCTCAATTGAAAGATTTTGTAATGTAATGCAATTTATTCACCTTTCTGTGAGTACATGCCTGTCAATCATTAGCTCAAGCGTTGTCCCTTGATATCGAATCAACAAGTTCTGATGAACTTTCCGCTATGGTACTTAGATTTTATAAATTTAAACGCAATACTAGGTTGACGACAAGGTCTAATCATTTTAGAGTTGAAATGGCTACATGTAAGCGTAAGTTCAATGCTAAATTACTTCTATCGCACATTCTCGCTTGGGGAACTCTCTTCAGGATTCTTTCTTTGATCTTCAAAAATTTAAATGGAATGTTAATCGTTATCTTCTCTTTTCTTAATTCTTGTTCTTTTATTGTCCTCTCTTCTTAATAGTAGTTTTTCTCATATTCTCTAACACTCAGTAACCCACTAAGTCCTAGTGGCTTTATTGCCTTTGACCTTCAAATATGTAAATGCAATGACAAGCGTTATCTTCTGTCTTTTTAATTTTTGTTCTTTTATTGTCCTCTCTCCTTAATCGTAGTTTTTCTCATATTCTCTAACACTTAGTAACCCCTTTGCATCCTAGTGGCTTTATTGCCTTGCTTGGGGTTAAAAAAAAAAGCTCTCTTTTTCGATCTATCTATGTATCTATCTGTCTCACGCTTTCGTCCCCACTTTCAATATGGACGTTTGTACACTCAGTGAGGTTCCTTGTTTATTTGGATTCACCTCAGACCACGAGTGGAACACATGTCTACGATCTATTGCTGAAGATGCAGGAAAAATGGTCGACTTCTTGTAGCACTTCAGAAAGTAAGAAACCCACTTATCATGCTCTATCATACAAGTGCCACATCAGAACAAAAAATGGAGTATTGCTATCATATCTGAGCTTGAGCCGCCCTGCTCTCATTTTGTACAGCCTTGTGTCTGACATTTTATTTTCTATCATGCAAACCATTCCCTCAAATGAAACGTTGCTCGGCTCTTACTAATCTTTCGCTATATCCATGGCAAATGTTCAAATGATCTTTCAGACTTTCACATCTAGGATCCGCTCTGTCACGTACAAAGGTTTGAATTATCTGCGTCCCCTTCATATTCCATTAATAAAGAGTAAGTTCTAATCAGACAGCTTCTTCTCCAGAATTGTCACTTCTGGAACAAAATCCCAAGAGAATGCTTCCCCGATTTAAAAAATTTAAATGCAATTTCAATCGTTATCTACTGACTTCATGATTAGTCTTCTGTCCTTCCCGCTAAATTAGTAATTTTTATGCTTTCTAATTCTTTCACACCCAGTAACCCTATTGCGTCTAAGTGGCTTTACTGCTTTGCATGAGGTGCATTCTATTAAAAGAATACCTACTTTGACTTCAGGGGCTGTGATGTTATGAGAAGCTTCAAGATGTTTCATAAGATACTTCACTGAATCTTTCACAAGGCGGCCAAGCATAGTCGCAATAATATAATCAATGCATTGCAGAAAGCGTCCCAGATGTGACAAAACTTTTCTCCAGGTTGCAATTTGGGAATACACCATCTTGAAATCTAGACATCAAAGATAAAAGGTAACCGTAATTTGAATTTGTTAATTTTTCAAGAGAATATATTAAAATACAATACATATATAAAACGCAGTATATATATATATATATATATATATATATATATATATATATTATGAAATGGACAAAATTCGACAATTATTCTAAGACATTTTTATGTTTATACATTCTTTTTATAGATACAAATAGTAAAGTAAATGCTCTGTTTATAATAAACAGTGTTAAACAACATTTACCGGCCTGAATGTCCGAGAAAATTTCACAAAATATATTCGTCCTCCGACAGGATTCGAACCTGTATCTCTATACGGAACCGTCATTTAGCTTGACGTGCCTTAACCGATTTGGCTACAGAGGAGCGTTCGGTTAGCAAGGTCGAATTTACTGTCTTTAACTACAATCTTACATGAATCTCTCACGTACATTCATATCTGCTCGATGCGTATCCAAATGTAAACAAATGACGTCACACATTATGAAATGGACAAAGTTCGACAATTATTTTAAGACATATTTATGTTTATACATTCTTTTTATAGATACAAATGTTTAAGTAAATGCTCTGTTTACGGTACAAAAGGACCGTGTTTCAAAGGCAGAGGCAAAAGAAAATTATGGTGTCGAAGGCTCCAGAACTATCATCGAACGTCTGGTGCAAAAGTATTCGATTGTGAGTAAACGGGTTGTAAAATGGAAAATAAAATAATTCCCCAACAAGAGACTGTATTAATTAATTAATGCAAAAGCATTTGAAAGAATCAAATTATGCCATTTGCCATATTTGGTGAGGATCAAAGAAAAGAGATGGATCGCTGATTAACCTATTCTTTTATTTTCTGATCTCTATATTTTTAAACTTACGTTTTGTAGATGATCGTCCTTTTTCCTTCCCCGAAACTGGATGTGATAGCCATTGAATTCCTTCCATTTCAGCAACCAGCTATGAGTTGAAAAGAAATATGAGTGATAGCCATATGGGAGTCTCTGGGGGTCTGTTTTTTAGATGTGTGTTTTCTTTCTTTAAGTAAAATACATCAAAAATGTTTTCTATGTATTTATAGATAATTATCTGCTCGTTTATATATATATATATATATATATATATATATATATATATATATATATATATATATATATATATAGAGAGAGAGAGAGAGAGAGAGAAAGAAAGAAAGAGAGATTAATTTGAGATAAACAGAGAGTGTGTGTGTAATGAAATATATTTTTAGCTAGCTATGCCAATAGCTAGATAGATAGATAAAGAATAAATACGGCATAGTGAGTTTCAGTTTTAGTTAATCATTTATCATCTAATTTATACCAATAGTATATTTTGTAAAAGATTTTAATGGCCCGACAAATATTGATTACCTATATAAGCCATGATATATATATATATATATATATATATATATATATATATATATTAAAAAGAAGAGGGGTGCTGCAAACGTTTTTGGTTGTAATGTGGATTTATTGAGAAAAAATATTATACTTTGTTTTACATAATTTCACGACACGTGTTTCTGGTCTGGTCTCGAAAACCGTCTTCAGGTGAAAGTGGAGATTTTTACATATTATTAAAAATAATTAATTTTTCTTCATGTTCAATGTGGAATATTCTCGATATGAGACATTCTGTTTGTGTTTTTAATCCGAATATATATATATATATATATATATACTAATTATTATAAATATATTAGTATATTGCCACATGCATAAAACTAAGAGTTGAGACAAAGAAATATATTTATTATAAATATAAATGTCTGTTCTACTATTTTACATACGGTGCTGTATATATCCAACACTCATTGTACCGTATTTCATATATACAGATAGATAGATAGATATAGAGAGATAAGTAGAGAGCGAATGAAAGAAATAGGTAGATCTTGACAATGTGGACAGATGTATCAAATGATTTATATGAAAATGACTACTATATCGAAAAGATTAACCCAAATAAAGAAAACATATTTTTAAAACTCCTGGGGAAGACGATGACGGATCAAATAGCTCCGTTTAAAATCTGTTCGCGCAGGTCCAAGCATGTATTATTTTCATTTCAGAACTTGTCAGTTTTATATTATCATTGCAGTTAAATCCACCCAGAAACTAGTTTTACATGATTTTTTATTACTTCCTTGGGTAAACATCAACTGCCTGATGCAATCGCTTCTGTCATTGAATTATATTTTCCCTTCTGACGAAGTTTGTTTTTTTTTTTTTTGTTGTTTTTTGTTTATCCTCCCTCTATTTTCATGAATTGATAAGTTATTAGAATGTAATGTCACATTTTAATATACTGAAAATGTTATTCAATCGATCACTTTCATGCTGAGGATATCACTTCTCTAATTTTGTAGATTTTGACTTACCAAACTTCAAACGGGTTTAGTTTTCTGGCACATAAAACCGTTTTCATGACCCAAGACGTTTTAAGCTTCAAGATTGGCGAGACATCACAAGGCTGATAGCTTATTTAACCAGAATAGAATCATCAAACCGGAATTGTTCTTACCAAACATGAACTATTCCACACAAACTATCACAATGAAACCGATGAGCCTCCGTATATATTTATTGAATATTGTATATTTGGGTAGCAATCCTACTTTTATACATGTTTTGTTGAATATGACGGACAAGGAACATTTTTTAACCAGTGTTTATTATGTAAAACAACCCTAAGCACAAAAAAAAAAATGAACAGAAATGTCGTTCTACAGAAGGATGCTGTGAATGCTATGAACCGAACATGCGAACAACGACGAAATTTTAAAGAAAATGAAAACAAAAAGGAAATATATTTTACATCAGTAATAGACAATGGAAATTTCTGGGGTATATAATGAGGAAAGAGGGTTTGGAGAAGCTAATACCCACAGGACAGATTGAAGTCAAGAGAAACAGAGGAAAACAATTCATAAACTACTTAGGAGAGATAAAGAAAAGATAACATTTATTAATCACTGCATATGACTGGAAGTTGTGGAGAGCCATGATCGAAAACGTTCTGAAGGGACACGGCACACAGAAGAAGTTTATTATGTCCTTTTTTTTCTTTTATGAGGACGAAATATGTGGAGAAGATGTCCATATCGTGTTTTATTTTTTTTTAATTTTGTAAATTATCAAAATTATCTCAAATTCCCTAAAGACAACGAGTGAGAATGATTAAATAATTCTGAAAGAGAATCACTAGTGGGGGCTTATATCCACATCAGAAATTCTTTGTCCCTGGTTCATCCTTTTTTTTCTGCTTTATTGCCTGGAATATTTTTTTCTAGGAAGTTTCGGTTAATACTTTAATCCTTTTCACGAGGGCGGAGATGGTCGGATTTTCGATGTTAGAATATTTTGTATCCTATAGTGAGTTGCCTGAGTATAGTAGTCAGTTTTTACTTAGCTTCCAAACACAGTCAAGATACCTTGGCTCCGTTTAAAATAGGTGCTCCTTTTTTTGTTATTTGTTTTTTTTATTATTATTATTGATTCATTCATTCATTTAGGGTTATTTAAAGCCAGAAAATATTATTAGATTGTAAGAATTTAAGTGTAGTACTGAATTAGCGGCAAGGTCTCGTCATTTTCCAGTTGAAATGTTGAGATGTAACCGTATGGTCTATGCTAACAGTTTCTTTTTAGGCTTTTGGAACTCTCTTCCCGTTTTTTGATTCCCAGTCAACTTTAATCATCAAAGATCTAAATCCAACATCAACTGTTATTTTGCGTCTTAATTTTTTATATTTATTGTTCGCTATCCTTAATCGTGCTTTTCTTATATTCATTAACATTTGCGTCTTAGTGGCTTTATAGCCTTTCTTAGGGTGAAATGATTTTTCTTAAAAAATATATAAATCTACCGTCTTAAAAATAAAGGCTTATTCCAAATTCTAATTTTTCATATATTAAGTGCACCCCAGAGTTTTAGTTATTCTATAAGTACGCCCCGTAGTAAAAAAAAAATGTTGAGAATGACTGGTTTAAACATTTGCCTTTCATTTTCATTTCTTGAATTCACGGGTCAGGGTTGATCTGGAAACATCAGCAATGAAGAGGTGGTTCCATGCCCCTCAAAACCTCCAATCTCCCGATCAGTGACCTTCCTGCCGGATATACTTTATTGTCAGAACATAGTTTGTTAGCAAAAAAGGAATGGCCCAACTTGAAAATTACAAAATGGAAATACCAAAATCAAACAAGTACTACAATTTAAATATCTGTGAAGTTTTTTCACAGAGGGCGGAATGTACAATACAGGAAGTCAAAGACGTATTCAAAAAACCAAAAATGCATTTCAAACGTATTACACCCTATTTGACGGCATATAAGACGTGCGTTTGTTTTTTTTTACTAAAAATATCTTTTAAAATTCCACTGCGTTTTATGTCATATGTAGGTTTAAAATTCGCGATAGTCGGCCGAAATTAGCTACCTGGCAACTTCTATTAGCTTAGAATTAAACATGAAAAGGTAATGTAATATGTGGATAACAATGCCTGATTACGACCTTACTCTTACAGGGAGATTAAAAAGAACCAGCATTGCACAAGTCTGCGAATTGGTGAAGCAAGCTTGGGATAATATTAGACCAGAAATCGTTATGAAATCTTTTGAAAAGTGTGGCATTAGCAATGCTCTCGGTGGAACGGAAGATGACGCATTATTTAACGATGATGACATTAGTATTGAAAATGAGGATCAGAGTTTTGATGACGAAGACTACGAATTTTATGGATTTGAAAATGGATAAAATTTTAGTGGTAACTCTACTGTTTTGCTCAGTTGTAATAATTGTTTGATTTTTATTTTGTTTTCTTACCTTTGAATATAATAAAGTTTTTATAGGCTCGTGTTCTTTCTCTCCCTATTATTTTTCGTTTAATTGTAATCATGGCTTCTTTAACCAAAATAATACCTCATAAATATAGTCTAGGATGTATCTTTTACTAATAATTTTACTAATTTTACTAATTGCTAATTTTTTTTTTTGATTTGCCCTGCTGAAATTGGAGTGCGTCTTATACACCCGTGCGTCTTATATGCCATCAAATACGGTAAGTATTAAGAAAAATTTCGTTAGAAATAAAGAGTACTATACTGTCCTCCTTTATGACAGTGAATGCTGGACAGTCTCCTCAATGATGAAGAGCATTCTTGAGGCAACAGAAATGCGGCTCTACAGAAGGATGCTGAGAATACCATGAAACCTAACATGTGAGCAACGACGAAGTTTTAGACAAAATGGAAATAATAAGGACACTTATGCGTAACATCAAGAAGAGATAGTTGAAATTTATAAGGCACATAATGAGGAAAGAGTACTTGGAAAATTTGATACTCACAGGACAGGTTGAAGGCATAACCTACTTAGCGAGCTTGTGTAAATGGATGGCGAACGAGATTTAAGTGAAATAACAGATATATAAAATGTATTAATAGCTACAAAGGACAGGAAATTTTGGAGAGTCATGAACGCCAATGTTTTAAAGGGAGACGAGAAAAAAAAGAAAAAGTTTTCCCCATTTTCTCTCTCAGGCTCACAAAGACAGTTTTTTTTTCGTTTTTTGGTTGATGAAAACTAGTACTAGTTGAATTTTTTTGTTATCTGTAAATGTTATGTGATGAGAGCCTTTTCTCGGCTCCTATTTTAGTCTAAGATTTCCCTAACACTTTGAAAAAAATTAGTATGAATCTTTAAACACCTTAAAAAAGCATTTGGAAATTGAATGATTACCAGCGACAAAATAGGAAATGTATTTAAACAGAGCAGAAGGTGATTTCATCCTTCGGTGTTACATTGCTGTTTGTCCTTATTAAATGATTACTTTGTGAGTTGTATCATTTAAATAATTGCTTTTAAAACAACTGGGAAAAGGGAAGAAAAAAAACTATTTGATGTTATCATTGTAATTAACTCCACCCAGAAACAAGTTTCAAATTATTATTGCCACTTCCTTGGACAAACATCACTTGCCTGATGCAATCGCTCGAGTAATCGAATTCCCTTGTAGCAACGTTTTAGACGACCTCTTTTATGAATTAATAAGTTGTTAGTAAAGTAATGCCAACTTTTTCTCGGGAGAGAATAATCCTCTGTTTCAATGTTTGATTTCTGCGATTAGCTTGTTTTCGAACAACACAGGTCAAAAGATTGAATTACATGTATTGAGTTTCTGGTGGTTCCAACTCCTG
Source organism: Acanthosepion pharaonis (assembly GCA_903632075.3). Taxonomy (NCBI): domain Eukaryota; kingdom Metazoa; phylum Mollusca; class Cephalopoda; order Sepiida; family Sepiidae; genus Acanthosepion; species Acanthosepion pharaonis. Next base: position 458,248 of record CAHIKZ030001399.1, read on the forward strand.
GAAGCGTGTTACTAGATTGGCAACTAGGTCCCACTCGTTTATTGTTGAAATAGTTAAATTCAACCACCACTTCTACTCTAAACTTTTCTTTTCTCGCACTTCCAACCTGTGGAACTCTCTTCTGTTTACTTGCTTCCCTGGTAACTACAATCTTCAAAAATTTAAATGCAACGTCAATCGTTGTCTTCTATCTTCTTGAATACCGTCCATCTTTTGTCCTTTCCTCAATCCTCCCTATACTCAGTCTTCTCCTTCACTTTCACTCCTTATAACCTTCTGCGTACTAGAAGCATTTCCGTTTTGGTTGGGATGAAATGATTTTTTTGTAAATTGAGAATAATGGACCGGTTTGATGCCTATGCAGCACTGACTGCAAGGGAGGTATTTTATTTTTGTTTCTTTCTGTACATAAGCATGTGGCGTGTTTCAAATTTGCCTAAGTGCTGAGACGAAACAATCCCAACATCTCCATAAATGTACTAAACTGATAAAGGTTTTGGTGGGCAGTCGGTTGAATTTGGTAAGCTGAATTTGTTACAAGGTCTTAGAATAATGGAAGACAAATACAAGAGAAGCTTATTGCCAAGAGAAGTGAAAAGAAAACTGTTTCTCAAAACGTGTACAGAATTGATCAACAAAAACTGTCAATTTTACAAAACCACAATGCGAATCGACACTCAAACAAAATAGACCCGGAAGATTCGATATGAAATCACATCCTTTATTAATTGTGAGATTCTTTTTCTATGAGTGTGTTACCATGTTGGCTCCTGTAAGAAAATGATGGGATTTGTGATAATAAAAAAGAAAATAGTAGAAAATGAGATGAAATATTAATCCAGAAATAAATGATAATTACAAAAACATATAATAAAAAAAGAATGCTTAGGTTATGCAAACTAATATTTATAAATATAACATTTTTTATGGATCTACTAAAACGTAAGTAAATATTTGAACGCTTCTAACATCGCCAGATAGCAAGTATTGATCTCAGAGAATCAATGGTTGTTAGCAAAATGGAACAGTCCTAAATGTAAATTACAAATTAGGGATATCAAAATCAAACGAGTAGAACAATTTAAATATCTGGATGTGGATGGAAAATGCAACACTGAAATTCGAAGGTGCATTGAGAAAGCCAAACATGCCTTCCAAAAGTTAAGCAGCGTATTAAGAATCAGGAAAAATCGTTAGAAACCAAGAAAAGGCTACTGAATTGTTATGACAGTGAATGCTGAACATTCTCTTCACAGATGAAGAGGGAATGAAAAATTGTCATGAAATTACTGTTCTACAGAAGGATGGTGAGTATACTATGGACCGAACGTGTGAGCAACGACGATGTTTTAGACGAAATGAAAAAAGGGGAAATGTATACTTAACATCAGGAAAAGAGTTGAAATTTCTAGGGCACATAATGAAGAAAGGGTGTTTGGAAAAAATGATACACACAGGATAGATTGAAGGCAGAAAGGGTTGATAGAAATAATGCATAAACTATTTAGTGAGCTTCAGTAAATGGATGACAAACAAGATTTAGGAGAAATAACAAGATCAAATTTATTAATAGCTCCAAAGGACAGGAAATTATGGAGAGCCATAATCACCTACGCCCTGAAGAGATGCGACACATAGAAGAAGAAGAAGAAGAAGAAGAAGAAGAAGAAGAAGAAGAAGAAGAATTGTACAGAGAACAAAATGAAGGCAAGGTGTGTATTTCAAAAAGTAAAGTAGCGAAAATATTTTGGCGATAATCTGAGCAAGATTTACAAATTCTGTTTTCTTGTTTAATTACGTCGGCAAATCAATAAGTAAAAAGAATAACTCATTTAAAAACTTACATTATTAAACGAAAAATCTTATATTACTAAACGTAACAAATGTGACATTTTTGTGTATATAATAACGCAAAAGTCAATATTTTAAGACATTCAGCATCACTAGATAGCAAGTATTAATCGCAGTAGTGACAGAGAACAAAATGAAGTCAAAGGGCATGTTTCAAAAAGGGGAACGTTAATGTTAATGTGGCGATGAACATGGCAAGCTTGGAAAAGATCAGAACTGACAAACTTTTAAACACTGGAAAAGAAATGTCGACCATTACGGTGATTGAAAAAAATAAATCTAAACCAGTTTACCTTGCCCTTATAACGGGAAGATGACAACATTATTGTTAACAATTATTGGATCATATTTTATTGGGCCTGATTAATGTGATTTGATGGTTTCTTTTACGGGCCATCATAGTAACTGATAATGTAACTTATACACGTCACATTGTGTTAGACAAACACGGTGCTCTATAATAAATCAATAAACCCGGAACCTAATCAAGAAAAGTTATTTTACAGGAAAGAATGTTTATTTTTCCAGTCTCTGTCTCCTGTTAATGCACTTAAATTGATGGCAAACACTAATCATGTGCTTGACAAAAAACATTAACCAGATCGAATCGAATATATGTACTGAATTCACATAATTACCGAATCAGGCTATCTATTTAATGATTCTGCCCTATATATATATATATATATATATATATATATATATATATATATATATATATATATATATATATATATTCAAAAATGTGTGTGTGTGTGTGTGTGTGTGTGTACATGTTTTCATAAAAACGACTGACAGGTTACTGCGGTTAAGTTTTTAATTTAATTTTTCTTGAGTTCTTTTAATTTTTTCTTTTCTGAACATAAATTTTGTAGAAATTGTCCTAATGTTCCGTATGTCCGAACGCTTTCGGCTATAATTTTAGCCATGATCAAGTCTGATTTTATTTTTACTTTTAACTGAATGTATGAATTTTTTATGCGTGGATCTAGAGTTATAGAGAATTTTAATTTTCAAAACATGGTCAGCACATTGTGACCATGTTCATAGTTGATATTACTGAGTGTTGGTTTTTTCTTCTTTTATTAATAATGATTCAATTATTTTTAGACATTTTTCCATGTAGATGAGGCTATTATATTTATATTAACAACGGTATGTTACCTATAGTGTTTGGTAGGTCTCCATGTGTATTTAAATGAGACGTAATTGAGCTATGGTCAGAGATATGCAAAGTGAATATTCTCTTTAGAAATGTTGTAGTATCTCCAATATAATCATTTATGAATTTGGATTGTTCAGGAACACAATTTCGTAAGGGATATGTGAATTCGTAAATAAAATTGATTTTCTGTAATTTGGATCTTGTAATGTGTTGCTACAAGTATTGTTATTGATATGGGGTTTTATATTGTAAACTTATATATATATATATATATATATATATATATATATATAATTATGAATTATTCAAAAATTCTAACATGAACATGTTATAACATTCAACAGCATCATCCTTTAGAAGACACCAAAAGTGTTGAAACACAATGTCTATTTTTGCAGTGATGCTATAACATGTTTATGCTATAATTTTTGAATAAATAATATTTGTTCTACTCTGTATTGAGCACTCTTTTAAGAATAGCGTTTTTAGTTATCGAAATTTTATTCCATCTGTATCAACCATATATATATATATATATATATAATACAGCAAAAATACAAAATTGCCTCATATGGGTATAGTCTATTTCAGAGCGGCACAACTCAATGCCAATCTTCATCAGCCCTAGACTGACTGTTTGGAATGGGAGTTTTTACATTTATTTTAGATATCAAGCCTACTCAAAAGGATCATGGGTTTGTGACAAGGGAAGGTCGTAAAGTGTCTATTTAAGAGGAGGTGGTCTGGAGTTGGAATTTATTTATGGCCAGAGCCTTTAGTTGTACGGAAATGGATTTCGGTTCATGCTATGGGATACTATATTATGCCAAAACAAAAATGTTTTAGTAGGATTTACTGTACGCTGTATTTAGACAATAAGGGTTTTTTTTTTTTTATTAATAAGTGATGGTGGATTTAAAGACAAAACAAATTAAAATACTTACGGCTCCCGTCGAATTCGACGTATGAGGGTCAAGCAGATCAGTTCCCAGGAAACCGACAGCCCGACAACAGCACATGAGATTTGATTATAGTGGTGAAGGTTTCGTGCAGGACCATCCACACTTTTTGAAGGGCCGAATACAGAGATGGTGCATATAGGCCATAAGGTCCTAAAAATATGTTTAAAATTCAAAAAATCGATTTAATATTAAATAAATCCCAGTTTAGACGATTTGCCATCCAAATATAGAAACCAGTCTGTATATATTTACCCATTTTGGAGGGAAAAGAAGAGGATTAATTTTTTTCCCTGTTATTAAAAAAAGTTTTTAATGGATGGACATGAATAAAATGTCGGAATTTTATATATCATACGTTTTATTCTTAAAAAAAAAAAATTTTGAAATGTTTAATAGAATATATATATATATATATATATATTGATATATATATATATATATATATATATATGGATATATATATTTATATATATATATATATATATATATATTCATATATACAATTTAAAGGTGAATATAACATTTATAATCCAACTTAAAAGTAAAAAAAGCAAAGAATTGAAGCAGGTGATTTCAATTTTTTAAATAGTATCGGTAATTAATTTTTCCATTATTATATAATTTATATTTTATTAGTATTAACCAAAATTAACTCAAGAACCATTTTAAAAATAATTTTCTGGACTTTTGATTAATTGTTTTGTTGATTTATCACATTGTAAATAAAAAACTGGAATTGAATATAAAAAGAATTGAATATATCAATATGAATATATATAATATATATATATATATATATATATATATATATATATATATATATAATATATATATGCATAAATGTAAAAGTCAAAAACCAAACAAATGAAATTATTTTATTCATTAACAAATTATGAACCTGTTTTTTGTTTCAAAAAAGAGGATTTGAATTTTCATTGACAAATGTTAGGGGGATAAAGTATTTATAATATTTATTTACTGGGGCAATATATATTATTTAATTTCATATTATTATTTTAGATTCACCATGAAATTCAAAAAATTAAATGTAAATTTTGTAAAAAATTTGTCAATTTTGACTAGAATCAAAATTAAAAAAATTTTCAATTCCATAGCCGTTAAAATTACACCACCGATACATTAAATTTAAATGCATTCTCAAATTTATTCAAATTTTCGATTTAGGTTTAAAAAAACACCAACAAAGATTTAATCAAAATAACAAAATCTTACGGTGTTGGGATTTCTTTTTTCAAATCATAATAATTTTTTTAAATTATATTGATACAATTTACCAAAGAAAGCGTTGCAAGAAAAAACTTTCAGTGTGTTTTCTTTATTATAAAAAAAAAAAAAAATATTGAAAAAAATGCCTGAATTCAATAAATTATAAAATGCTGAAAGTTGGCTTAAAACAGAAAATTCAGATATCTTTTGAAACACAGTGATTTTGGAAAAAAATAAAAAGAATTTAAAAAATTTTTTTTCAATTAAAACAGATTTTGAATTTAAAAGATTTATAAACAAGAATTGAAAAATTTATTTTCCTACACAAGTTGTTTTTCTTTAAATTAATTTTAATTTTTGATGAAAAATTCAGACAAGAATTTAAGGGATGGGTCATCAGCAAAAAAAACCAAAATTAATTTGCATTCTTTTTTGGGGAAATCTGTCAATTTTCACTTAATAGATTTTTTTTTATATTTGGGAAGTATTTTGACAGAGGACAGATAGTTTGTGTTATGAAATTGGGAATTGAGGGTTTCATATCTTTTGCATTAAAAAAAATTTCTTGAATCAAAATCAAGAAAAAAATTTCAATAAATTGAAAAAAAAATAACAGTTTTTTTCATATTTATTTTTTTCCTTTTTTGTATTAATAGGAAATGGTTCTAGATTATAAAAACTTGAGGTTATGGCCGAATTATGAGAATCGAAAGGTATTTTTCATTTTTAAAACAAAATAAAAAACTTAGAATTAACATCAAGGAATTATTTTGAAATTTTGAAGGATTGGTTAATGATGGATTATATATTTAAAAAGAATGATTATCAATAAACTTCGGATGGATGGAAAAGATCTAAACAAAAAAGCATTATTGAATATAATTAATTTATTTTCCACTAAATGACAGACAAAAAAGAAATAAATAAAATAAATTTTATTTAGAATAAACAAGGGATTCATAGATGATTATTAATTTTCTGAAGGAACATTCAACAGAAAATTGAATCAAAAATTATGCTTGGATAAAGGATGGAAATTAATACGGATCAGAAATGAATTTTAAAAATATAAACAAATAAAAAATTTTTAAATATATAATTTCTTTAAGTGACAAAAATTTTTAAAGCGAAATTTTTTCTACCAAACTTTCCCAAAAACGGAAGTGGCTGGGAATTTGATACCAAAAAAAAAAAAGAATTAATTAAATTACATTATTTACGTGCTAATACAATATGGGAAATATTTTATTAATCATTTTTCATGCTATATTCGGATAAATTTATGATAAATAACAAGGAAAAAATAAATATTTTAAAGTAAAAGGAAATATTAATGAAAAAGTTTGTATATGTATATTTACATAAATTTGTCCAAAATAATGTTTTGTTTGGACTGTAAGAAAACAATAAAAAAATTTACATAACCAGAAATCATATTGTATTTTAGAATGATTGGGAATGTAACAAAATTAAAAGATGAATAAAAGATTTTGATATAAAATTAAAAAATCATTAAAAAAGCAGGATTTTATATATTTTATGAAAAAAGAAATGGGGGAAAATTCTTTTTTAACCTTCGAATTTTTCCATTTGTCCCACATGACATAAATTTCAACAATTACAAGAATTATCCGAAAGTTATAAATTTTTAATAATTTACAAAAAACAATAAAAAAACAAAAAAAAACATGATTCAAATTTATCTAGTTGGAATATAAAAAACAAAGTTTAGGACATTCCAGAATTAAAATTATAATATTTTTTATTATTTTGAAATTTCCATTTCTGACTAAATTTTTTCTTTTCAATAACAAAAAAAAATATTGAAAAATATGACAAAAAAAAAAGAACTATTTCCATTTAATAATTTTTTTTTTTTAATTATAATTTCCCCAAGCAAAGAATTCAAATGCTTAATTAATAAAAAAAGGGGAAAAAAAAAATTGAAAAATGAATAATTTTTTGTTATATAAAGGACAAAAAGATGAACGATTTTCTTTTAAAAGAAATTTTGTTGATTTACGTTGCATTTTTTTAAAAAATTTACAAATTTTTTAATTTTAAAATATTCTTGTTATAAATCTTGGAAATTTTTTAACAATAAAATATTTAAAAAAAAATGTCAAATGATAGGATTTGATTTTATTTCATTTCGTTTTTTCAACATAAAAAATTGACCTAAATATTTTTTCTAGTATATTATTTAAAAATTCATGAATATATATTCATTATGAAAAAAAACAATATAAAAAGGTTATTTGAAAAATAAACAAAATAAAAAAAATCTTTTAAACCTTTCGAATGACTTTTGAAAATTGGAAATTTATCATTTATATTTTTTAAATCCTGGAATTTTTTAAAAAAAGAATAAGAGAAATTTAGCAAACAAAAACCAGAAATCTGAAAAACTTTATAAAAGTTAAAATGAACAAATGACAGAATTATAAAAATGCAAATATGAAATAAATGTTAAAAAATTTTTAGGCACTTTTTTACTAGAAACTTTTATATTTGTAAAATAAAAATGTTTTTCTTTTAAGTAAATTTTTTTTAAATAAACAAAAAGGAAGAAAAATTTACAATCTTTATATATGTTGAACATCAGCCATGTAAAGAACAAAAAGAAAAGGTTCTCTTCAAAAACAAAAAATTTGTTTTTTTTGAAATTTTTTCAAATTTGTAAATTCATTATTGCCCCAGTTAAAATTTTGGATTTCCATCTTCTTTATTTTTTTTTTGTCAATATATTAAAGATTTGTTAAAGACACAGAATTAAATTGGAATTTGTCATCTGAATAATTTACCTCGTTGGGAAAAAATGAAATACAAATTTACTGATGAAAAATCAGAAATTGCCATAGATAATAGGGAATACTCAAAGTGAAAGAATAAAAAAAAGTGTGAAAGGATCTGAACCAATTTCTTTTTATTTAAACTATCAATTAGTTTTTCTTATAATTCTGAGGAAAAGAACAGATACTCAATTTAGAATAATATTTTTCTGTATTATTTCAAATAACAAACAAAGATATGCAGATGACACAGTACTGATAGCAGACATGGAAAAGAAATTACAAAATCTCCTACAGAAGGTAATGATGTAGAGTGAGAAGAAAGGACTAAGCATAAACTACAAGAAGACAGACTGTATGGTCATCAGTAAGAAGAGTCTGAAATGCGATTTGCAGATTGGGAACACTAAGATCAAGCAGACGCAGAAGTTTAAATATCTGGGAAGTGTCTTGACAGAGGATAGTAAGTGTGACAATGAAATCCGGAGACATATTGGGATGGTCAAGGACACATTCCAAAAGCTGGGCAGAGTATTGCGAGACAGGTGGATTTCTTTGGTAACAAAGAAAAGAATACTGAGCTGTTACGTGACATCTGTCCTTCTTTACGGCAGCGAATGTTGGACGATTTCCTCAAAAGATGAAGAAGAGACTCGAGGCGACGGAGATGTGGTTCTACAGAAGGATGCTAAGGATATCATGGACCGAGCGTGTGAGCAACGATGAGGTCTTAGAGAGGATGCAAACAAGGAGGAGGCTTATACTTTAACATCAGGAAGAGGCAGCTGAATTTTCTGGGACACATAATGAGGAAGGAGGGCCTGGAGAATCTGATACTCACGGGTCGAATAGAGGGAAAGAGAGACAAGGGAAAACAACGCATGACATACCTGGGGGGCTTAAGCAAGTGGATGACAGAACGTGGTCTGGGGAGGAAGCAGCAGAGGAAGGAACTTGTTGAGAGCTGCAAGGGATAGAGGGAGGTGGAGAGCCATGATCGCCTACGTCCTGAAAGGACACATGGCACATGAAAAAAAAAAGAAAAAAGACAGAATGAAAAGAATGCTTTCAGGGTTCAAAAACAGCTCAAATGTTTATTTCACTGAATTTTCCATAAAAAAACGTATTTAAAAATGGAGCTTCATGAATTTCTGATTTACCTGAAATTTCAATTCATGTATCAGTTTTCTTATTTATCTCACAATTAATAAATTATTTATTAAAGATTTTTTAAGTTAGTCTTATATTCAGAATTTTTTCATCAAATTGGCAACTCATTGATCAATTTTTGGACCTTAAATCTTTTTTACTGGAGCAAATCAAACCATTTTTAATTTTAAAAAAAAATCCAAAATGTATTATTTATAGTTCACTTCATATCATCTTTTCATTTTTTTTTATTTTTAAATGAATTTTTAAGTTGAAAAATAACGTCCATTTTAAGTGACTATTGCATTCTTCTTGAGCTATAAATTTTTGAATGGGAATGAAAAACAAAGATTAAATTGAATCAAAAATATTTCTGTTCTTCTAGGAAGGAATGTTTCATTGTGTCATAGAAATAATAAATATAATCTATCTTACATCTTATAAACCTATCTTACCATTAAAAAATTTGTCACATCAAAGATCTAAAAGTACTTTGTGTATTTAGATTCTGACAAAATTCAATTTAAATATAATGTTATCAGTTCATTTTTCAAGAAATTTCAACCACTGTTAATATACTATTTTACGTCTTTATAAACATTTGCTTTGAAGAATGAAGTGATTTTAAAAAATACAAAAATTTTATAATACAAAATGTAAACAAACGATTTTTTTTATTAATTGTTTTTAAAATATTTTTTTTTTTTTTTTTAACAATTTGAATTTTTTTTTATATTAAAAGGAATTGAAAAGGTCGAAAATGTATATTACATGTTGGAATGGTTAGATTCATTACGCGCAAAAATATATCAGCAATTGGGAACGGTATGAATCAAATCTTCTATCTACCAAAATGTTTGATTTAATTAGTAAATTTGTATTTTTAAAACAATTATTTTAAAAAAAAAATTAAATAAGATTTAAAATTCGACATTAAATAACGAAATAGATAAATCTGGAATTAAAAAATTTTTTTCAAACAGAATTTTAAGAAAAAATGGTTGTTTTTATTGTAATAGAAAGAATTTTATTAAAATATTTTATAACCAAATTATATCTTTTTCAAAAAAATTTTAAATGAGCCATAAAATTTACGAACTTAAAAGTTTAATTTTTATTATTAAGACTGTTTTAAAAAAAAATTTTTTGGAAAACGCATCACGTTGAAACACCGGTTGGTTTTATGATTTTTTAAGCATTATTAGAATCTTATAATGTAACCATTAGATTATAAAACTACTTTCCCTAACTGAATGCCAGCTTTTGTTTTTTCCAATTGAAATTTTTATAATGGATAATGGCTGATGCATTGAAATCAGAGAACTGGGAGATCTAATCCTAATTTTTGTATTTCATTTTTATCTTTTAAAAAATATCCTTGGGAAAAATATGAATCCACCATTTGAGTTAATTAGGTAAGACTTGTATCACTAAAACCATTATTAAATAATAAAATAAAATAAAAATTATAAAATATTTAGATTACAACATAATAAATAATTCATTAGAGTTTTTGATAAAAAAATCTCAAAAATACCAACAAAACATTTTTGATTTAAACATTTGTCAATTTTAGTTTTTTTAAAATTATTTTATTGTAATTGAAGTTTTTGATGAAAATGAATACAATTATTGGACTGCATAAAGGTGAATTGGTTCAGACAATCAATTTTTTGGTTTTCGTATTTTTTCGAGCAAAGTCATCCAGTTTGGGTAGATTTGATAGCTCAATAAAAGTTCTTAACAAATATTTATGGAAGAAGATTATTCACGTTTAGTTGAATAGATTTCTATCGCGCCTGCTCGCATGAGATTGTTGACATGTCTATATACTGGTAACATTGTTGTCGTTGACAGAGAAAAAAAAAAATTTTTGGAAACTGAAAATTGAACCGTTAGTTTTTTAAAAATTTTTAAACATAAAAATACTTTTTTAAAATATAATTTTAACCCATTGTACCTGGTAAACCAGTATAAGATGTCGGTGTGAACAACAATTTTCGTTATAAACCGGTAATAGTATTTAATATTCAAATTTTATAGTGTCAGTCCAGATCTATGCGTAGCTTTAATCGTTTATCGGAAAAAAAAAAATTACAATCATTTAGATTTCAAAAAAAGAAATTCATGAAATACAAATACATTCATAGTAAATTTTAAACCGCATTTGATTAACAGATTTTTCAATTAATGCATAAATTTTTTATATAGCAAACATCGATTATTTTCATACATAATTTATGATTAGTGCATTAAAATAAATAAAAAGTCAACAATCCAAAAATAATTGAAAATTGATTTTTTTTATAGTTAACAGATATTTAATCATAAACTTCACTAATTTCGATTTATTCCTGAATACTTTTAAAGAGCGTTTTTATTAAAAAAAAAAAAAAATTTTTCTTATTTGAAACATTATGATTGAATTTCAAACAAAACAATCTCAAAAACAAAGTTTCAACAGGTTTGGTAACAATTGTTTACAAAAGATAAATTTGATATTTTGCATATTTGTTTCTTTTTGTCAACATTAGATTAAATGTAATTTACCATTTTTTTGTTATTCTCTTTTAATTTTAGTCAACCATCGACACAAATCCATTAGGT
>CAHIKZ030001399.1:472500-640368 GCA_903632075.3 Acanthosepion pharaonis
TTGGTTGGCAACCAGTCATACACAGAAAGTAACGGCAGCCTACTGCGAGAACTCCTCTGAATTATTCGTCAGTCATGAATTCAAAAGAGACATGATCGCTCAAGCGTGCATGAATGCTGGACAATTTCCTCACGGATGAAGAGAAAACTGGTAGTAACAGAAATGTAGTTCTACAGAAGGATGCTAAGAATGTCATGGACCAATTGCGTAATCAACAAGAAAGATTTAAACTCAGAATCAGAAAGAGTTGAGATTTCTTGGACTTATGAGGAAAGAGTGCTTGAGGAATTTGACACTCACAGGACATATTTAAAGCAAAAGAAGAAGGCAGTGCGCCACCTGCTCGATGAGCGTCTGTGAATGGATGGTGGAAAAGGTGGTGATAAGGATGGCAAAACAGTGTATTAAGAAACAGAAAAACTTCGTTAGAAACAAAGAGTACTGAATTGTTACGTCATATCAGTTCTATTATATAGCTCTCTCTCTCTCTCTCTCTCAGTCTCTCATCAACTAAACATACCACCGCACTTCGTATCTCGTCGGCATGCGCAAAAACTGGGAAAAACCAGGCGTACGTTCAACAAGGTGAAATAACGCCACAGACTAACGGTCTAGATCTTCCCTTAAGCCGGCTAATGGCAGTTTAAAAGTTTCTCGAAGGACAGCCTGTATCCTGCCAACAGGTAGCATCAAAACTACCTTTAATTCTAACTGTGGCTGTTTATATAAGTCTGCGAAATTTCTAACTTCCAGGCAAGTGGCAATTATTCCCGAAATTATCTATTTTATTTTGGTCAGCGAGTGGCCGATTTGAAGCTCTTATTTCATAGATACACGAGACACTTTAGAATTAAATAAAATCATTTACCTTCCTCATCCAGTCATGTAGGGTGAGCATAGTGGCATATAATTATAAAACGGAATATGAATTTAAAAATAATATGTAAAGAGGCAAAAAATTGAAATTCACTCCAAAAATGACGAAGATTTTTTCGAAGGTTAAAAATCTCCGACTCAGTAAACTGGACACATTTTTTTTATATTAGAATTTTCCAATTTTTCTTTTTACAAATAGACCCAAGTAATATGTTGCAAACTGTGAGCGTTTTTATTGACAATAGATAGTTTCCTTATAAGGAAACATTAGGCATTCATTGACTGGACAGTTATGGTTACTGTCGATTAAAATTTATAAAATATTTTTCTTGATTGACTGATTCGTTTTTTACGGCTTATGAACCCTTTGCAGGTTATTTAAAGTCAGAAAATATTTTTAGATTGTAAATTTTTTTTTTGTGGGGAAATAATAATGATTTAGTAATACAAGTCTTACTAATTAACCCATAGTTGGAGGTGAAGAGGTGGATTCATACTTTTTATGACACACATAATTGGGATTAGATCCCGGTTCTCTGATTAACAATGCTGAGCCATTATCCATTATACCACCCGCACATCCAACCTTACAGCTCCTGGCATTCCGAAGTAGTCTTCCATCTAGGTACTGACAAGATTCGACGTTGCTTAATTTCACTAATCGTACGGGAACTGGTATTTCAACGTGATGCGGCCGTAAGCAAAATCTTTTTCTTAAAACAGTCTCTTAGGAAATTAAACTGCCCAAGTTCACTAAATGTTATGGCTATTTGGGAGTTTCTTTGCAATCTTTATGCTTTTGGTTATGTGGAAGATTACAATAATTTTCTCTTCTAGTTACATGTAACAACCATTATTTACCGTTGCTTCTGTTGAAAGTGTGCAAGTGATGTGCCTGTTATTTAAGAAAGTTCTCTGTTTGTGATTATGTAGCCCCAGTCTATAGGGTCTGATGATGATGGACCATCTTTTTATGATTAGGTAGATTCATTTGTTTGGATCGTTATTAAAAGTGTCTTGGAGAAGCGTCCCCAGCACAGGGCTTTGTATCATCTTGAAAGGCACTTCCTCAAGGACATATGGCCCAGTGGATAAAGACGTTGGTTACATCCAGTGACTAGACCCAAACAGTTGTGAGTTCAATACCAAGCCACTGCAGTGGTGAACCAAAAACTTAGAGGGTTGAGAGGGAAATGAGACATCAGGAAGAGGCATGGCACGTAGAACTAAAGCAATCTACCCCGATGGACGAAATAAAGGGTTCGGTTCGAAATTTCAATCACCTGAAGAAGGCCGGAGCGTACAACGGCCAAAACGTTGTGAATATGGCAATGAAGATGAGGATAACAGTTCGAATAATGAAAGTAATCATAATACCTCATCTCAGAGATACAGACAGACACTTTTTCAGTGTTAAAATAACAATCATTTTCTGAAAAAGACACTGAATTTAGTGCATTAAGTTTAATATCTACAGGGAAACGGAAATCTGTTAAGAAAATAATAATCAGCGACCCTACCCAGATGTTTTTTAATAAATTGATTTCTCATTGCACCCAAGGGAGGGAAAGTGGCACATGGTCAGTTCAAAGTGGGCTTAACGACAATACCGTGGAAAAATTGCTCAGGCCCCTTCACCACACCCGCTTTTGGAGTCGCTTCAGGCGTTGAATAATGACCTTTTATTGCCTATCGAAGGAGTGGTACTCCCTGAGGAGATGTCCTCCTCCCCCGGAGAGTTGAACTTAATATTATTTTCAACTTTTCGGACAGAAGCGAACTTATGGGTACAATGTATATCACAAGCCAACCTTCATCGGACACAGTATCTTAATTGCAATTCCCAATAGTTGGTCATCTGACGATGTCGTAAGTGTGGGTTGGTGCCATAATTCACGTTATCTTCGGTATCAATTCAAACCTTCACGGCTAGGACCCGCCATTTCACTTACACAGTAGCAAACCATCCACATTCCCTTCGTATTCCATCGGTGAGATGTAAGTTTCACTCAGCTTTTTCTTGCAAACCACTGCTATGTGGAACTGACTTAACCTGTTCAAGGCTATTCTTCCATTCCTGTCTAACTTAACCCTCTACCTTGAGTGGCCCCCGGACTTTGTAAAAGATGAACATTACTGTAAAAAAAATAAATAAATGCATCGCATAAAACGCATATGAATCCAGTTACAAGTCCACTTACAAGAATTTGATGAAAAAGTTCTTGTCGTGCACCATCTTGAAGATTAATCTTTCCCAAAGCCATAAAAGAACAGGTGTGGCAACACTGGTCCATTTACCTTCACTGTCACATTGGTACTTGAAGAAAATTTAAAAAAAATAGTTGAAGAAAAATAGACAAACAAAAATAATAACAAATAAAATAGCCACAATAAATGGAATTATTTTCATTTACATAAAACATATGATGCGTTTGATAGAGGAATTCAACAAAAACTCGAAAATTGCTATTTTCACTGCAAATTATTTAGTATATTATATGCAAATATTTTACAAAAAAAATAGAGCCGATTAAACAATATTTCAAGCTCAATTTAAGTTTATAGTTCGTAACCATGCAATGAGATGAGGTAACATAAATGGTAGATTTGTCTGCGGAATATCATTTTTATCAAAAGCATTTTATTTTTGGTCGTAGATTAATTTAAAATATTCCTTTTTACAGGCTTTATTTTTGAAATGGAATAAGATCAATCTAAATTTCAGAATTCCGCTATTGCTCATGAAAATGACTGGAAGAAAGTGATCTAAAAACAATGGAAAAGGGAGGTAACAAAGCGTAAACGAAATAGCTTCAGTTTGTTCAACTTAAGAAACTTAGCATTACAGCCAAAGTATTCTAAAATGCTGTCAATAACAAAGGAAAAAATGAAAAATCAAAATTTAAATTATTTTTATTCATTTGCTATGTAAATAACTACATAATTGTCCACAATGTTCCTATAAAACTTGATATTTCCTATAATAAATTCTTAATAAATATTATTGTTGTTATTATTTTACTTAAGAGTAAGGAAGTCCGACATTTAGAATTCCTTACGCCTAAGCATGAAAAGAAATGTTGATGAAAACTGCCTAAAATCTTTAATCACGAATTGCCACCAAATTAACAAATGTTGAATGCGCCCCCCTCATCGGCCGAACACATCATATACTACAAATATGTCAATTTTATCAGAGTTAACACACAAAAATAACATGAACAATTCTAGCTGATGACTAACATTGTTGAAACAGTAAAGGGCAAACATGGATCTTTGTGCCCGGAAAAAACATACAGAGTGTTAAAAGGACGGTTTTTCCCTTGACACCGCTATTATTTTAACTACCTTCACTCCTCGGCAATGTTTATTGTTTTAAAAGGCGATGATTAGAATTGGAATAAAAGCGAAAATATATGAAAGTGAATTTATACATTTTTCTTTCTTGAGTATTTAAAACAAAAATATTACACATAAGTTATTTATTAGATTGATTATTTGCAATAATTTTATATTTACAACATTCTAAAAATTAATACAATTAAAACTGATGCAACGCAATATTTGTCATTTACCAATTTTTAAAGAAATAAATGAGAAAGCATTTTTATTCATAAGTTTATAAACGTTTATTGAATCATTAATATATATGAACCAACTATAAGGAAATCCTTATTTACCATTTTATAAAGTTCGAATCGATCGGCCGATGTTTTCTCAACCATTCCAATAAACGATCAAGTAAATAAGCAATCAAATAAATTAATAATGAGAGAGTGTGTCAATTTCAAAGCCGAATAGTATAGTTTAGAATTAAACCACTACGCTACACACAAAGATGATTTTGTTTGTAGAACCAGCCACATATCTTGAGTTTGAATTCAGAGTTTTTCTTCTCCTAGACTGGCTGCTACATAGGTCATAGTTCCCAGACTGTTCCCTCCTATATATATATATATATATATATATATATATATATATATATATATATATATTGTAAAGGAGGCTGAAAACAGACGCGTCTAAAAGGTGCAAACACTAAAATGTGTTCAATACAAGATTCCAGATATTCAGGCAAGTAGAAGAATGAACAATCCAGTAGATTCCCCCAACATATGAACACCGGAAAATAGAATCAAAGGTGTAAGGGGGGGGGGATAGAAGGGAAAGAAAGAGAAGTGGAATGGGGAAGAAAAAATGTATTCGTTATATTCATCCAGGTTCATACATACCCAAAAGTTATTTGTGCAATATATATATATATATATTAGGATATTACGAACGTTGGAATCGTACTCTATTCATTCTCATATTACCTGTATGTATGTATATATATATATATATATATATATATATATTGTCATCCACAGAAAGACTGTTTGCTGCATCAAGCTCTTTCAAGTATTGGCTAGACGCCCGGTTGCCTCTAGCTAGGAACAAAACCCGACTGAATTGGCGTCAGTCGGAGATTCTATCTCTAAGCCGCCGGCATTAACGAAAAGTGGAATTGTTGCGTGTTTATTTTTAGATAAACACTCAGTGACTGAGAGGACTCGATTCGCTTTACCGAAGAATCTTGTAATAATAGCCGTAATTGTCACCGTTTACAAACCCACACTTCCTCCCCCAGAGAGCGCAACCGAAATAAATTTTTCAGGAGCCTATATATTGTCATCCACAGAGAGACTATTTCGCTGCATCACAGCTCTTCAGTGTGGCTAGACGTCCGGTTGCCTCTAGCTTGGATTGAAACCCGGCTGAATAATATATATTCTTATACTCAGTTGTCTATTTGGGCAGCAGCCCTTCTCTAATACATGTTTGCTTAAAAATGTGTGACAACATACTTCTATTAAGTTTTTTATTGTGTTTTGATATGAAAACAAAACAATTCTCTAAATGATTATTAGTTCCGAGCGTTCGAACGAACGATCATTTGGACAACACCCTTTTCCCCAAGAGTTGGAGCGTTTGAAATTTTGTACATACCTACTTAGATTAGTTTAAAAACAATTTAAAATACAACTTACCATTGTCACATTAGTGGCACTGGCGGTCCAAAATGGCTGACTTTCTCCAACTGAGGAAGCAAGAACAACCTCCAAATCATAGGGATTGTAACGGCTACTGATTCGATGTCGATTTCTTGGAAGACAATAGACAAAACTTCCATTGTCTGGCTTTGCTTGAGGCTACAAAAGAATTGCAGAATGAACATCAAACGGACAAATAGCTGGAACATAAAAAAAATCATTAGACATCAACTGTGCAGAATGGGGGCCTGTCAGACGCATAAACCAAGCGTGGCTGCCTCACGAGATAGGGCCAGCGGACAACTAACGTATGCCCCAAGGATACCCAAAGCGTCGGGGTATATAACCAAAACAGGTGAATAAAGGTCGCTAAGTTAGAGGACTACACCCGAGTAGCGTTGGAGAAACATCCCCAGGAAAGCCACAGGACGATTCGAAATTGTAGCGATATCATTGTCAGCTGATACCGTAGTAATGACCACCCTGCAACGCCTCACAGAAATCGCTTTGACAATTATATGTATTGGCAAACAACGTCAGCTTAAGGGAATAGACCCCCGAAGAACCACGTCAAACGAACCTGTGTAGCAATATCAATGTCAGTCGATATCTTGTTAAATGAAAAACATCTGACCTGTCACGAAAATGGTTTCGGGCATTTATAATCCTGATGATTATCTGCTATGTGAAGTGGACTTCACAACCAACATGTCAAGCGGCTTTGATAAATAGGGTCACTAAATGCAGATAAATTACTTTTTAGACAAAGATGACAAAACAACGAACAATGTTCTCTATGAGACAGTGGTCACGAATACCCGAAAACAGGGAGACCAGAGAGTGATAAAGGAAAGTCTCGCAGCGACGCGAAAGGGAAGACATCCATTAGACTGTTCACCTCCTAGCTCACCTACGATTAATCTCTGCTTCACTCGTCTATAGTAGTAGACTACAACCAGAAAATAAAATTTGCTTACTTCTACGAAATTTTTATGGTTTTAATCGGTGAATGACGACCTGGCCAAAGAGTTATTTTTTAGCAACAAGCGTTTGACTGAAAAAAGTTGCCCCTTAAGAACGAACCTGTGGTCTGGTCTGCGCGGCAATGGTACAAAATGCAGAATGACATTCAAGAAAAGAAACAAGAATGAAGGCGATGGGCAGAGATGCCTCTTCCTCCGGGAACAATTACCTGTCATCACTGTCCCCGGACTTACAAACTATTATCGACCATGCCAGATGGATAGATAGATGGTCCTCCCCATAATATCAGAGTGAAAGTCAAAGACGATATACAAGGGTTGATTAATAGAAAAAAATGACATTTTTGTGATGTCAACGAACACTTGTTACTACTTTTGTAATGCCAACGAATACTCGTTATCACTTTTGTAATGCTCGTTATAGTAGGGACTTTGTAATCGTAGATACAACTATAGTAACGCCGTTGAACAATGCTGATGTTAGATGCCTTCGAATATCACTCGCACCAATTGTACTTGTTCGAAAATAACCATCGAATAGTAATCCGTGTAGTGACCAGTATAGAGAAATAGTATAGAGAAGAGCGATCCGTATAGTAATAGAGGATAGAATAGAAAAGGTGATCAGTTAAACACCACGCTAATTCCCATATATGCATTTCCTTTATAATCACGTGATCTACTAATTTTAAATGGGATCACCTGTGTTTTGCTTTCTGCTTATCTGTGTTCACACTCAAGTGTCGTTAGGGACACTTTATTACTATATAACAGACATCTTATAAAATAGGTTACAGACCAATATTTCTATACTATTGTTCACGTAATACAAGGCCCAAGAGCCACTCAAGGTAGACGTTTACTGAACGCGGTCGTTATAAAGGGGTAAAGTGATAAAATAAGAAGTGTATATTATGAAGATATGTAGGACAGATAATAGTTGACCTAAGACTTGAAGATGTTCAGATTGTTATCATTGGAGAAGCATCTTCTAGGGAGTTGAACAAAGTGACAGCTCTGGAGAAGAAGCTGTTTGAGTGAAACTTCCTCCTAAACAACGGAATACGAAGAGAACGAGGATGCATCAGCTCTGTGTAAGTGGCATGGTGTGTCCTAGTTGTGAAGGTCTGAACTGGCAGAATTAAGGAATGTAGCTCGTCTAAATATTTGCCATTATTCTTTTTTTTAATCATTTCACCCCAAGCAAAGCAATAAAGCCACTAGGACACAAGAGTTTACTGAGTGTGAAAGAATAAGAAAAAAAGAAACATTATTAAGGAGCGAGGAAAAGAAAAGAAAAGGAATCTAGAAGACAGTAGATGACGATTGACATTGAATTTAATTTTTTGAAGATTAAAGTTGGCTGGAAAGCAAGAAGTTGCAAAAGAGTCGCACAGGCGAGAAGTGCGAGAAAATAAGTTAGACAGAAATTACGGTTGCATCTAGCTAATTGAACTGTGAAACGTTGACATTTTGTTGAGAATCTAGTTCTGCGCTTAAATTCATAAAGTTTAGGTACCACAGAGAAAAGTTTATTAGAACAATTACCATGAAAGTATTTATAGAAAAGGCACAGGGAAGCTATATTACGACGGTGGGACTGTGACTGAAGCCGAGATGCCAGTTCAGGAGCGATAAGATTGCAGATTCTTATTTGGATGTTATCCAGAATCTCTAAATATATAACAGACGCACCAGAACATACTTGTTAGCAATTTTCCAAAACAAGGACTAACGGTAGACTTATAAATATGTAAGATAAATTCTGGAAAGAAAACTTCTCCAGCACGACACAGTGAACCAACTTTTCTAGCAGCAGATCTATCAATTCAATATAATCGTTCCACTTCATGTTAGCAGAGAACGTTAGCCCAAAAAGGCGCAACAAGTCAGTCTCCTGGAGGTTAGCATCAGCCATACTAATAGAAGTCAGAAAAGGGTCTCTCAGATGATTAATAGGAAGCTGTTTTGTTCTCGTTAGAATTAACAAGCCATTTATTGCCTCAGTTAACAGTAGATTTTAGGTCAGTTTTGAGATCAACTGCCACTTTGACCTGATCGAACCAATCAGTGAGAGGTAACAACGTTTATTCTGTAGGAAACAGGTTTGTTTATATATATATATATATATATATATATATATATATAATAAGCGACTCTCCCGTCGACATTCGACGTATGAGGGTCAAGCAGAACAGTTTCCAGGAAACCGACAGCCCGACACCGGCACATGAGATTTGATTATAGTGGTGAAGGTCTCGTGCAGAACCATCCACACTTTTTGAAGGGACGAAGACAGAGACCTGGTGCACCGAATGCCACAAGGTTCCCAAACAACCCTCCGCAGGTTTTGAATTCAGAGTTGTCTTTCTCCTAGACCAGTTGTCATCCAAGGCTATAGAACCTAGTCTGTCCTGCTATTTTACCCATAGCTGGAGGAAGAGGAAGAGGATTCATACCTTTCCCAAGGGTATTAGCACGTAAGTGAATGTAATGGATTCGACTGGAATTCGAACTCGGCTCTGCGATTCCTCAATCCAATATATCCATATATATATATATATATATATATATATATATATATATCGTTAAAGATGATACAATGTGATTAAGCTTTTTTATTTATACAAATGCTTTTTTTTTTTTATATATATAAAAAATATAAAAAAAGTTTTAAAAATAAAACAACCCTATAACTTCAGATACATACATAAAAAATACACGTTCAGTTGAAAATAAAAATAAAATAAAAATAAAATAAAAATCATCCTTGACAATGGCTAAAAGAATAGCCGAAAGGGCTCGTATATGCAGAATTTTGGACAGTTTTGAGCAAACAGACTTTGTCGGTGTTGTTAAACAAAACATATTTAAAATGTATGTATGTGTGTGTGTGTGTGTGTGTGTGTGTGTGTGTGTGTGTGTTTTTCAAGTATCACATTTTCACGACACAACACGAACTGCCAAATTAAGACGCAAGACATAAAACAAAAGACACGCGAAGGTGAGATATTTCAAAAGCGAGAAAAGAGAAATAGCACAAAAAATTCTTATGCTTAAATTAGGCCAAAAAATATATCGGTCTAAACGATGCATTAAAACGACTAAGAGGAAGAAACGTAGAATAAATCACAGAACATCCGAAGACATTTCGTTTTGGGGAACATAATTGTAAGGGAGATAATTTTGCCAAGAGTTAACTCCCTTGAAATTTGGTGCGACAATTTTAGTCTCTCGTGTAATGATGTCTGTTTACCCCATTTTTTTCTTTATATATCTAAAATGGTAATCTCTCATTTTGAAAAATGAGAATTTCATTTCATCCATTTAAAATGACAGCAAAAAGATATTAGTAACTCTTTTAGAATTTTATCGATGAAGTATTACCATAGTTAATCATTTTTTTACTTAGCGTTTTTTATGGTGTGTATATAAGATTGTAAGTGTTGCCTTTCAGTGACACTTACAATCATAATATTAAGGAGTCGAGCTAAGGACAAGAGTTGGTAATCTTGAGCCTCTCAGTAAACATTAGACTAACAGATAGTGAAAAATCGCATATAACACCGGGGAAATATTTTGGGACATATTTAAAGTGCGAGTTGTATATACTATTAAATACAATTTTTCCTTTTTTTTTTACATATATATATATATATATATATATATATATATATATATATATAGAGAGAGAGAGAGAGAGAGAGAGAGAGAGAGAGATAAAATATATAATTACATTTCAATTCATATTACATTACAATGAATCATTCATACAAAAAGTAAATTTAGTAAAGTTAATGATATAAAATGGTGAAATCTTTAAATAAATAACAAAATTTTAACATTCATCGAGTGATTAGTAGGTTAATGCATCTTTAGAATTTTTTTAGCGATGGGATTTCGCCATTTTATATCATTAACTTTACTAATTTACATTTTGTGTGAATGATTCATTGTAATGATATATAATAAGTAAAGACAATCTTTAAAAATCCATTTCGGTTATAATTTATTTCATGAATATATTTGTTTAAATATTCATCTATTCAGACTGAATTTTGTTTTAGAAAAAAAACCTTCGGTCTGAAGAGATGAATATTTTTGTATATTCATGAAATAAATTATAACCTAATGGATTTTAAGGATGTTCTGTACCTATGATTATATCGTTCTGTTACTTACATTGATCTCTTTGGATTAATGTCTCTTTGGAATTATTCTATCAATTACCAAATGGTATTATATATATATATATATATATATATATATATATATATATATATATATATAAAGTGAACATTGAAGTCAACACTCACAGGCGACAGGGACGATTGCGTCTAGCATGAAATAACCTGTAGCCTCTAAGTGTTGACTTCAATGTTCACTTTTATATCTACATACGTTCTATCTCTGATATTGAGCACTATATCCCATAAATGTGGCACACGTTAAAACTATATTTCTTCATATATATATATATATATATATATATATACACACATATATTCACACACACACACATATATATATATATATACAGAGAGAGAGAATGAAAGAGAGAATATTATATATATTATATATTATTAGAAATATGTTATATATATATATTATATATATATTATATTTTATATATATTATATATTATCATATATTACAGATATATTATATATTATTATACATATATTATATTATTATATATATATACTATATATATTATATATTATATATATTATATATAGAGAGAGTGAGTAATAGAGAGAGGGTGAGAGTGTGGAAGGGAGTGAGCTTGTGTATATGTTTCTTATTATTCTATCATATTTCATCGACATACGTGTTTGAGTAGATATTCTAGTTTGTGAAAAGTGGAAATTTACAGGGCTTTGCATTCGCAAGTTTTAATAAATAAAATATACTTTCCGGTAAAATTCGATGAAAATCTTCTGTAGCTCCATTCAAGAACGCATATTTGAACCTTGCCAGAAAGAACATTTTCTTTATTACAATTTCGAATGTACAGGCCGGTAGACGTAAATTTACAATGTTTAAAACAATAAATAATCTAGGATTATGAATTATCTCCATGAATTCCTAAGAAATTATATTTGTGTGTGAGTAACTGTAGTTTTTGATTTAGGTAGATGCAACTGCCATTTTTATTCTAAGAATCGCACTTCTCATTACTTGCTTCTATGTTACCTACAATCTTCAAGAATTTAAATTCAACGCCTATCGCCTGTTCTTTTATCGTCATAAAGTCTTTCCGTTCTTTTTTCACGCCCAGACACTGCGTCTCAGGAGATGAGATTATCGTTTAGCTTGGGTGAAACGATTAACAAATAATCTATCTCTATAATTAATAATAAATAATTATTATAATAAAATATTTATGAATATAAAAGTAACTAATATACAGATGAAATAATATCCACTCATTTATTCATTTTTGCACTGCTGTGGCCACCATTTTTCCGATACGGGGTGCGATGGATAAATTGTCATCTAAAACACAGTCTTTTTTAAAGAATTTTGAATGTACAAGCCGGTAGCCGTAAATTTACAATGTTATAAAAATATATGCTTACTCAAACAAGATTAACGGATTAAGAAATAATGTAGGATTATAAATTAAATCAATGAATTCCTATATGTGTGCGTGTGTGTATGTGTGCGTGTGTGTATGTGTGCATGTGTGCATGTGTGTGTTAATTTAAAATTGTAATATCTTGTTTTTTTTATGAATATTTATAAAAAAGATATATTGTGTTTGATTCTGTTTTCGAAACTCGGATTTGTTCGCTTTAGATTTTATATATAAAATTATATATATATATATATATATATATATATATATATATATATATATATATATATATATATTTATTTTATTAAAGACATTTTTATCTTTTAACGTTTTTTATAGATATTATTTAAATAAATGTTTCTGTTAATTAATAAATAAATTAAATAAATGTCCTTTTGACAGGATTCGAAATATTTTCTATGAAAATTTTCGAACAATCAGGCTGGTAAATGTTATTTAATACTGTTTATTATTATAAACAGAGCATTTACTTAAATACTTGTATCTATAAAAAAGAACGTTAAACATATAAAATGTCTTTTTAATAAATAAAATTGTCGGACTTTGTCCATTTTTTTTTAATATATATATATATATATATATATATATATATATATATATATATATATATATATATATATATATATATTGCTAGATTTTGTTGGTCGGGAGGTTGTTCCGAAAACCAGCGATTTTTGGGAAGACGCTTTTTTACAAATAAATTGCCATATCTGGTCTGGTGCTTCTACAATATATTTTGAGATTCTTAAAAAAAAATTCAAAGAACGGTTTCTAATGTAATAAATCCTGACCTGGCATCTCGACGTACGTTACGTGGCTTCCCTCTGTCTTTTCTACAAATATTTCCTGTTTTTTTGTCGCACTTCTCACCTGTGAAATTCTATTCTGTTTTCTTGATTCCCTGCCAACTAAAACCTTCAAAAATGCAAATGCAACATCAGTCTGTCTTCCTGAATTCTATTCCTTCATTGTACTTTTCCACGCTTCTCCTCAATAAAGTATTCTAATTCTCGTACACACCCTGTCACACCCTCTATGTTTGTGTGTGTGCGTGTGTCTTGTAGTGTTTGATTCTGTTATAGAAACACGAGCCTGCTCTTTAGATTTTATATATAAAAATATTTTTTATGCATATTACTAGAATGTGGTGGTCGGGAAAGCATCCTAGCGGGAAGCTGTTCCTTAAACCAGTGACATGGTCTTGTACTCCTATTTATCTTGGGGTTCTTGACAAAATTCAAAGAACGGTCTGTAATGAAATCGAATCTGACCTGGCATCTGGACGTCACGTGGCTACCCTCTGTCTTTTCTAAAAGAAATATTTGCAATTGTTCTGATGAACTTTTCTCCTTAGTACCTGGACTGCAAGAATTTAAGCGTGTTACTAGACTGGTCACTAATTCTCACCTTTAATGTTGAACTAGCTAGATCCAACTGTCTGTTCTTTTCTAATAGCTTCTTTTTCTCGCACTTCTCACCTGTGGAAGTCCTTTCCAATTTCTTGCTTTCCTGACACCAACAATCTTCAAAACGTCACTTGCCATCTTCTGTTTTCCTAAACCCTATTTGTTTATAGCTCTTAATAAATTTTTGTTAACGCTCCTAATCTCTGTTCTGCCAACCATTTACACAAGCTTGTTAGCTAGGTTATAGACTATTTTCTTCTGCCCCGCTTGTTTTTCATCATCTTTATGGTTGGTCGGGACTCCATTGACAATCTCTTTCCATTCTGTTCGGTCTTTCATTGCTGCTCTAGATCTGCAATGTCCAACCCTGAGTCCAGAGCTATGGTGTCTGAAAAAGTCAATTTTCGTGATAAAATACTTCCAGAAGGATGCCATAGGAATAAGGATGAGACGATTTTCCCTGTCCGCTCGGTTGCAGTGGCCGGCAAAATCTAATCGTTTTTGTTTGAGCTTAAGAGAAATTGGTCTCAGTTCTCTGTAAATTGTGGAATTTCCAACTGATGTTCTGGATTTTTCTAAGTAGATTTGTATATGTTCCATTCAGTCGTCTTTCAAGACGAACAGATAATTTCCATGTTTCTGATCCATACAATAGAACAGGTTCAATCAATATGCAAAAGGTTTGTATTTTTTGAGGAGGATGGAAGGTTTGAGCGTCAAATTATTTGTGAAATTTGTTAAATGCATTCCAATGCAAGAGCTTTATGGATGTTGACATCTTTTGGGGAATCTATTATGTGAGATGACGTTTGCCTTTAACATATCCTGAGAGTGTCAAATTTTCCAAGCCTTCTTTCCTTATTATGTATCCCAGAAATGTCAGCTATCTATTTCCGGTGCTAAGTGTCCTTTTTGTTTCAATTTTATCTAAAACTTCTGCTAGGTGTAAATAGCAACAAAAATAAGATGACAGGGAACGGAAATTACGCTATAGAATAAGGGACATAACTTTATAAAGAGTTATGTCCCTTGTAATTGGAACAATTTGAAGTGACATAACTCTTTTTTTTTTAAATTGTCTTTTCATGTCATAAATGTTAATCACTACATTTAAAATAGTCATTGTGGATCATTGTTGAAATAGGGTCTATTTCTCATATAAGATAATTTTTAAATTTTTTATGTACTAATTTATTTTCTCTGTAATAATAAATACATTAAGCTTTTTTTTGGATCAGTTTTAATATTTTTTATACTACTAGGATCCATATATATATATATATATATATATATATATATATATATATATATATATATATATATATAAATATAAAAAAGAAAGAACAGTAAGATATAAAATCCGGTGTTCTTATAGATATTTTATTTTTACAAAATAGTGCTCAATGTAAATTTACAGAGCATTAATATTATAAATTAATTGATTTAAAATATGTTTTTTTTTCGCTACACAGTGCCAACCATGTTTCAAAAATAGAAGCTAAAAACCCCGAATTTAATTTTGCAATTAAATTAAAAGCATTATTATTATTATTAAAAGTATTATCAAATGTTTATAGTGTTCTGATTCGTGAACATGAGATCACGAATTGTCTATTTTTATGGCTTAGGGAGAAATGTCACTATCAGTAGAATTTCTTCTTCGCAGTCATTGCTAACTGATTGGAACCAACTATATGTCCATGTTTAATTCCATTACTCGAAATCTGTCCACCGAGCCGTTGCTCACCCATCTTTACTACAAGGATGAAGCCGTTGGCCACTTGAAGTATTGTCATCAAAATGAATAAGGAGACCCTTCTATCCCGGTTTCGAAATTAGAGACAACCAAGGCAAGCGAGCTCTGTTTACAGTGTCTGTAATACCAAAGATCAAATTTAGATCTTACTTTTTCTGCGAAAGCTGAGCCCGTGTCGCTGAGCGTCAAGACCCGAGCTTTACACTGGCCGTTTCTCTTGGGAAGCTCTGTTTTCCAGCCAAGGGAACTCCGTAACTTTTTAAGAACTTGGTCTATATCATCTCCATAAGAAACTGAAGAGAAAAAGAAAGCTTTTAACAAAACATCCTTGCGATATAATCTTATTGAAAAATATCGGAAAACCCTGTCTACGCCGGGTAATATGTCAAGTGATTATCTCTATTTACTTCATTAGGCAAATATTACATTTTTAAGTTGTTTTTATAAGCTGGTGCCGTTTTCTTATTTCCCAGTTTACAAGAATATCTCAAAATCCGAGAAGAGAAAATAGCAATAATGACCTTTATTACGTCAGTTAATAGGTGATTTTTACAGTATTGGTCACCTAATAGACAATTTTCTCGTCAGAATCTATCTTATATAGTTGTTGCTTTGAATATTGCTGCCAGATCTGGTCTGATGTTTCCGCTATATATTTAGCGATATTTTGATAAAATACAAAGAATCGGCTTTTCCATCACGTTTGAACGTACTAGCCTTTTTCAACTAATGAATTTGCTATGACATACTGCCACAAGCGATATAGATCTGGGCATTTCCATGACATCAAAGTACAGTGCTGCCACCTTCCACTACCTTTACATACGGTTATCCCATGACTTTTGTCAGACCTGAACACTACCATTAGCGTGAAACAGCCAGAATTATAACTCAATGAACCCTTGTCATGATGCCAGTCTTTCAGGGTCTAATTAGTGACATCCCAAGCCCAGGTGAGGCACAAGTCCAGTGCCGTTGTGTTTATAGTCATGCTAGCGAACTTTCTGTTTCTATGACGCATAGAAGCTAAATAGCGCTAAACATACCATTGCTGTCTATATCACCCCAACAGGTCATTCAAGAATTAGATATTATATTAGGAATGAAGTATAGATAGACTGACCACATTAAGCAAAAAGATTGTCCTTTTCTCCTTGCTGGAAATGCACATGTCAAGCACATGGTATAGTGCAGGACCCTTGTGAGCCCAGCAAGATGCATCAAGTAGATGTGACATAGATTCTATAAATGGTCAGATAGATATTAAGCCATGCCAATGCTGTCCACAGCTCCCTATTTGTAGGCAGGGCTTTGTGGGCAAGCAGACCTCTATATCATATTCTATAAATACACAATTGCACTAATGCTGAGCAAATGTGGTGGCCATAATATTCATTGGAATTCTCCAGAATATTCCTGAAGCCAATTCTGAACAAATTGGACCTAACAACAGAGCTTTATCCTGTAGGAATAACTCATCAATGCTGATGTACAAGGAGTCCATAAATGGGTGAAAATGGTCAACAAAGGTGTGTAATGTAGCAGCAATCAGTCAATGAAGTTTTTTGACAGACCAGCAGACACAATTCAGGCCACATGAGCATACCCCCACATACTATCATTTATAATTCATAGTCAGGTACTACTATCCATGGTGGGTGGAAGGTCAGTATACACACAAGACATTGTAGGTTGTGGGGACACTGACTTCTCTCAATTTCAAAAATAGAATGTCACAATCACCTGGTACTCGCCATTCAAACTGATATTTCATATCGCTTTGCCATGGGCAACTACCTACCTTTAACTTTATTTAGTGCTATTCAATTACTTTTGGCACATCAGTGTGATTCAGACCACTAAATGCCCACGTGCTTCAGTTCAATAAATATTACTTCTGGGTGGAGAGGGTTATAACATAATTTTGACAAATCAACGTAAAACTTTAATAATAAAGCTTTCACACTACACAAGTCTAATATACGCGGGCACGTGCTTAGAACGTTCACTTTCTGATCATGAGTCCTGCGTTCGATACTCACCACAGTCGATTTGTCATGAGGGTGACTTTTGATGTTTAACTACCTAGGGGTGCGATACCAGTGTACGGTAACTTTGGAAATTGCCTGAAAACCATACCCCACGGTTTGACTCAAGTCTTGTGAGTAAAGTTAGGTAAACGGAACTATTTTGGAGACGTCGATGGTTGAGCTGGCAAGAAATCTCAAGTCATCCTGACCGAGGATTTGAGCGTACTGGCCTTATTGTGATCACCCTATTCGTGGTGAGATCGGACGAGATACGAGTTTTGTTCTTTAGTCAAATGTTCTAACCATCTCAAGATAGATAGATTTGAACATAGATAGATAGATAGATAGATAATGGTTTCTATATTTGTATAGTTTATAATACTTGTTTTCGTTCACTCCCCATCAACCCCAGAGGATGATTTTCGCGATGTCTTCAAACATGATATTGAGGGGAGAGAATAGTCTTCAAAAATCCATTCCCCCACCACCACCACCACTCTTTAATAACTCGGAACCAAACTCTCACCTTGTTCTTCAGAGATTTCTGATTCTGTTTGAAGACTTTTCAAACCGATTACCTTGCCTCCTCTCTTCTCTGAGAATGGTTTCTGGTCCCTGTCTTCAAATAAAGTTCTTCTCTCAGTGGAACCTTAAAAAAAACAGTTCAGCATCTCAATATAAACAAATTAGTAACAAGTATTAAAGTGGTCAATTTTATTAAGCATCTTTGAAATCTGAATACAATTGCCTGGCATGTGTAAGTGGAATCCCTCTTCTCTGAGATTTCATATCTTTTATAAATTTGCTTAAGCCAATATTTCTGTGCGTCCCCAACTTTCATAAGCACAGTAGAACAGGCAATCGCTTTACACGATCAATTTTCCGTCAGCTTTTTATATCTTAATAATATATTGCGTTTATAACAGAAGCGGTAACAGTTAATTTGGATAATAATTTTTAAGGCATACTTTAACAGGTTTTAATAATTTTTTAAGGCATACTTTAATAATTTTTAACAAATTTTAACAATTTTTAAGGTATACTTTAAAAATTTTTTAATAATTTTTATTAATTTTTTAAGCCATAATTTAATAAATATTCCTGTTTTATTCATTTTTTAATTCATTTTTTAAATTGCCATATATAAACAATGTTTTATAGAAAGAATTTATATCTGCCTTACCAAAATTCAGTTGTAAGTTAGGTGAAAAATAGCAGTGTGTTTACATTTAAGGAAAAGATAAAATAAATATAATTGCGCTTTCTCGGGTTAATGTCTTCCACTGACATTAAAGAGGAAAGATTATATTGGCTCCATTGCTATGTCTGCTGCTAGGAAAGTTGGTTCACTGTGTCATGCTAGACAATTTTTCTCGCCAGAATCTATCTTGCATATGTGGTGTACTACAATGTAAAATTAAAATAGTGTAACCCGGATATAAGAGACCCTGATATAAGAGGAACCCGGATATAAGAGAAACCCGGATATAAGAAAGATTTTCTCTGGTCCCAAATTAGAGCCTGTGTTAATGTATATAAAATAGACCAAACCCGGATATAAGAGAAACCCGGATATAAGAGAAACCCGGATATAAGAGACTTCGTCTCCGGTCCCGACAACTCTCTTACATCCGGGTTACACTGTATGAAAATAATTTTTTTTTTTTTAAATTTTATGACATCGTATGAAAAATAATTACTTTTTACGACCTTGTATGAAAAATTACAATTACTTTTTAATCCCGTTACCGTATAATTAATTGATGAAGAAAAGTCATCCATTGCATATCGTTTAAAATGTCATCTTTGAGTGTTCGGACGAGAAACAAAAAAAAAGAAAAAGAAATCTTTGTGTTAAAACTGTAGAGTGTGTCCATATCAATTCAACGATGGCGACATAGTACCTTTATTATACAGGCTACTATAACAGCCAATAAAAACAGAACAGCCAGAAGAAAGACACTTGTTAAACTAATCAACGTTAAGCAGAGATATTAAGATGCGATTGAGGAAGTAGACTAAGTGTGAGAGATTTGATTCATTGTTCTCTTGTCAGATGAAGCCACATTTTGTTCAACTTTCAACAAATGAATAAGATTATCAAGCCAAGAATTTACTTTGAACCAGGCACCATCAGAGTGTGTGGTCAGACCCAGGAAGTAAGTTTTGTGCTTGGTAATTTATGAATTGGTACGAAGTAGCATGCAAACTTAGTTGTACTATTTCTTCTGCAATTCCATTTCAACACTATAATGCCTGGGATTCAATACCAAATATAGTTGTACGTGTGTTTCTGACTAATACCGTTAGTGTTGTGGGGACTTACGGCCATATCATGTTGAAACACCGATTTCTATCGCCGAAGTTAAGTAACGTCGAACCTGATCAGTACCTAAATGGATAACCGCTTGGGAATGACAACTGCTGTAAGCTTGGACGTACGGGTGGTGTAATGGATAATGGCTCGGAATTGTTAATCGAAGAGCCGAGTTCCAATTCCAGTTGGGTTTGTTATATTCGCTTACACGCAAACACTCTTGGGAAAGGCATGAATCGACCTCTTCTCCCACAGAAGATGTTTGATATGTTTGTATTTTCCTGTATACCATTGTAGAATCCTCGATACTCACGTGGGTCATAAATTTACTTTTTTATATTCAAGATCGATGACTTCTGTCTTGTGACAAATCAAAATTATTAAAAAGAAGCACTTTTTTTATAAACTCAATTTTGAATACAGATCGGAAAACAGTTTTTCACTGGGAATTTCTGCGCACCTAATAAAAGATTAAAATAAAACTTGAAAATCTTAATTTCCATATAAGGTCCGGGAAACATTTTTCCCCATTCTTCACAAAGACTCTTGGAAATTGATTCAAGATTTTTTATATAATATCTTAAAAGTCTTTCTTGTTTCTCCAAAATATTTATAGAAAAGAGACAGAGAAGTTATATTACGTTTTACAGTAATCCTTCATCATTGTTAAGATTATTGAAGAAATGTTTTTGTTTGGGGATGTATGTCATATCTGTAGGATCTAAAGATTTATCACAAGGCGAAGACCTGATCATCATTAAAATTCATTCATTTCATATTGCCAGTCTCCTTTACTTGTTTTCTACAACTTATAGAACTTATAATCTTAAAAGTGGAGATAGATTAACAGTTAATAGCAGGGAAGAATGAAATTGGCAAGTTGGTTTCAAATTTTAGCTGAGACATTTTTGTTCACGTGATCTTGGGAAAGGCATGAATCCATCACTTCTTATTTAAGTCATTGTCAACTTTGAGTAGAACAAAGCCGACGAGGACCACTAATTTTGGTTGGCAACCAATCTAAGAGGAAGAAAATTTTGAATTCATATTAAAAATAGGGGATCTTTAAGGCCGGTCAAAACTGAAATTGATTTCCTTTCGTCTGCTGCTGTCACATAACTGATGCCAATATGAAACGCTTGCAGAAAATGTAGAACTATCAACAATGGTGGACTGGCCAGGGTGTCAGCCTGGCAGATGGCAGGTGGATCCCTGGTGGAGTGAAGTCTCCTATATCAAATAAAAATGAAAAAAAAAGCAAACACAAACAACTTTTTTTTAAGCATTTCACCACAAGCAAGGCGTGAGTGCCACTAGTTCGCAGCTGGAGTGGTTACAGAGAATGAAAGTGACAGAAGAGATTGTGTATACGGGGAATAAAGAAAGATAAAAGTGCACAGGGTTCAAGACATCAGAAGATGACAACTGACGTTGCATTTAAATTTTTGAATAATGTAGCTATCAGGGAAGCAAGTAAACGGGAGGAGGTTAGGCGGGAAGTGTGAGAAAAGAAGCTGTTGGGGTAGAAGTAGCGGTTATATTTAACTATTTCAACGGTAAAAGGGTGGTAC
Organism: Acanthosepion pharaonis; assembly: GCA_903632075.3. Taxonomy (NCBI): domain Eukaryota; kingdom Metazoa; phylum Mollusca; class Cephalopoda; order Sepiida; family Sepiidae; genus Acanthosepion; species Acanthosepion pharaonis. Next base: position 494,075 of record CAHIKZ030001399.1, read on the forward strand.
CTAAATGCTAGTCTAGTAGCACGCTTAAATTTATGTAGTCAGGGCATGTCATGGTTCCTTACCTATAATTACAGAATGAACTCTTCCTAACACTATGTGTCGAACTCTCTGCCTCTGAGCAGAGAGGAACCCGGACGAGGCTCCGCTGAAGGGCAGAGTCTCGTTCGGGGAGGTTGACCAACCCGATCCCGTTTATACGGGCTCTACGGGCATTTTTTGGGCGAGCCTACGGGCTCGGGAAACCCACGTTAAACTCGGCCTTGTGCCATATGCAACCCTCGTGGGGGTTGGCTAGAAACCAAATCGAATCGAGCCGATAGTAGTTCACTCCAAACCAGACTGACAGTCATACTAACACCTTCCACATCTTGTATTATTATTTCGTGTAATATACCTTCGTTATTTCTACTCTTGTGTTCGTGTTGTTCTTCCTGGGTCCTAACCTTGGACCATATCAGGGCACCAGGAAAAAAAACTCGATAGAATAGTAGCCAGGGAAATATTTGCTATTTTTATTCTTAATAATACAACACTACTTGAAAAAATGCTTTTATTACACTGGTCAGTGGTAGACTTGCCAGGTTGTCAGCTTGTCCGATGGCAAGTGGAGCCCTAATAGCATGGGTCTTATATAAAAAATGCAATAAAGAAGAAAACACAGAAAATCATTTTAGTAATAAAAAGGAATAAGAATTAAAGTCATCTGCACACTATCAATAACTCAAGTCCAATGTGAGAGGACATTTCCAAGACTAAAGATTATAAAGACAAGGTAAAGAAATTTAGTATCATTCTTGTTGTTATCGATTGAAAAGGAATTGTTAGATGAATTGGATTCAGAAGTAATTATTAGAAGATTCGCATAATCATCGAGTGAACACAAACGATTACTCTTATACTGAATGCAATGATCTATTGGGCTTTTCAACTACCGATTAATGTGTAACTTGTGTAGTAAACTATCTAAAAAATATCTAATAATTACTTAAAATTTAAAAATAAATTAATTAAAAATTAAATTATAATATTCTGTATTTCCATTACGTATCTACTGCTGCTAATATGTACAATCATATGTAAACTAATAACTCAGAAATATGCATTTGTTTACACAAAAAATTATTTGTACCCTTTTTTTCCACATGTATATTTTTTTAAATTTTATTTATACGTTATAAAAATTAAATGATAGTGTAGTGCATTAATAAACACAGTATCAGCAGCAGCCCTTAATAAACACAGTATCAGCAGCAGCCCTTAATAAACATAGTATCAGCAGCAGCCCTGAGTGTATAAAAACTAGCGAAGTAGCTCTATCTTTCTGTGTTCCTCTTTTCAAAGAGTGTGATATCGACTTTTCACGCCAAAGCTAAAAGGGCTGTGAACGCTTCACACACAAACACACTTACACAGGCAATCCACACTCAAATACATTCATTAACAATTTTCTTTGTGTATTCCATTTTATTCTTAGAAAATAACCCCTTAAACTTTCCTCTTGTTATTTTGTTTAATAAATGTTATCTTGCATTGCAAATTATTCGGTCTGTGTTATTTTGAGAAAACAAATTTTTATTTTTAATAAAACAATTGAAATTTGTTACAAAAAGGCGGACTAGTCAAAAAAATGAATAATGGCTGACAATGAAAAATCCAGGTAATATTACTACTACTAATACTACAAGTGGGAATAACGAAATAAAATTAAGATGAAAGAAATAACTAGTAAAAAATGACAATGTACGATGAATTTTCTAATAACAATTCTAAAGAATTAAGTTAGTTTGTTGAAGAATTAAAAGTTTCCTGCGAGTCTTTGAGAAAACATGGGAAAGGTTACCTGCAATTTTGTCTTTGTTTTCAACCGATTTGTGCTTGTTTTCTATTGGATGTAACCTACAGAGAAATAAAATCCAAATTAAAGCATTTTAAAAAGTCTCGAATGGTTAAATATTTATAAATAATTTTTTTATTATTTAGTGAAAAATCTCTAACCATATTACTTTTGAAGATAATAAATACAATATCAAAAATGAAATTTTGAGAACAGATAAAATCGCCAGGTTTTTGGTTGAGGCCATCACCTTCCCTGCAGATGAAACAACATTGGCCTTTTTTGGAGCAAGTGAGGGGGCGTACTTTCTAAAATGAAAATGGGTTATCTGTTTTATCTCTGTCTGTATTTTCTGAGATGATCATTTATGTACATTATTTACATTTATTCGGACTATTGTCCTCATCTTTGTCGCCATATTTATCACAACGTTTCGGCCGTTGTACGCTCCGGCCTTCTTCAGGTGTGAGTTCAATACCCGGTTAAGGCAGTGGAGAACTTTCAGAGGGAAAATTAACAGGAGATAACTGATAGCTGACATCCATTAAAACATGGCACGTGGAACTAGAACAGTCTACCCCAGTGAGCGAAATAAAGGGTTCAGTTCGACATTCCAACCGCCTGGTGTTCTTTTGATCAGGTGTCAGAAGACATGGTGCCCACCAAGAAGAAAGCTTCGTCATGTCAAGTTCATTGTGCTGAATATTTCCAACTCTCTCACGGGATAGACTAATGGCATTGGCTGTTTGATTTATAGGCAATCACCTGTCATCCGCCACGATCAATGTTTTTTCCAAGAAATTTTAAAAAATTCAGAAACGTCCAGAACTTGGATCATCTTCAAAATTCTTCCTCCCCTCAATAAATTCATCCCAAGATTTTTACATTGTTGATAGAAATCGGTTGTTGTCTCTTTGAATTTGAAAAGGTTTAAAAATGAATTCTTCATTAATTGCTATTATTACATTTTTTCTGCGAGTATGACATTACGATGCCAAATTTTGTTCATTTTCAAGAGAAGTTGCTACTAAAAGCACTTGTTCTTTGAACAGTCAGATGTCACTTTACTTGAGAATAAGCAATGCTGTTATTAATAAGACGGGTTGAAATGAATGCATGCACGATTTCACAGCTCTAGGATCACTCCTACATAGTCATCCTATGAGCTTTCCAGCCAACCCTAATAGTGAATGCCTATAAATTTTGTAATACTTAAAATCATGGTAGGTGTATAATAAGTGGGCTGTAAATGTTTTACTATTACTATGAATGTTTATCATAATGTTACGAAATGTAATCCAAGTCGTGACATATGGCAAAAATTAAACAAAATGCAAAGCGAATTAGAGAAATGAGTGAAAACCATTGAACGCAATCTATTCAGAAGCATCTCTGATCCGATATAGAAGTGCTAAAGGTTACACCGAAATAAACCTTTGAATTATATATGAGAAGATAGAACTCTGTTTTAGCGATTCATCAAAATTCGTTATCAATTACAGTCACCTGATCTGTAGTTTAGTTTTAGATATTTGCAAATTCTTTTTAAAAATCCAAAGAAGAATCTGCAATGTTATTGGTCCTGGATTATGGCATCTTGGCTCCAAAAACTTTCCCACCGCCGTAACGTAAATTAAAATTATTTTATACAAAATTTTCCATGGCAAATGTTCTGATGAACATTTTTCCTCGATGGCAACCTGGCCTTTATCAATTTATGCGTGGTATTAGATTGGCGGCAAATTGAAATGAGCGGGATGTAACCGTAAGTTCTATACTAACAGTATCTTCTCTCGCAGTTCTAGTTTGTGGAACTTTATAAGAAAATTTTTTTTTCCCATTCAACTTTAACCTTCAAAAATTTAAATGCAATGTCAATCGTTATCATCTACCTTTTTAATACTTATTCTTTTTATTGTCCTTTCTGTGAAATAATAGTTAACTGAATATTTTCTCAGATTCGACCAATAACCTCTTTGCGTCCTAATGGCTTTATTGTCTTCATTGGGCCTAAAATGAATTTTAGCAGTATTTAAACGTTTTCCTTTGATGGTTATGGAACTTAATTCTGAAAAGACTTTTTTAAATGAATGGTATGGGTTAAAGACCTTTTTCTAAAAAGTTTTTTAACAGAGGATTAATTTTTTTTGCCATCGAAATCTGAAGACACATTGGAATAGTGAATGATGCCTTCACAAAGCTAAGCAGAGTATTTCAAAACAGGAAAATGCCACTAGAAATAAAGTAAAGAGCACTTAAATTTTATGTAAACTCCAGTATGGCAGGGAATACTGGACAATTCTCTCACAGATGGAGAACATACTTCAAGCAACGTACATTTGGTTCTACAGAAGGATGCTAAGAATACCATAGACGGAGCGCGTGAGCAACGAAGAAGCCTTAAGGAAAATGGAAACAAAAAGGAGACTTATAAGTCGAATCAGAAAGAGATTTTTTAAATTTCTAGCGCATATAATGAGGAAAGAGGGTTTGGAGAATTTGACACTCACGAGATATATTGAAGGCAAGAGAGACAGAAAAGGAGTGAATAGAACAACATAATGAGCAAGTGCTTGACAGAACAGGTATTAATAGAGTTAGCAAAAAGGTACCCTTTATTAAGTGTTACAAAGGACAGGATGCTGTGAAGAGCAATGATCGACATCTTCCTGAAGGTACATGGTACATAGACGAAGAAGAAGTCTTACATATTCAGTGGGAACAATAGTAGTAAACCTTGAATACTTAATCTCATTTTAACGGGCCTAAAATACAATGCCTCCTGGGTATGATGATAAACAGAACAAAAAACGGACCTCAGACCAGAGACTGGAGGTTTTAAATTATATGGAACCATATTTAATATATATATATAGGTCCACTATGACCGAGACCAAAAAGCAACTGTTATAATTCTAAAGCTATATAAAAATTTTTAACCCCTGTAACTGAAGACAAAATACTATGAAAGTATAACAAATTTCATAGTAAGAAAATTATCAGCAATAAATTTTTGTAAAAGAAATTAATAATGCCACCAAGAAAATTAAATTTCGACGTCAAATGACTACAAGGAGTTGATTTTTTTAAGCATTTCACTCCAGGCAAGGCGGGAATGCCACTAGCGCTCAGAGTTTACAGAGAGTGAAAGTGAGGGAAAAGACTGTGTATAGGGAGGGGAGGAGGTTGAGGAAAGGATAAATGAAGACCAGGGATCAGGGTAACAGATGGCTATTGACGTTGCATTTAATTTTTTGATGATTGTAGTTATTAGTGAAGCAAGTAAGAGGAAGGGAGTTCCACTGTCGGGAAGTGCGAGAAATGAAACTGCTGGAGTAGAAGTGGCAGTTACATTTAACGATTTCAACAGTAAACGAGAGGGACCTAGATGCCAATCGAGTAGGACGCTTAAATTCACGCGGTTGGGATACCAGGGGAAAAAAACTCGTCAGAGCAGTTGCCATGAAAATATGTGTAGAAAAGACAGAGGGAAGCCATATCACGTCTATGAGAGAATGACTGAAGTTAAGATATCAATCAGGACCGATTACATTGCAGATCCGTTTTTGGATTTTGTCGAGAAATTCATTTGAACTGACCAGATATGGCAACAATATTCAATGCATAGACGAATGGTAGATTTGTAGGCATGTAAGATAGACTCTGACGAGAAAAACCTTCTGGCTTGACACAGTGAATTGACTTTCCTTCCAGTAGATGCAGCTATTGATTCAGTGTAGTTGTATACTGCTAAACAAAAAAAAAAAATAAAATAAAATACAAGTATTTTTGTATTTTCTTGTATACTATTGTAAAATCTTCGATACCCAATGACTTCTGGCTTGGGACAAAGAAAAATTAAAAATTAAACAAACAAAAAACTACCTTTAAATACAGATCGGAAAACAGTTTTTCCATGGAAACTTTTTCTCACCTAATAAAAGATTAAAATAAAACGTGAGAATCTTACTTTCCATATAAGGGCCCGGAAAATTGTTCTTCATTCTTCACAGAGACTCTTGGAAATCGATTCAAGACTTTTGATATAATTTCCTGAAAGTCTTTTTTGTTTTCACTTGGATTGTCCAAAGTCTGCTTGGTCAGTCGAGGTAGAATCTGAGGCTAAAAATACAACACAACAAATATATTAAACTATTTCAAGATTCCTATAATTATTCATGTTTGACAAGTATTTAAATTTAATCGCAATATTAGCACTGACAGTTGCTTTTCATCGCAAGTATTAACACTGATAGTTTACAATTGTTCCTAAACAAATAGTAGTATTACATTGAATTTTTATTGGACGATGTATTACCAATTGTTAAATTTTACTGTTATTACTTTCATCGTAACTGAACAGTCTTTAAGCATGCGCCATTTTTAAACGAGAAGTATTATTATTATAGATTTTTATTAAATCAAACGGTTTCAAATATTATTCATTTGTTAAGTATTTCTTTCATCTTCATTTCAATTGCTTTATTTTCACTAGTAGTATTAGTAGTAATAATATTATCTGGAATTTTGATTAGATGAAGCATTGTCAAGCATTCTTCATTTTTCACTAGGATTTCTTTCATCTTCATTTCAATTGCTTTATTTCCACTAGTAGTAATAGTAGTAGCAATATTATCTGGAATTTTGATTAGATGAAGCATTGTCAAGTATTCTTCATTTTTCACTAGGATTTCTTTCATCTACATTTCAATTTCTTTATTTACACTGGTATTATAAGAATAAATATATAAAAAAGCAAATAGGATATAGAAGTAGACATGTCTGAGTAGGAACGGCACTTTAGTAAGAATTATGCAAATGAATACGACTGGCTCGTGCAAAACAACGTGCGTGGAAAGATGACCGAGTTCTATTCCTACTTTACCGAGACATACAATGAAATTTTCACAAGCCAGGCTTGTGAGTTTATGACCTGTTACCAAATGCGTGTTAACCCAGTGTAACATGTCTGAACATGAGTTTGAAGTAATTATTATAATAAAAAGCAATAAAGAATACGTAGTTCAAATCTAGAAATAAATATAACAAGAAAAACATTTCCATTTTTTACTAAGGTTTGTCAATTCATGACAGTAACAACACACACACATATATGTGTGTGTGTATATATGCGTATATATATGTATATATATATATATATATATATATATATATATATATATATACATATATATATATACATACATACATGCATATATATATATATATATATATATATATATATATATATATATATATATATATATATATATATATATATATATTAAGACATTTTAATATATATACATATTTTTTTTCTATTTATAATAAACAGGTTTAAACAACATTTACCGGCCTGAATGTCCGAGAAATCGAAAAAGGACGAATATTTTCAGTGAAAATATCTCGGACATTCAGGCCGGTAAATGTTGTTTAATACTGTTTATTATAAACAAAGCATTTACTTAAATATTTGTATCTACAAAAAGAATGTATAAACATAAAAATGTCTTAAAATAAGCGTCGAACTTTGTTCATTTTTATAATGTGATACATACATATATATACATATATATATACATAGTTGCGTATATACATATATATATACACATACACACACACACATATATATATATATATATATATATATATATATATATATATATATATATATACACAGACATTACAGAATTGAATAGACACCAAGATAAATTTTATTTCTGATTTTTTTTTAATAACCAAGATAAATTAACTTAGATTATTTGATTAAAATTGCAGATAACAATACTGGAACATGCCCCGAACCAAAGGAGCATCAGACCTATTTGAATTTCAGCGAGGCCGTATCATGGGCCAACATGAAGGTGGACTTAGTCAAAGAAAAATATCTGAAAATCTTTCAATACCCCTTTCTACTGTTAATAGAGTGATCGTACAATTCACCAGACAGGGCAAGAAGTGCACAAAGCCTCATCCAGGCCGCCCTGGGCCCTCTGAAAGAACCATGCGTCTTGTCGAAAGAAATGTTGAACAGGATCCACGTTGCAAGGCCTCTGATATAGCAATACAAGTTGATGTCAGTCCCAGAACAGCTGACAGGTATCTTCACAAGCTGGGCTACTATGGCAGAGCTGCGAGAAGGAAACCACTTCTCCGTCCAGCCAATATCAAACGCAGAAAGGATTGGGCTCATGAGATGGTGGAGAGACCTGTGACCTTTTGAACCACTGTCATTTTCTCTGATGAGTCAAGATTAGCATTATTTTCCGACAGTGGAAGAGTATGGGTATGGAGACTCTGTAATGAAGAGTTTGATTTGAAAAGACTGCAGCCAACGGTGAAACATGGGTGCCTTTCAGTAATGGTATGGGGTGCAATTTGGAGTGATGGTCGCTCAGAGCTTGTGGAGTGTGAAGGAAACATTAATTCAACCAAATATGTTTCTATATTAAAGAAAGGGCTCCTTCCAATATTCTCAAGTAGTAGAATGAGCAAAGTTGACTCCCTATTTATGGAAGATGGAGCTCCATGTCACACTGCTCAATTTGGTTGAGACAAAATTGGATCAATAAACTTCCATGGCAAAGTCAGTCCCCGGATATTAACCCTATTGAACGCCTTTTGGGCATATTAGATCGAAAACTCCGCAAAAAGAACAGGAAGCCATCTTCTAAGCCCGAACTTTTAGGATTATTGCGTCAAACATGGCAAGAAATCCCTCAAGATGATATTCGTGAACTCATCGCTAGCATGCCTAGAAGGGTCCTTGCATTAAAAAAAAGCAAAAGGGATGTCAACCAAGTATTAGTTACTAAATTTATGACCATTTATAATTACTTCATTTATATACATTACTTGTTTAATAAAATAAACGGTTTCTGTGAGCGTCTATTCAATTCTGTCATGTCTGTGTATATATATATATATATATATATATATATACATATATATATATATATATATATATATATATATATATATATATATATATATATATATATATATATATATATATATATATGCTCGTATTCGAGTATACCTGTCTAATTTAGGTGGCTAACCAATTTCTATTGCAGACGCTAGCTCAGGCACATTTGCGTTTGTTCAACAACCCATAGAACTCACATGTTAGTTTATACTGCAACTATGCTGAGCATATATATATATATATATATATATATATATATATATATATATATATACACTTTATATATATATATATATATATATATATATATATATATATATATATATATATGTGTGTGTGTGTGTGTGTGTGTGTGTAGAGTGGAATTGTGTGTGTGTGGCAGCACGCGCGAAAAAACGCACATAAACCATACGGAAAAGAAAATTAATCCAATGATAAGTGCAAAGAAAAACTCGAGAAATATAAGCAGTCAATTGCTGATATCTCCTGAAGAGTGGATGGACAGTTCCGCCTATGAAACTCTGGAATCAGGATGCTGAAGGTAATATCAATCAGCAAACAAAAGTGACAAACTTTTAGTTATATTGCGCAGTTCAGTATTATATATGTTGAGATTATAGTTTTTAAAAATTATATTTTTCTTAAATTATATTTGTTAAAACATGACATTTGGCAACAAAAAGAACCAGCATATGAACGTAAAAGATTTGTATTTATTGATAATTATTACTGGTAACCATTACAAAGTCAATCCAAATATATACTATAGTGGTATTAGCAGGGAAGTCAATAAACTGAAAAATAAGATCAATAGGAGACGCCAAAAATAGTCACTGAACTAATAATCGAAGATAGAATTACAAATTACACAAACAACAAACATTCATCACAGTTAAAGACCATAAGCCAAAGTTTCTAATCAGCATAACAATAAATTATAATAAGTCAACATTCAGGGGCAACAGGCTGCTTCATGCTAGACGCAATCGTCAGGCCGCGATTATTGGATTTTTCTCGGCTATTTATATATATGAGTCAGTGGTGCATTGTGAGTAATCTATTCTGGCGGTTATTTTGGCGGGAATGAGTCATTCATTTATTTATTTGTTTATTTATTTGTTTGTCTGGGTAAATTTATTTTACTTGTTTTTCATTTTTATTTTTTATTTTATATATTCATTTATTCTTTTCGGTTTTCGATGTTTTATTAACGCCGCAAAAAGAAATTGGAGGATTTGCTTAGGTCGCTAATTTAATAGTTTCTTTTGATCTAGGAAGATAATTACAGCTATTTATTCGCCCTATTTTTAGATTGCTTGCCGTAGTCTATTCTGTTATTTGGCATTTGGGACAATTATTACAATTATATATATATATATATATATATATATATATATATATATATATATATATATATATATCGAATAGTAGATGTATTATATGTCTGTTTTTATGTAGTTAATTGTCAGTTATTGTTGTTGATAATGTCATTATCCTTTTTGCGGTTTTTGTAAGACTTTCTTTTTCGTTGTGGATGAAAAAATGATGACTTTTTGAAAGTGTTTCCTATCTATATTTCTTCTTCGGCTAAATATTGGAAACTGGCCATTCTTCGTGCTCTTAAATAGAACATATAATTATTCTAGATTTAACTTATAACAATGGTGAAAATAGAAGGTGACAAGGTCATTTTTGTTGGTACATTTTCTGTAAACCTCCAACTGAAGATCATTATTAGACCTATGTAGAATGATATTTAGCATGAGTAAAGTGTTGTTAGACTCACATTCAAAGATAAAATTATTATTGGTTCGACTATATTACGTTTGTTAACAAGATCGAGTAAAATTATGTTTTGTGGATATATTAAAAAAGAATCATCTATGTATGTAAAATTAGAAGAATTTTGTCTTAAAATATTTTTAAAAGATCACTTTCCAGAATAAGCACACCAAAATGCTCTAAAGTGGAGACCCCATGGGTAAACCGAATTTTTGTGCATAAAAATATTTAACGAAAATGATTAGTGATTAAATGGCACATTTTTATGATCTTATGGATAGGAATAAGTAATTTTATTTTTGCTGTGTAAATTTAGACATTTCTTTACAGGAACATTTGTAAATAAAGACTATATTTAAACTGATCAAATATTTGTTTTGATGTCTATGTTGTTTTTTTTTTTTAATTTATTTAAAAGATCGCCAGGACGTTTTTATGCATGGAGCTGCTTGTGTCAAGAAGTAGGCGTGTTTATGTGGAAAGCTGCCTATTCCTGATATAATGGGCCTCATCGGATAATTTTTTATAGGGCCCTGGGGCCACTAGAGCTAGAAAGTTACCTCTGGAGGTCATCTGTGTGTACAGGAGTGGGAGATAACGGTTAAGCCGTGCCTTGAAAAGGTTAAGATTGTAGTGATCGGGGAAACATCCTTTTGGGTGTAGGTTCCACAGGGCAGTGGTTCGCGGAAAGAAACTGCACGGGTGGAACTTACTTTTCACCGATGGAATACGGAGGGAATGTGGGTGGGGTTGCTACAATGTAAGCGGTATGACGTGTTCTTGCTGTGAAGGTTTGCCTCGGTCAGACCAGAGAATGTAGTTCTTAAATATTACTCCCTCACTTTATTTTTTACCAGACTTTGAATTATGTCACTGTGTCCTCCACGTGTTTTGACTGACCTTTCAGCCACCTGATGAACATTCATGAATGTTCTCTCATTTAAAAGCATTGATAAATAGATTTGCTCTTGTATAAAAACCCATGCAACAAAATAGATCCTACATTGCTTTAATAAAGTCCCTGAGAGGACGAAACACGTCAGCTAAGAATACATTTTCCTCTTTTCCTTTTATTCATTTTGTCTACACTCTACCTGAGAATATCTACACACATATTATTTACATATATATATTTACATATATATATATACACACAAAGAGAATGACAAAATTTCTTAAATTAAATATATATATATATATATATATATATATATATATATATATATATATATATATATGTCAAACTGCCATCATCGTATTCGTTGTTTTTAACAAAATGCTTCGGTCTTTCTGTTTGAGGTTCAGAAATTAAATATTCTCATAATTCCACAATTTTTGCGAAAACTTATCTTCCTTGCACTTTCGAACACAACATGTCGACGACATAACGTATGTTATCGGGGCTTCTAGTAATGACAAAAATTCTGAAAGGATTTTTATTATTTCTTAAATTTTTTTAATTTTTCTTTTTGCCTAAATTTCCTTGGTCCTTTGTTGACTGAACCCTTTCACACTCACAAGCACATTCTTATGACTAGTTTTAACCCCTTCCCTGCCAATTTTCAGATGATTTTTTTTTTTATTTTCTGGGGGATTTTTTTTATTTGTTTTTAATATAGTAGCTATGAAACTAAGGCCCCTCGGAGTACCCGAGCGGTGATTAACACCTCTACCAGACGCATGAGTTGAAAATTGGATACGTTTCAAGCTCAAAAGTATATAAAAAGAATCGAGGTCGACGTATAAATACGTCTGTAGCTGAACTTTATGTTTTAGATGTACTTATTCGTCCATGTCTGAAAAAGACACTTTCGGTAAAAACGTATATACACGTCTACGCTGAGATCGTGGTTAATGTCGTGTCCTTTGATTTCCATTGTGTACACATATTATTCTTTTTTTTAATAACATGCATTAATTGACGTTTGTTTTAAATTAGTTTACATGTTTGTATTATTTTTTTATTTTTATCCCTAACTCACATGAGTCCACCAATATTGTTGCAGGACTAACGTACTAATTAAAGATTAAGTAAAGACACTGATATCAAATTGTTGATTCCTACAACAGAGCGGTGATTTATTTTTACCCTAACATCATAGAATCCAGCAACAAATGACTTCGAATCTTGAAATTTTTTACTGAATTAAAATAATAAATAAACAAGGGGCAGCTTAAAAACAGAAGAGAAATTCTTACCAGTGTGAAAGGTTTCTCGCCAGCTGTGGAACCACTTGGCGGTAGGAACCTCCTACGAGTATTCATCTCTTTTGTGAAGTTTGGGTCGGAATCTCCGGGAAACCGTTGGGTCTAAGATCAACCGACTTCCACGTTTTAAATTTCTAAACTGAAATGGATAGAAAAAAATGTTCAGATCAGCAGTCCTCATGAACCGCAAAAAAAGTTCACCAAATTTTAAATTGAATACCTTCCGTAAAAACAGAGATTTCGAATCTGTGAGTTTTATTCAACGCAGAAAATTGTTTTCTGTGGACATCAGACAATAGTTGGGTTTAACTTTGTATTATTCTAACAATTAACTTTTGAATAACAGCCACCAAAAATTAATTTGGACTCAGAATAAAGGTTAATGAATTGGAACGATAATGTGTCGTACTGTTGAATGCAATTTTATTTCAAAGATCAATGCATTACGTGTGCAGAACAATTGGGTTTATTCAAATAAAAACATTAACATATGTAACATGAGTGTCAGGTGCCTTGACAAATCATTGTAATTGAACATTAGCTAGTTTGTCGTGTCCACTAAAATATCAAATACAATATTTATAAACTAATCGCACTCAATAAAGTGTCTACATCTTAAAACACACCAATAAAACAATACAAATCAGAATGTTTGATTTATTAGTCATCATAATTTAAGTAGATACCGCCAAAATATCGTGCGGACGTAGTAGTAGACATACCACGTGGCTTTTTAGGGTCAATTAGGAAGAAATTAATAATTTAATTCTGGAGCCATTGTTCTTACGAAAAAGTGTATAAAACATATGAAATCCATCCCCAAATGGGATACGCATAGACGTCACCAAGGTCCACGTCACTCACGCTGATGATCTTCACGTCTACACGCAAAAAGCGAGAGCGCTGCCGAACTAAGAAGAGGCCGCTTCAGACTACGACACCACAGTTCAGAGTAAGAACCAAATTTTATCTCTGGTATCCTCTTTACTATTAACCACACACACACGTGCCGACTATTTCACACAAACACACATATAACAACATTTCATTGTTTCTCACATACATACACAAATACAATTTATATTCTATTCCAGAACTTTATTAACCAAAACAGACATTACTTTCTAATCTATAACCAACTGCTTGTATTCTTGTCGATATATTAAAGTAATGTTTGTTTGTTGAAACTACGTTGTCTTTTTCTACTGTATTTTATTATTTCAATGAAAATCGTGTGATTATTCTAAACGGCCGAATTACGAGCAATCCCGCAACAATATTTTATGCTACTGTATTGAATCCCGACATTCCGAATTTTGACATTCAACGAAAAACCGAAGAGAAGGATTCCTACAAGTTTTTACACTAAAATCAGAGATAAAATTTCTGCTAAAACAAAGATGAAGGTTTTGACATTTGTGCTGAGTGCGAAAGAATAACTCCCTTTATCAATCACTCCAAATTCGGGCGAACTCAGAAAAAAGACGGAAATAAATTCGCGAACCTATGTGAAATTTTCTTTGGAGCAATGAAAACTTTCACTTCACAGAGATTGGCCAGTGAGATGAGAAAAAAACGAAAGCAAATTCGCTAGCCTATGTGAAATATTTTTTGAATCAATGAAAACCTTGTTTTCAAAGGAATTAGCCGTTGATCCTAGAAAAAGAAAGTAGAGAAAATAGCGAGCCTATGCGAAATCTTTTTTATATATATATATATATATATATATATATATATATATATATATATATATATATATATATATAAGAAATAAATTAAATCAACTGGAGTGGCTGAATCCACGTGAAAAGTTTCATTCACGCATCCAGTATTCAGATTTTCACCAGTGTCAAATTATCGGCCTTAAACAAGCACTTGGTACTTCAAAGAACTTTCTTCCAACAATTTAAGAAAGGTAAGTATTTCAAACTATGTCACTTCGTCTACTTTTGAATGTATGCCAACCATATATTCCTTCGGTGGGCAATGAACACTCTTACTTTTGTTTTAAACATTTTTTTTATTTTATTTTGTGTCAGATCATTCAATCTATTGTATTGTAGCGATAGGGGTACCAATATTTAACTTTGGCTAGGAAAGATGAGATTCAGGACAATGCGTGAACACAATGCAATTTATACTTGACGTAAATAGCACATAGAATAAAATACAAAACTGAACTGAATGATTTTAAAACATAACAATTAGATTTATTAAAGTTTGATGTACATGCATGCGAACTGTAAAGGTAGGACAGAGTCGTGTCCCTTTGATTAGGTATTAGTTGTACCGGAGTTCATATTAAGAAAGTTTGGTATTGTGTGTTTGCAAAGTTGGTAAAAGTTCAGGAGTGATTTCAGAGTTCGTGAATGTTGATAATTGTCTTTAACGTCTGGCCAGCAATGACTAAGACGGGAGTTGGTGAAGGTTACATCTTGGCACTTGGCAGCAAGGAATGAGAAGTGCAAGAGAGATGAATGAAAACTACTCAAAAAGTTCACACGTGTTCGGTTTATATAATGGTCGTGTACCACGTGGGAGGCTCAAACGGAGAAAGCTGGAAAAACAGATTGGTCGCGTGCAGGCGGTT
Organism: Acanthosepion pharaonis; assembly: GCA_903632075.3. Taxonomy (NCBI): domain Eukaryota; kingdom Metazoa; phylum Mollusca; class Cephalopoda; order Sepiida; family Sepiidae; genus Acanthosepion; species Acanthosepion pharaonis. The sequence goes on from CAHIKZ030001399.1 coordinate 509,417, forward strand.
TGATTGGTCGGAACTGACCAATCAGCAAGCTAGATTGGAGGTGATTGACCAATGAATACTTGTTATATTTGTATGAAAGTAGGATGTTACTTACCAGATAGGAAGAGTGCATTTCCTAAAAAGAGGTAAGGCTGGTTTGTTGTGGAAGATCCCACAGTATGAACATTTCCTCTTCATGACAATTCATTAAAACTTGGAACTTTAAAAAATTGTGCTTCATTTTCTTGAAACGAGCTATTGATACAACTTCGTCAATAAATTCTTTATCTTATTTTGTTAATATTACCCATATGTCTCCTCGTCATTGTCTGCCTCCTCCAGCATTTTCGGTGGAGGTAAACCAACTATGTAAAGCCCCACGCCATTACATATTAATGGGGAAGATGAATCAGTGTGGAATAGCCAGGCAACTGGGAAATGTTCAAAAACCAACCAAAAGACATTTGCTACAACCGGAAGTGTTTTAAGTACAAAGAAAACCGGAAGACCAGAAAATGTTTGAACGAAAGTATAGCAACAAAAAATAAAAACATCATTAACCAAAACAATTCTGAATAGAAGTTTGAAATGATCAAAGAAAATCTTATTTAAAATGCTGAAAAGTGGCAAAAAGTAAATTTTATTGATTTTCATTCTAATGCAAGTGAATATGTAAAAAAAAAACTAATGGCAAAAAAGAAACAATGCAAGATACGCAACAACGACAGCAAAATTTGATGGTTGACGCGTAATGGCGATGGTAAAAGAAAATTGGTAAAAATTGATGGAAACCTAAACCACAAATCTATATTAGTTTACTACAGTCTGATCGTTTGCCAGACTGCGAAGTTGGAGAAATTTTTAGCATAATGCTCCTTGCAACACATGCAACAAAAATTTTTCTTGTTGGAAGACTGTCCAGCACAAAGTTCTGATCTCAATATAATTAAACCATCGTGGTGAAAACTGAAGAAACAAGTGCTCCAACAAAGACATCGCAATCTCTAACAGCTTTTGGACTATTGCCAAGAAGAATGGGGAAATAATCCCAAAGAGAAAATTTAAAACCTTTTCGACTCAATGCCATGTCGAATTGAGGCAATTATTCAAACCAAAGGTAGTAACACTAATTACTAACTCCATTCTTTGACGTCACGAACTTTCTGTAAGATCACATTTTGCAAAACAAGGAAATTCCTTTTTAACTGAAGAAAAGAGATGAAAGGAGAACTTTGTGCTGGTGACCCCGGTATTACCTGCATGACCGTATTTTCAGCCTCACTATGCTTAAGATGCTCTATCATCCACTAAACAACAGTAATGAAAATGCAGTAACTTGTTTTCTGGACCGACCTCAAAAATCATAACATGTACCAGGAAAAGAATACTTCTTATCCATCTCAATTTTGGAGTAAAAATGACAAAAATAATTCATTTCACGCCAGTGTATATATATTTTGAATATATTAAATCAATTGCTAGGCCAGCTGCTAAGAAAGTTGGTTCACTGTATCGTTCGAAACAAACCTTCTCTCCAGAATCTATCCGACATATCTATAATTCTATCTTTCCATGTTTAGAATATTTTATGACGATAATTCTTGCCACACATCATGCGCAACAAGAAGACTTCTTGTGGAAGAATGACCAGCACAAAGTACTGATCTCAATCTAATTGAACCATTGTGGTGGGAAATGAAGAAAATAGTGTCTCAATTAAAAAGATGAGATCTCCAAAAGCTTTGGGATTACTGCCGAGAAGAATGAGAAGAAATTACTAAGGAGAAAATACGTAGTTTTTTCCATATAATGACTGAGGCAAAAACAGCAACTCTAATTAATAACTCCATAATTTGACGTTTCATACTTTTTTCCATAATACACATCAATAGATAGTTCCTTGTTAACTGAAGAAAAGAGTATAAAGGTGAACTTTTCGCTGTTGACCCAGTATTATTGCATGGCTTGTTCACAGGATCACTATACTTAAGATACTCTATCATCTATTAGAACAGCAATAATGAAAATGCAATTTTGTTTTCTGCTCATCAAAGGTCATAAAATGTATAAAGATATGCTTACCGCTAATCACTCCCGATTTTCGGGTAAAATTGACAAAAATAATTAATTTACCAAGGTAGACCAAAAGTTTTGCACGCAAGTAAAGTCTGGAGTCGGGATGCTGAAGATAACATCAATCAGCTAAGTGAGAAACCTTTTACTTATATTAATCCTATTAATGATCTATCTTTGATATTGACCACTTTGTTGCAAAGACTGCTTGCCTTAAATGTCTTTTCTCTCAATATCCTATTGACTATCGGCAATTTTTGGCTTTATACAACTTTAGCATCGCTATATATATATATATATATATATATATATATATATATATATATATATATATATATATATCATATAGTCATCTACAGACAGACCGCTTGCTGTATCACAGTGTGGATAGATATGTGATTGCGTCAAGCCAGGATCGAAACCCGACCGGTTTGACATTAGTCGAAGACTCTCACCCTTAAGCACTCAGCTCATGCAGCGGAGAAAGGGAATTTTTAACACCTTATATACGAGATATAAGCATTACCGGCTACCAGAGTGCTCAGTTCATAAAGAAGAGCTTTTAGCGTTAATAGCAGCAGCTGACAAATTCTCTTACTTCCAAAGTGCTCAACCTATAAAAGGCGGCGTATACCTTTTGTTGAAGTCAACCTACATAAACCCCTTATCATCAATTCCTTGATCTTGGTATGTCTCGATGTTTTCTATTGGTGGCTTCGTTTGGGCTGCAATACAAAATGTTTAAATGATCAGTGCCCATCTCTTCCCATCTGTGCTTGTATACACACAGAGCCTAGTCATTAAAGAGATTAAATCAACTGGGAATCTCATTTCCTTGCCGTATTCCTGATGGGGGTCTAAAATGATTCCGTATTAGGGTCCTCACCAGATTCTGTAGATCGATACAGTGCTTCCATTAGATCAATGCATTCAATGGATAATGAACTTAGAAGACGATTTCTAATGGAGGAGGAGAGAAAGTCCCTATTGATGTTTGTTCATATGCAATGCTATGACGTCGACAAAGCAAGTATACAGTTGGAGAGCTAAGCAATTCCTTGGACTAGTACGATTATATTTATGCCATCGTTGCATCCCTTTCCAGGAAGGGGGGGAGGGCGTTATAAGGTTTCTGTTTTTATTATTTTCGTCAAAAGAGGTTTTATTTTGCTTTTAAATCTGAATAAATCGTTCACTCCCCAGTAATTTACAATCGCCTGATGAGATGCATCGATACGCATCGAAACACGACTGCAATTGTGTAGCGATTTTGACATGTTTTCGGTGTAATATCATAAAAAAAATAATACTAGTCTACTCTTTTTATTGAGCCCACTTTTAAATTAAATTTTACGAACGTTGGAAGTATGCTCTATTTGGTTTCATCTTATATATATATATATATATATATATGAAGAAATATACTCTTAAGGTGTGCTATATTTATAGGATAAAGTGCTCAATATCAGAGATATAGGATGTAAATATAAAAGTGAACATTGAAGTCAACACTCAGGCGATAGGCTGTTTCATGCTAGACGCAATCGTCAGATTTTCTTATATATATATATATATATATATATATATATATATATATATATATATATATATATATATATGTGTGTGTGTGTGTGTGTGTGTGTGTGTGTGTGTGTGTGTGTGTGTGTGTGTGTGTGTGTGTGTGTGTGTGTGTGAAAAATAGAAAATAGGAAAGAACTCGTTAGGTAAATAATCCAAAGTTCTTTAGTATTTTTGTTATTTTAAAAAAAAACAAAAGTAGAACCTAAATATAAATATGAAAACCAACACGGGCAGATAGATAGATAGGATAGAGAAGATAAATAGATAAAGATATAGATAAAACCAACCAAGATAGATAGATAGATAGATAGATAGATAGATAGATAGATAGATAGATATGAACAGACTAAGATAGATAGATAGATAGATAGATAGATAGATAGATAGATAGATAGATAGATATAGATAGATAGATAGATAGAGATAGATAGATAGATAGATAGATATGAACAGACTAAGATAGATAGATAGATAGATAGATAGATAGATAGATAGATAGATAGATAGATGTAAAAGTTTTAGCAGCGCAATATCTCTGATACAATTTTCGGACAAATAATCAAGGTTATTTTTTTTGTTAATTTCATTCATGGCATCAGCACGTAAAATACATTATTTCCTGTTTGTTTTTAAATAAAATAGAACCGTGTTTTGCGCGCCTGAACTGACGAATTGTTAAATAAAAAAAAAGTTAAAAGGGCAAATGAGAAATTCTCCACATATCAGAATATTTAACCATGTGAAATAATTAATTTTATTTTGTCCTAGTTAAATAATAATAATAATAAAGAAAAAGAATTTTAAAGTGTACACAAGATGCTACTGTAGTTTTGCGTGTGTGTCGGAAGTTGAATAAATTATTGAGAAACTTACCATTAATTCCGAGAAAGTTTGAACGGAAATCTTTTCTATCTCAGCAGTAAAACCATAAATGTCGTTAAGGCAAAGAAAAGAAAGCAGGGTGAAAAGTCTTACCATAGCAACAAGCCCAAAATAATCAATTAAGCTGTTATTACATTTCATCAGGTAAGATTTAAACACCACCGACGTCGAGTCTCCAACTCAAGACGAGATAGGCTAATATAGAAAATGTGTATAAGAAGGTATATATATATATATGTGTGTGTGTGTGTGTGTGTGTGTGTGTGTGTGTGTGTGTGCGGGATTAATACAAATATAAAATTTGTCGCTTAGTTGATTGATATATGCAGCACCTCAACTCTGAATTTCGTAGATGAACACTTTTCGTAATTGCTCAGTCCACTCATCAGGAGGTTTTAGCAACTGACCGCCATTTTTCTCAATTTTCCTTATTTTATACTAAGTTTGATATAATTAATTTATGTGCTAGTTGTGGTGCTCTTATCGGTTTGCTTGGTTTTTGTTTAGCGGCATATCAACATCTCTGTGGGTTATAATGCCTGAATCTAAATATTTTGTACGCAATTTTTATTTTATTTTATTTATTTGTTGTAGATAATATTGTAGGGATACAAATCTTACTAATTAACCCATAGCTGGAGAGAGAGGGTAGATAGATAGATAGATAGATAGATAGATAGATAGATAGATAGATAGATAGATAGATAGATAATGAACAGACTTAGAGATAGATAGATAGATAGATAGATAGATAGATAGATAGATAGATATGGAGCTGGAGGGAGAGGTGAGGTGGCTTCATAGCTTTCCCAGGGTCATTTGCATGTAAGTGAATATAACGAATGCAACTGGAATTGGAACTCGGCTATCCGATTTACAATTCCGAGCCATTATCCATTCCCCTTAAATAAAGAATTTCCTGTAGGTTACTCGGATCGATATACACCTGATGAAGGCCGGAGAGTACAACTGCTGAAACGTTCTGATGATGATAGTACAGATGAAGGTCATTAGGGAGGCATTGTGTCATAACATAGCCGGTAAATGTAGGTGGTTACTGGGCTATCAGCTTGTCTTGTTCAATGGCTAGGTGCCCAAAACAATAAATCACTCTGAGTTAAACAATAAATATTTTTGGTCTCAAAATTTTTGTAAAGTGCATTCTGTGTTTGCATAAGATTGTAGAAATATTAGGCTCCTCCCAGCAAGGAAAGATGTTTCCTTACAATTTGGTTCATTCCAATTGTGACACAGGTTGATACGATCTTATTTATTAAAGATGTGTTTTTTATTCTTTTAGAAGAATTTCAGTCTATCATCAGTATTGTGACTGGATGTGATCATAGGGTCAGTACGCACTTGTCCTCTCCAAAATTGAAAACCAGAGAGGTAGTCATTCACAAGTAGCCGATCATGGGCTAGTAGAACTGACAGTCGGTGCCCGTCTGTTACCAGGACAAACTCCTCCAAATTAAAGGTCTGTCTTGGTCATAGACACGTGGTCGTTGCTCCTGTTGGGGCTGAACCTTCCATCCAGTAATGCTGTTATCACCGAATTGGCTACATTTGTAACCCAGCCGACCTCATTATACAAGATTCTCATTAAAATGCTGAAAACTTTTGTAAACATTTAATTCTTCGTTAGAAAAAAAGTCTTTTCCAATTGAAAAGCCAAAGTATTCAAACGTTATGTTTTACGTCTGAAGGAAGCAGTTTTAACGAATATATTTAAAAAAAATGTTGTCCCCTTTTAAATAAAGACAATCACCTACCGAATATGCCACAATTCCCCATGGATAAAAAGCCTTCATCCATAATACGCACCCAAAAATGTGCTGAAAGTGTGTGAAAATGCTTCTACTCACGTATAATACGCACCCCTCGTTTGGTAATCAAACCTTATAAATTGTACCTCTCCAACTTCATTATGGCCTTGTTTGTACATTTAAATTTTTTTGAAAAAAAGAATATTATTCTAATTTAGTGTTATGATGATTCTTATTTTATTTTAGATTTGTAAAGTACAGTTAGGTACGTATGATAAAAAAAAGATAAAACAAATTATGATGTCGCAAACGAATAAAAGTGTCAAATTGTCGGTCTATGTTTGTAGGTGGGTATTGATTTCAAAATGAAATCGATCTATGAAAAAAATTTTTAAAAGATTTGCAGTAGCCAGCATAAAATGTACCTCTAGTTTTCAATTTTTTAAAAATTATTGCGTATTATACATGGGTAATTACGGTACTCAAAAAGTATTTCCAAGGCCCACAGACAAAGTATTCAGAACTTTCCTTGGTTTTTATCCAATTATAACCCGCTTATGCAAAATATTTTTTTTAATAAAATGAATATTTGACCTTTATTTGCAAATTGTTAAATGAACAGTACATTAGAAAGCCTGTGTTTTATAAAAAATCTTGGCATTTAGAGTGGGTCTATTATCTCATAAAGTTAAAAGTATTAATACCAATTTCTGTTAATGCTTTTGAGATGCCGTATTATCTTTATATATTTTTCTTATTCTGACTAGCATTCTCAGTTTTTTGGGGGTTTTTTTTTTTGGTTATATTTGTTTCAGCTGCTATACTTTTCTGACCTTCTTTCATGATGTCAGAAATATTTTTAGTGGAGAAATTATCCAAGAGGTATATTCCATAATTGAGTTCGATCTTTGGATCGAGTGGTTCTGAAAAGTCGCATTCTCTGGTTCAGTGGAATAAATAAATAAGCAACACAAAATTGAATAAATCTTAAGCATGCAAAGTGTGATGAAGAACAATGTAGCCTGTGAATTGAATAAAGGACAGAATGAAATTGAAAAAGGTTACCCTGATGCCATAGACACGTACATAGAAAGGGAAGAAGGGCAGTTTTATCTCAATCTCAAGCGTTTCTGTTTGATGGACCAGTGGATGGTTACTTTTGAATTTCACTCTTCTAAGGGACATCCACTTTAACTAAAGAGAAAAAATAAGTAAAAATATATTGTGGAAATTTTTGACATCAATAAAAAATAAGAAAAAAATGGTAATAGGTTATAAATTTTATTGGTCCATATTTTGAGAGAGAGGGATAAAATCCATTATGTGGTTCTGAATTTTATTTATAATTTCTAAGCCATTAACATTGGGAGAAGTAGATGAGTAAGAAAATTGTTAGGGAAAGATTGACATTGGCAGAAATTATCTCAAATATCAAACATTTATTTCCAAATTTGAATGTATTAAAAAACACTGAATAAAGCATCTAAATATAATAAAAAAAAGGGGATTGCAATTTATTTCTTTCATTTTGTTACAATTTTATTCAAATTATTTTTTTCTCTCATTTTGAGAATTAAAAATCAATGCACAAATTGTTCAATGAATTAAATTCGTTTTTTTGATCTTATGTGTTTGAAGGATAATGGCATCTCATTTAGTCACTTTTTCGACCGATTTAAGAATTGATTTTTCTGTGACTTTTCTATACCTATTTTCACTGTAATTGTTCTATTGTGCTGTCCTCTTGAGTACTAAAATTTGTAAATTCAAGGTACCAGATTGGCAGTTAGGTTTCACCATTCTACAGCTAAAATAACTCGATGTAGCTGTAAGTTCTATGCTAAGATTCTTTTCTCACACTTCTCACTTGTGCAACTCTCTTCCGGCTTCTTGTTTCCCAGATAACTTTGACCTTCAAAAATTTAAATGCAATGTCAATTGTTATCTTCTGTTTTTTTTAATTGTTTTATCCAGTAAAATTGAAAAATGATCTAGTAATACATCCATAAGATAAAACTAAAGATTCAAAGGAAAATAATAATAAACATGAGTTTCACACAAATGGGACTATACTACAGGTTGGTGATTTAAAAGTTTGATACCAATAGACACGTTTTAGAAAGGGATTTGAAAAGTTTTATCTCAATCGTTTCTGTTTGATTTAAGTGGTTGGTTACTTTTGAATTTCATAAAGAAAAAGAGGCATTATAAATAACCAAAGGTGAATGGGCAAAAAGGGGTGGATGAGAGATTTTTTTCAAAAAAAAATATTAACAATCATGTTTGGAATCAGAGATAGATAGACATGCCTGTCATGTGGTCCTAAAGTAGGTACCTCCACGAAATCGCTAAAAAAAAAAAGAAGAGAAAGAGCTAAAAAAAAGAGCATAGCTTGATGAAAAAGACGCCAAACCTTGCCAAAAAACAAAATTTTATTGTCTAAATGCTTATGTTATTATTAAGAGGAAAGACCAAATTTTTTTTTTTAATTATTTTTAAAAATTTTTCCTTTTTTAGAACATTCTAAATTTTGATTAAAAAAACCTTTTTCTATTTGTATCAGCGGAACTAGTAAATAACATAGACAATTTTTAGCACGTTTTTTTGGTATGACACACATTAATTTGAAAAATCTTGCAAAAATAGAAATAATTGTCGGATGTTAATGAAACTTTCAGGAACTATTCACAGATGATCGAAATTATTATAAAATATTTTTTTTTTTATTAAAGTCATGGTAGAAATATTTTTAAAAAATATTTATTACCCCCCATAACTAATTTTATGAAAACGCTAGAAATTCGATCGCATCGGTTTTAGTGATTACAATAATTAAAAGCACAGGGCTTTGAGGAATGCAAATCATGTTTTTTTTTTTTTTTAATTGGAGCCCCGTACCTGAAAATCAGCTCTGAATTGTAACATACAAAACTCAATAAAACAAAGATATTATTTAATTTCAAATGCTTTTATTTGCTTTTAGTTGTTTTTTATGAATATGGACAATATTTTCTGAAAGCAAAAATTTTTTTTTCGATGAAAAATGAATTTTTAATACAATTATTTGTTATTTTTTTAATTATAATAGATTTTACATTTAAGTTGTTAAAATATTATAAAATTAGTTAAAAGCCGCATCGGCTTTCCTAAGTGTCCTTATGAGATAGATTTTTTTTTTAGCGCGTTGTAAATTGTATCATTTTGACTAATCAGAAGATCAACAGTAATTAAGAAATGTAATTTTGTGCTTATAATCGAGCTGTAATTATAAAATACGGAAGACCAACCAGAATATAATTAAGTTGCGTTATTTGAGTTAAGCATTGTTCTCCGCTGTTAAGGCCTTTTTTTTTTTGAAAAACACGTGTGGAGAAGTTAATTTGATTTTTCAATTTCAACTGAGAAGGGTACCTACAAGTATCAGTATCATCTTATGAAATTTATATGATCTTATTTTTATATTAATCTCAGTTATGACATTTTTCCATAAATGAAATATCAAAATTAATAATAAAATGAATGCAAATACAAATAACAGTAAAATGTAATAAATGTACATAAAATTATAGTATTTTATGTACAGTTCTGATAAAATTTCATAAGAAAGGTACCTATAAATTAATTAGATACCTTTCTTAAGAAATATGAAATTTAATGTCACTCTTAACAGTTTTATTTTAATTTCTTTATAATATATTTTCCATAAAGCATCATAAACGTAAAGGTGAAAGCTAAGTACAAAAAAAAAAAAAAAAAAATTAGACCGCTGAAAGTTTTTGTTAAAAATAACGAGGTAAATAATTTGTTCACTTAAATGTAAATTATTTCACTTTTCTCCTTCCGTAGAACAAATTAGCCTCATGGAATTCGTAAATATGTCATTCATCACATGTCAAGAGACGCGAAAGTTTATGACCAGCTTTGTTTTATTTTCAAATTACATCTTTTTGGCACAAAAGCTAAGTTAAGTTTGGTTCAAAATATTTTAAATAAACATTATAATTTCTGATTTTCTTAAAATAAGTTTTGAAAAAATGATAATTGATACTTAAAAAAATTTCAAAGTCAGATTTTTTTTTTTTTTAAAATGAAAAAAAATGGTCAATTTTGCTGAAAAAAAAAAAAAAAAAAAACTAGATTTTTAACGAAAAATTTCGGACGTGCTAGGAACGATTAAAAATGGAAAAAAATACCCCCAAAATACTTTGATCTTTCCTCTTAATAATAACAAACATTTAGACGATAAAATTTTGTTTTCGTCAAGTTTGGCGTCTTTTTTCATCATGCTATGCTCTTTTTTTAGCGATCTCGTGGAGGTACCTAATTTAAAATAATAAAAAAAAATCCATTTGTTTTATAAGATGTCTGGATATTAAGAATTTTTGAGTTGTTAGTTATAAGATCTGATATAGAAAATTTTCAAGCATCATAAGATACCCACCCAGACAATGCCCTCAAATTTTTTTGGAGATTAAAAAGGTTCAAAATTCTTATTTCAATACCATTAAAATCATTAAATTTTACCTTGAACAAATAAAAAGAATACTTCCCAGTTTCAGTGTAAAAAGAACAATGGAAATTTGATTTCACTTTAGTTCACAAGGAATATGGTCATGTGTGTCATATTTAAAAAGAAATGAAAAAACCCAGAAATTTGATTTATTTTTTTAAAAAATAAACAAACATAAAAATGGTTTGAAAGAAAATTTTGTGATTTTTTTTATGAACAACTATCTCAAAATATTTTTTATCTCTATGATGTCATGTTTAAAATTTTTTGAAAAATTAATGGTATTTTTTAAAATGTTTAAAGGAATTTTATTAAAGGAAAAAAAAAGAAAATAAAAAATTTTTTTACTAATTTTTTTTTTTTTACAAAAAAAATGAAATGAAAAATATAGAAACTATGTCCCAAAGGCATTCAACTAATTTATGGAAATAAAACTATAGGTAATGAGCAACAACTTTTTGAAAGAATTAATTAGATTTTTTTAAATTCTTAATTTTTTTTAATAAAAATTTCCTCTTCTTCTTTTCATCATCTCCTGAGCCAATTTCTGAAAGATGCTTTTGAAATGAAAATTTTTCTTCAAGAAGGAAGTTGAAGAAAGAAAAAAAAAAAAAAAAAAAAAAAGTATTAATTTTTGGTTGCAAAAGATTTATTTGAACAGAAAAATGTATTCATTTTCACAAAACAATGGGAAAAAAAAAGTTTTTATTTTAAAAAAAAATTGAATAATATTTTCTAATTTAAGTCATTTAAAATAAATTTATGAAAGTCGGAAATGTTTTCTTTTGTTTATTTGGGTTTGAAAAATTTACAAAAATGAATTCATGGATTTTTCCTAAATGTAATCAAAGCCCAAAGATTTTAGAATCTTAAAAAATCCAAAAATGAAATTTTCATGAAAGCTTATATTTATGAAATTATATATTTTATTTTATTAAAAAATAAATAGTAATTAAAACAACAGGTTCTAAAAACCTTGAAAAAACTCAAAAAAAATACTGAAGAAATTTTTAAAACAAGCAAATATTTGATTGTAAAAAAAAAAATTATACCATGGAAATAAATGTTTAAAAAGAAACATTTTCAAATGATGAAATGTACAAACTTTTGTCAAAAATTAAACAAAAATTAAAATTTTTTTTATTTCACGTCTTTAGAGTTGGAAGAAGAGTTTATGAAGTAATAAGTTAAAAATGACATTAAATATTAAACAAAATATTTAATGAAGATTATGTATTCTTTTTTTGTATTTATGAAATTTTTTTCACCCATTGAAAATGGATAAAAGGAATTTTTTTTCTTTTTCTCAAAATTTTATTTGTTTAAATAAATAATGAAATTTAAGTTATATATAAGAAATTTTTTTTTTACATTTTAAAGGAGTTTAATGAAATACAAAAAAATGTTTGTTTGTGTCCAAAAATTTGCTTTTATATAAATAAAATATGTATGTTTCCAAAGTTATTTAATTTTTTTAAATTTTGACATTAATCAAACTAAATAGAATGATAAATGAAATTGTTGGTTAAATAAGTTTATATCATATTTTATTTTTTGTCTAAGGTTTCATTTTATTTTTTGAAAGTAGTTTGTAAACAGATCCATCCAAATATTTTATAAAAAACGAAAAAATTATGATTTTAATTTGTTTTTTTTGTCTGTAAATGTTTATAATAAATCAAAAAATTTTATTATTTTTAATATTTGTTCATTTATTAATTTAATAAATTAATGTTAATATTCAAAAAAAATTTATTATTGAATTTTCATATTATATTTTTTAGATTGAAAACATGATAAAAAATTAATATTTTAATTATTTATAATATAATTAATCCATTATTTTTTTGTTGTTTATTTTGGTTTTTAAATTAATTTTAAAAGTATAATTTAAAATTAGAAATCTGTTAATCAAATGTTTTTTCTTTTATAAATTTTAGTTTGTTTGAAAATTGTTTTTTTTTTGAAATAAAAAGGAATTCAAATAAAATAAAGATATTTTTTTATTTAAATTTTTTTAAATGACATTTATAGTTATAATATCTTTCTTTAAAAGAATTTTGAAAAATTTATGTAAATATTTTCATGTGTTAATATTATTAGTTATCATAGCTTTCAATATCATGTTATTTTAACATATTTATTAAAAAGCAAACAAAATGTTCCCAACCAATTTCAAAACCAAAATTCCAACAGTTAAATGGTAACATTTTTCTGCATGTTATTTTTATTTGCAATTGTTATTGGATTTGTTGAGTATTTTTTTTTTTTCATTATAAAGAATATATGCAAATTTTTTCTCTTTTGTCCATGGAAAATTAATTTGATTGTATTTTTGTTGATAAAAAAAAATAATTTTCTTTTCTTTATAAATTATTTTAAGGAATATTTTTACTTTATTTTTTATATTTTGAAAAGTGACAGTATTGAACCAAATTATATATATTATAATTTTTTTGTTTAATTTTAGTTTTTCAATGAAAAAAATGAAAAAAAAGTAAATGATTCATTTTTTTTTTAAAATAATTTATAAACATTTTAGAATCAATTTCCAAACATAAAATTTTTTTTTATAAACATGGGTATTTGTTTAAAATATTGATGGGAATAAAAATTTTTGTTAATGTATACTGGGTTGTTTTTTTTTAAACAAGAAATAAAATAATTAAAAAAAAATTCAACATATTTATTATTATAAAAGAAAAAAAATTTTTTCCTCCCATGCTGATGTCAAAATAAAATGATATGCTGAAAATTGATTTTAAAAAATAATGTTTTGGATTTTAATCCTAGAAAAGAAGATTCGAATCATATTTTGATGACTATAACAAATATAGACTGATGATTTACATTGGAAACAATGAAATAATCCTTCAAAAGTTAGAAAGATTTTGAAATATATTTGTATATTATATATATATATATATATTAAATACACACACACACATATAATACATTCACGTTATTTAGGTTATATATACTAGAATAAATATATATATTATTTTGTATTGAGCCTCATTTAAAAATATTGGAATTGGACTATTTGTTTTCCAGAAACAAAAAATATATATAAATACCATTCCCTTAATTTTAAAATTACATTGAATTTATTTTTTTTCAGGTTTATTTGAATGAAAATTGATATATATATATTTCAATAAATTGAAAAAAAACTCCATAACAATTTAATCAATTTTAAAGGGAACATTTTTTTATTTTTTCTTGACTATATTTTATATATATATATATATATATATATATATAATTTTATTTGGTGTTTGTTTGTAGTCCATTATGAGGGTTATTCACTGCATCAATGGTTTATTTATAAATTTGGTTTAATCTATTTTATTTGTTTTGATATTTTTTTTTTTTATATATATTTTCAGATTGAAAATGTTTTAGTAATGTAGTAAAAAAAAAAAAAAAATTGAGATTTTTTGTTTATTTAACAGTTTGTTTTGGTCTGTCCAAGGTAATTAAAGTTATTTTTTTCAAAATTTTTAGAAAATTTTTAGTTTATTCCAACTTATTTTAACAGGAGATTATTCAGTTACCACAAAACGGAAAATGAAAGTTATTTTGGTGGGATTGGTTTGTTAATTTGTTTATTATTTACTTTAGGAAATTGATTATTTTTAGAGTTTGTGTATATTTCTGAGATGATATTTTTAATTATTTACATTATTGGGACTATTGTCCTCATCTTTAAAAAAGCATTTTTAATCAAACGTTCGTTTTTTTTTACTCCGGATCTTCACTTCAGGTGGATGAATTTAAAAAATAGAAATTTAAGGAGATTATCAAGATGTTTCAAATCAGTAGATCAATAATCCATTTAAAACACATGGCACAGTGGATATAAGAGAAATTTAGATCCAGTGACAGACCCAAAGAAGGTGAGTTCAATTCCTGGTTAAGGCATGGAGAACTTTCAGAGGGAAAATTAGCAGGAGATAACTGATAACTGACATCCATCAAACATGGCACATGGAATCTAGAACAGTATATATTTATAATCTTTGAAATAAAGGGTTCAGTTGAAATTTTTTGAAGAAGGCCGAGCGACTGAAAACAAAAAAAAAATTTTAAGAAAAAGATGAGGATAAAGTATTTTAATGTAAAAACTGATTATTTTTTTACTTGTTTATGGTTATCAATTTTTTTCAATCAAAAAATTCATTTTGTCTATTCTAACAGGAGTGGTTTGTTAATTTGTTTATTATTTGCTTGTTAATTTATTTTACTTGTTTTTTTATTATTATTTTGATCAGTTTTTATTTATTCTTTTCAGTTATTTTTTTTAAGGAAATTTAGAAAAAAATTTGTTTAAAAATTTGTGTCGGAAACGAAGGAAAACCCCTCTTGAAGATTTTTGTATGCACTTGAACAAAGACTTTAAAGAGTGGTTTGTAAGTTGACATGAGATTTCTAGATAGTTGTCCAATTAATTCACGTTGTAAAATTCATTTGGGGATTTTAAAGGTTAATATTTTTGACCTCCACCCATGAACAATATCTGTAAATAAGGGGACTGGTTATGGACCTTATATTTATAAAATGAGGTATTATGGTTTATTATAAAAAAAGGTAATGAATCATTGGATGTTTTTCAGGAGAATTGTTGGACATTTTTTAACTGAATAATATTTTGACTAGCTAAACAGATTTTAAGACAGAAGAATCACCTCTTGAATTCCCCACATTTTTTTGGCCTTTGTGAACAAAGAATTTTGTATGTTTAATGTCAACATAAATATTAGATAGATAGATAGAGAAGTTCTTACATGTTTTAGTTATTGACTACTCAGGCGATTTCTGTTTTTTTTTACCAACCTATTAAAAACCCTTTTTTATTGTTACGTGTTATTTGGCGTTTGTCTCTACTAACCCCAAATCAACATCATAACAAAAAATTGTCAATACATGAACTTTTTTTATTTTAAATTGTAAATATTATAATACTGGTTTTTAAATTAGCTTATGAATTAGGGTTAAAATGGAAAATTGTGATTTTATCCACCAGTATTAAAATGTTTTTAAAAAAAGAAAATAACAACAAAATTTTTTAACAATTGTTATATTGCCAAAGGCAAAAAAACCTTAAAAATTGATACCTCAAAATAAAACATGCAATATTATCACATTGAGACAGTTCCAATAAAAAAAACACTTAGAACTATTATTTCTGGTATTTTAAGATGAAAGGAACCTTTTTACTGTATTAAAAGTGTTTCACAAATTTTAAATGTCATTTTAAATTTTTTTAAGATTTTACAAACTATTATATGTGTAACATCGATTAAAATTCATATTCATTTTTTTGTCCATTTTTAGTCACTATGGCGAACAATTCAATATCCAACAATAAATTTATTCAGGATTTTTTTTGAACTTTGATTAGTTCTGATGATGATTTTGAAGGCTTTTGGAAGTTATTTAAAGAATGGTCAAAGATGATAACCTTTTTATTGATTTCTTTATTTTTAGACTTTTTTTGATGACCATATATGGCAAAGTATCATCCATTTGACTAATTTTTGAATTTTTTTTAAATAATTATGGGTTTTCTATCACTGATAGCCTTTCTGAAGATGAGATTTTTAAATGATTTAAATAACCTTCAATCTCAATTTTATAATTTTAAGATGTTATAATAATGTAATAATCACATTTTCATTTAATGAAGAACAATACTTAAGACAAGAATATACACACATAAATTTCCATGGCCATAGAAAAAAGTTTTTAACTATTTAGAAGTGAGCCAAGATTTTAAATTAAAATGAATATTCATTTGCAGGAAATCAACAATCATCTAATTACAAAAATCATCCAAAGGTGCTAAACAAGAACTATGGGATAGTCAAGGTGAAAGAAAGAGCAAAAAAATGCTTTGTGTCTATCTCTAATGTAAAAATGAGGAAACATCAATATTTTGAGGAAATGAAAGTTTTTTTAAGAATTTTGGTTTTTTTATTGCAACCCCCAACATTCATTTAAGGAGTAATAAATCTTAAAGGAAATAGCCATGTATTTTTTTAATGCATAAATTTTTTATTTTCAAGTTTTTTTTTTCAGCATCAAATTTTGTTTCACATTCAAAAATGTAATGCATTACCAAAATATTACTTCATTCTTTTTATTAGTGTAAAAAAATTAAAATTTAAATAATCCAAAGAAAAAAAACTTCAATGCAAAAGGTATATTTTTTTTTGTTTTGTTTTATATACCCTCAGAAAAAAAAATTTAGTGGCAGGAGGACAATTCTAAAAGAAATTATCCATCACAAATTTCAATAAAAAAACATGTTGTCTTTTTCAATTTTTGGATTTTGGATGAAGGATGATTTTTTAAGACCATTTGTTTGTAGGGTTTTTTAGGTTTGATTGAGAAAACTCATATTTTTTTTAAAATAAATTAGACATGAGATTGGAAGGAGATGCATGCATGTCAAACTCTGTTGTTTTCAGGTTAATATTTTGGTTTGGTAGAAAGAGGAAAATCTTGTTAAAATGTTATTTATTATCAGTTCACCAATATGGCAGAGAATGCTGGACAATCTCTTGAAAGATGGTGAAGAACTTGATTTTTAGAAGAATAAAATGAGATATATATGAAATTGAAACATTTACAAAAAATGAGTTCAAGAGAAAATGGAAACACAAAGGATACATAAGAAAGAGACAGTTGAAATTTTTAGAAAATATAATGAGGAAAAATAGAAAATTACCACAGGACACATTGAATAAAAGAGGAAACAGAACAAAACAGTCTTTTTTTTATTGTAAAATTACATTTTAAGAAAAATTTTAGGAGACATAATCAACAAGAATTAATAAGATAAAAATATAGTGGAATTCTCGGAGGGAGAGGATCGCCAACATTTTGAAAGAACATTTTCCATGTACAACCTATTCTATGTTTGACCTGTTTTTGGGAAAATTATTTAATCCTGAAAAAACAATTTAATTTTATAAAAACATTTTTTTTTTTATCAACCTTGCAAAATATTTAAAGCCAAAAATAAATTTTAGATCAAAAGAACATTGGAAATTTTTTCCCACTATTCAAAATCCAAAGATAATGGAAAGGGAGAAGATTTTTTTATTCATATAAAAAAATTTGGATGAAAGGTATTTAACAATGTATTGATTTAATTGGAAATTGGTTCTTCAATTTCCAATACAAGCTGTTATCCATTAAACATTGGACATCCAAGTTTACAGCACCTAGTATTTGTTGGGTTGCAAACCATATAGGTGTATTGACCAGGTTTTTTTTGGTGTTCTTTCAAAACCAGTGTTTCTGGTAAGGTATTTGAAGTTGTTTGAATTTCAAAATCAACATTCTAAATTATTATGAAGGATTCAGGATTTAGGTGTCATCTTCAAAAAAAATCCCAGACCAAAGTTCCTGTTTTTGCTTCTTGCTACAAAACATTTTGGTAAACGATGAGTTTTTTTGATTTTGAAAACAAATTATTACCTCACCAGGTTCACATCACCCCTTATCTTTTTTTTTCTTATTGCAAGATGCTATTTAAAAATTTTCTTTTTGAATTTTTTTTTTTAAGGTTTCTTCATAGGAACTAGAAACCAAAACTGAAATGAATTCCTTGTTCTTAAATTTGCTGTTCTTAATTTTGTTAAAAGCATCAGATTTAACAAGTAAGAATTTTTTTTGAATTTTTTGGAATCAGCACTGAATTTTTTCTTCAAAAATTAGTTGTTTAAAAATTTTTTCAGAGATTATTTCATTTAAAAATTTAAATTTTTTTACAAGCCATTTTGGATTTTATATCTTAAGTTTTTTATTTGTTTTTCAAATTTTCTCAATGGGTTATTTAATGCTGACAAAATTTTTTATTGTTTATAAAATTTGGTTTTTTATTCAAAAATCTAATTAACAATGGTAATATCAAATTTTTTTTTTCTTCAAAATCTATTGCTGGTAATATTTTTTTTTTCTTCCAAAAAATCTATTGTTGGTAATATTTTTTTTTTCAGAAAAAATCTATTGCTGGTAATATTTTTTCAAAAAATGTATTCAATATATATAATGTATTTCTGAAAATTTTTTATAAAAAATGTATTTCTATATTTAAAACCTATTTTAAACTTTCATAGTGTTTTTGTCACCAGTTTGGGGTTAACTATCTGCCTATAGCTAACAATTAACAGGTGCTACCACCTTGGGTCAGGGTGGACTCAGGAAACCAAACCAGGGTGTTGAAAATTCCCTCAAAACCTCCCAATCAGATGAAAAATTGTCTTACCCAGGATGACATTTTCAACAGATTTTCAGGTGTACATTTGAAAATTAAGTGATGTTAGATCCATTTGAAAATGCTGTATTATCAAGATAATCGTTGGTTAGTCGATTCTGATTGCTTGAAAATATTTACATGCAATTAATGGGGTTAAATATTCTAAACACAATGAAAGATGACCATATTGACAATATTTTGAAATTGTATGGCATGAACAACAGATAAAATGTTGTTGTTGGTTGTTTTTGTTTACCAGCATATCAACCTTGATAGGTTATTTAATGATGAAATCTAAATATTTTGTATGCAGTTTCATGCCTTCAACTACAGATATTTTGTACATAATTTAATACTTTCAGGGCAAATGTTTTTTTTTTTGTTTTTTTTTTTTAAGATATATTGTTTGTAGATGATAAAATGTATTGTTGGTATTTTTTTTTAAAAAAAGGATTTCTGGTAATTTTACTATAATGTATTTTTATACTTTTTTTTTTTTAAATGAAGTACTGAGTATTATTTTACTATAAAAGCCTTATTGGTCATTTTTTTTTTTTTTTTTTAAATTTATTTATTTATAAAAAGGGATTGCTAGTATTTTTACTATGAAAGAAATGTTTAGATTTTTGTTTGAGCAGTTCACCATTTGCCCATGACAAGCACCCCAGGTGCTACTACCCTTGGTCAGGGTGGACCAAGGAAACAACTGTAATTAAGAGGTGCTTTCAAGCTTGTCAAAATCTCCACTCTTTTGATCCAAGCCCTTGCTGCCAAATAAAGTTTATCATCATCATCATACTATGAAATATTGTATCAAAAGACCACATAAATAATGACAACACCCTATTTCAGAAATTCAAACAGAAACTATTGAATTGATAGCATTGATAATAATCACCCCCCATTAAATGGTGATTTAGGGGACAATAACTTCCTGGATTTTAAAACAATCCTATCTTTTTACTCTTTCAACACTGTAAAGAGATCCCCACCAACATCTTAATGATTTCTCAAAGCAAATAAAGAAAATAATCAAACAAGGACATGAGGAGAGCCGTACCTAGGTTCTTCAACATCTCCCCTTTCAGCGACTTTTTTCTTCCATTCTTCCATTGCTGCTGCATAATTTTCTTTGGCCTCTTCATTCATTTTATCCCATTTCTGAAACAAAAAGAAAAGAGAAATTACAAAATTAACACCCTTGACAATACTTCCTCAATTAACCGAGGACCTTGGGACAGGAGTTGAAAAAATAAGTTGGGATAATTCATAATTACAGATAATTAAATTAAAAAAAGAAATTCTGAATGAAGTTTAACATTTATGCACTAAATAGAGTGGTCCCTTCATAAAAAAACAGGGAAAAGACTTAGGAGACTTTTTTTTTTTTCATATTAGCATTCTTTAAACCAAGTATAGGCAACCTTTTTTGAGAAGTGTGCTGTATGATCTATGCATTCATTTCAAAAATTGTTTTGAATGTTTCTTATTTCAAAAGTAAAAATATCTTTACACATATGATCTTCCTTAGTGAAAATCACTAATGGTTTATAAATGATGAAAATGTTAATTTCACCGAACATTTACAAAATTCAAGAAACACTGTATTTAATTATTGGTTATGTAGGAGAAATTGTGTGAGTGAACAAGTGAGAACAAAACAAATCCAAATTTTCAGAAACGTTCCTTTTGAAATTAAGGGTGCCATTCAGAAAGGGCCGATGGACCACATGAATTTTACATAATCTAATGAGCATTGTTTATACACAATTTGGGGGTTTTGTGGAGTTTTTATGTTTTTCTATTAGTATTGTTGTATATGTAATAACTAGAACAGTGAACAGTTTTAAAAATACTTCCAATGTATTTGACTATATTCCTAGTATCTTTTTTTTGTCCTTTATTTTATTAAACAATCAATTATATATATATATATATATATTGTAACCCGGATATGAGAGATTTTCTCCAGTCCCAAATGAGAGCCTGTGTTAATGTATATAAAATAGACCAAACCCGGATATAAGAGACTTCTTCTCCAGTCCCGACAACTCTCTTATATCCGGGTTACACTGTATATATAAAAAATTGTTTATTTAGGCAGCAATCCATTTGCTTTACAAGTGTCATTAAAACATTTATAATTAAAGACATTGAAGTCCTGGTATAACATTATCCCTGGACCGTGTGATTAAACACATGTCACTGGGTATGAATTATTTCATATTTTTTCAAATGAAAAAGAAAAAAAAAAAATTTCTTCCACAAAGAATAAATGAAGTATTATCAATATTTCCCATTTCAAAAGCAAATTATATTTACATGCACGATCTTCCTTAGTGGCAATTGCCAATAGTTTCAAATTATGAAAACGTTACTTTCATCAATTTTACAAAATTCAAGGAACATTGTACTTATTCATTATTTATGTATGTGGTTATGTATGAGAGAGTGTGTGTGAGTGAACAGGTATGAATAACACAAAACAAATTCTAAGAAATGTTATTTTCTTTATGAAATTTAGCGTGCCATTCAGAAAGACAAAACAGGATGCATGTTGCTTGTAGGTTGCAGTTCGCCCATGACTGCTTTAGACCTACCTTAGGCTGTGACATTTCTCAGATTGATCGACTCTTTAACTTGAATAGAGGTCATGCTGCCGGATGGAGTTTATCGTCATACTCAGTATTATGAAATGTAAGATTAAGTGGGTTGTAAAAGAAGCAACCTGAGAGAGAAAGTTTGATCAACATCCACTTACCGTTTTGTCTTCAACTTCTTTCCACATGTCTGCTGCCTTCTTGGTCAGATCTGTAATGGAGATACCTGGGTTATCTGTCTTTATCTGTTCCCGATGTTCATTTAACCAGAAGAAGTAGGCAGAAAGAGGACGTTTTGGCTTGTCAGGGTCAACGTTCTTTTTGGACTTTCGTTTCTTGCGAGGCTTGTCAGCCTGGATATAGAGAGAAAAAAAAACATTTAGCAAAAGGACAATGCCCATCTCCATTCATGACATGCCAATAAATTATCTTTGAAGAGACAAGGGAGCCCATTTATTTCATGGAATAAAGGGATAACTCAAATTTTCACCTGAAATCTAATGATATTAAGTCCTGCCAACCATCCTTCTGGAAACAAGTGGCTGTTAGGCTTAAATATAGTCAGCCTTTCATTATTATACAACACCTGGACTTTGGTATTTATTATTTCGTCCTTTTTGAGATCTGATGGTTATGCTGCTTTCTTGCGTTCTTTATTTTGATATTACCACTTTAAGTGGTAATCTAATTATTTTTTATTACTGCTTTTATTGTTTTTTTGTTTTTTTTAACCTGTCGTACACTTCAGATTTCTTCAGGTGATCACATCTGAAGAAGGTCAGTTTGTACAACGGTCGAAAAACCGTGAATATGACAATAAAGATGAGGACAACAGTACAAACAATGTAAATAAGGTAAATAGTTACAATAGGTCAGATTCACAAATACAGACAGATGTGGAGATAAATTCCTTCCTCAGGTTTGAGTTTTGTAAGAATTTTGTCAGGAGTCCATCTCAGAGTCAACTGAATTGCCAGATTTTCAGGATTCCTGTCTAATGTCTGCTTTTGAATTGGCAAACAAAATTTTTTCAATGATTTTAGATAGTCATAAAAGTAGTCTTTTGAAGATTTGACCACCCATGTGGCTTTAGGGTGGTCTCAAAACTTATGGAACACAGTGGAATTTCAAACCAAACCCTTTATTTCATCCACTGGGGCAGATTGTTCTAGTTCCACATGCCATGCCTCTTCAAGATGTCTCAGTTATTTTTCCTTTTTACTTAACTCTCCAAGTTTTTGGTTCACTACTGCTGTGGCCTGGTATTGAACTCACAACTCTTTGGGTTTAGTCACTGGATCTAACCAACGTCTTTATCCTCAAGGACACATGGCCCAGTGGATAAAAATGCTGATAACCTTTGACAAGTGGACTGAATGACTACAAAAAAAAGTCTATAAAACTCTGGAATTGGGGTGATGAATATAACATCAATCAGCAAAATAAACTTCATATTTGTATTCATACAAGTGATTTTTTTTTGTTTTTTTGTTTTATATTTATAGTCTTTTATTTTGCCCCGTTTTGAGATTTGTTCTTTTCCAAAGAACCCCCACATTTTAGAATTCAGATACATCCCTTAGCACAGTGCTATTCAAATCTGCTTCTGTCATTACTCAAGAAAAACTCAACAGAAAGACCCTTCTATCGATAACACACACAATTATTTACCCCTCTGAGTAAGAAGATTGAATTAAAATTATGATCCAAATGCTAATCAACAATTTCGGTGAATCTTTTTGGGTTCATTAAAGCGCAGTTCAGTCCAAAGCTATCCACTTCATTGGAACATCAAGAGAAATTTAATTCCAAACCATACTTCTCCCTCGGATAAAAATCTCACCTTTTCAGCCTTTGGTTTCTTCTCTTTTTTCTTCTTTTCCTTGGATTTCTTTTCTTCCCCTTCTTCTCCACTTTCAGAATCAGACGTTGTCTCAGGATTACTGTCATATCTATTAAAAAGAAGAAAAACTATTTCTTGCTTTTTCTGTTGCAAATAAATGAGTTATCCAAACCATTAATCAGAAGAAAAAAATTAAAAGCCATTCTTATCCTGTTGGTCAGTCCATTGCAAAAATTTGACCAGGCCTTATATATAAGGCCTGATGATTGCTTAAGGTGCAAAATTATTAGCCACCATGCAATGTTGATTTCCATCGCCGCACTGTCTACAAATACACTCCTCCAATAACTGAGCATTCTTTATCCATAAATATAACATATTCTAATAGTAACAATTTGAATCTAGTCTGTGTTGTTTCATTGGTTAGTATTACTGCTCTTTCCTGGTCTATGTGTTAGAGACATTAAGCGCTTTGGGTTACACCTATGGTAAATACCTGTCTTTTTTTAAATGTTTCCTTTTCTTTTGTTTTTATTCTTGGTTTCTTTTGTCATTTCATTTTTTTTTTTTTTGATAGGCTTAGTGTTGACAGGATTGTATTTGGAAGCTTTACTAGCAAGGATACAGAAAGAAATTATCTCCCTATCCTGGAGATGACTAATGTTTAATGATGTCACTCCATACAATGACAATAGCAGTAAATTGGTTTTTCTATAGCAGCCAAACAGTAATGTTGCTTTCTTTAGCCTGCTCCTACTAGGGTCCAGACAGAGGCTAAATATGCCTCCCCAACAGCTTACAAGCCCATGGTGCCATTCCCCTTTGGAAATATATTTGCTGGATATATTAAAATGAATATGTCAAACCTGGGATATATAGATGAATGCAAATCTGAATTTGGAGACACAGGAGTATCTCCATATTATAATAAGACCCTTGATTACAGTTTTATAAAAAAAACTCTAAAAAAAAAGAGATATGTCTTCTGCATGGGACACTTGTATATATAGCTTCATGTATGGCTTAATGCTATAAAAGTTACTGAAAACAAGGCATGTTTATCATTCCTGTTCCTTTCAGCTATTCCATTCTGTCCATGAAATAAGGTGTTATTATATCACGGATATAATAATGCCCATAATGTTAGAATAAATCTTTCTTCCATAGCTCTCTCCTGTTACATACCAATAGCGTGTGCAGGTTTGCATTCATAAGAATGCCCAATATCAGAAATACTGAAATAAAATAGATATAAATTCGTGGAAAAAATTAGTAAAAAGGTAATATTTATCACAAAAATGCAACCTTCAAAACAAAAAATAAACCCACGATGAATATTTAACTTTAAGAATATTTTTGAACATTTTTAAAATGTAAAAATGTTGAAAATTTAATATTTTTCCTTCGGTTTATGAATAGATCTTGCAAATTAATATCCTTATATTTACCTTGGACGAAATGTGTTGGCAAAGAAGTTTTCCTTTTGTTTTTATTCATACATGTGTATGTGTGTGCATGTGTAGAATAAAATCTGCTGTAATTATGCTTGCAAACAAACTATAATTTTAAATAATATTTAAAGTAGTGAAATATATTTGATAATCTATAAGCAGATAGAAACTGCCACTATATCAACAATTTGCTAAAAAGTTTTTATACACTTCCAAATCAGAAATACATATGTGAAATATGTAGCAATACAATTTCTCATACAACCTTAGGAAATAGATCTTTTTAACTCAATTTAATGACCAGGGTTTTTCAGGAATCTTGTCCCCAGCCCACCTTTGAATTGTCAAACATAAAATTTTTTTAGTGTTTTTACATAGCCATAAAAGTAGGGTTCTTTGAAAGACTGATCACACAAAAGCTGTCTGGGTGGTCCTCCTTTTCAGTTGGTGGAATACAAGTAGACAGAAAGGAGTGGTGGGACCCCAGCCGGTATCCATATAATGAATTAGCCAGGCAGTAAATGTGTAGCAGTTACTTCCTTGTGGTGGAAGGAAAACAATGCTGATTAATTGAGAAATCCCATTTTTTTTTACTAATTTGTTGCTATTGTCTTTTCGATGTGCCTAATACTGAGACGAATCTGTGGAACATAACATGCCCTATCATCAGAAAATTTTCTAAAGAAATGAAGGGTTTATTTATTCTCCTAACACT
This sequence comes from Acanthosepion pharaonis, assembly GCA_903632075.3. Classification (NCBI taxonomy): domain Eukaryota; kingdom Metazoa; phylum Mollusca; class Cephalopoda; order Sepiida; family Sepiidae; genus Acanthosepion; species Acanthosepion pharaonis. Next base: position 535,086 of record CAHIKZ030001399.1, read on the forward strand.
ATTTTTATTATTGTATCCCTATGCAAAAACCTCAGTACAAATTACAAACACTGAATAGAGTTTTTATGTAAAGAAATTTAATTAGAGAGAGAAAAAAAAGAAAGAGAGAAAAAGAAAAAAGAGAGAGAAAAAAGAAAAAGAAAAGAGAAGAAAAAAGAAAGAGAAAAGAGAGAGAAAAAAGAGAGAGAAAGAGAGAAAGAAAGAGAGAAAGAGAGAGAGAGAGAGAGAGAGAGAAAAAGAGAGAAAAGAGAAAAAGAAAGAAAGAGAGAGAGAGAAAAAAAGAGAGAGAGAAAAAGAGAGAGAGAAAAAGAGAAGAAAGAGAAAAGAGAGAAAGAGAAAGAGAGAAAAAGAGAGAAAAAAAAGAGAAAGAGAAAGAGAGAGAAAAAAGAGAAAGAAAAAAAAGAGAGAAAAAAAGAGAGAAAGAGAGAAAGAAGAAAAAGAGAAAAAAAGAGAAAGAAAGAAAAAGAGAAAAAAAAAAGAGAGAAAAGAAAGAGAGAGAAAAAAAAGAGAGAAGAGAAAAAAAGAGAGAGAAAAGAGAGAGAGAAAAAAGAGAAAAAAAAGAAAGAGAAAAAAAGAGAAAGAGAGAAAAAAGAAAGAAAGAAAGAGAAAAAGAGAGAAAAAAAGAGAAAAAGAAAGAAAGAGAAAAAAGAAAGAAAAAGAGAAAAAAAAGAGAGAAAAAGAAGAGAAAAAAAAGAGAGAAAAAAAAGAAAAGAAAAAGAGAGAGAGAAGAAAAAAAGAGAGAGAAAAAGAGAGAGAGAAGAAAAAAAGAGAGAGAGAAAAAGAGAGAAAGAGAGAGAAAGAAAGAGAGAGAGAAAAGAAAAAAAAAAAGAGAAGAGAAAAAGAGAGAAAAGAAAAAAAGAAGAGAGAAAGAAGAAAAGAAAAAGAGAAAAAGAGAGAAAAAGAAAAAAAGAGAGAAAAAAAGAAAAAAAGAAAGAGAAAAAGAGAAAAAGAAAAAAAAAAAAAGAGAAAAAGAAAAAAAAGAAAAAAAAAAAAAGAGAAAAAAAAAAAAAAAGAAAGAGAGAAAAAAAAAAAGAGAGAAAGAGAGAGAAGAGAAAAAAGAGAGAGAGAAAAAAAGAGAGAGAGAAAAAGAGAAGAGAGAAAAAAGAGAGAGAGAGAGAAAAAGAGAGAGAGAAAAAAAAAAAGAGAGAGAAAAAAAAAAAGAAAAAAGAGAGAAAAAAAAAGAGAGAGAGAAAAAAGAGAGAAAGAAAAAAGAGAGAAAAAAAGAGAGAGAAAAAAAAGAAAAAAAAGAAAAGAGAAAAAGAGAGAGAGAGAAAAAAGAGAGAGAGAGAAAAAAAAAGAGAAAGAGAAAGAGAGAGAGAAAAAAAAGAAGAGAAAGAAAGAGAGAGAAAAAAAGAGAGAGAGAAAAAAAGAGAGAGAGAAAAAAAGAGAGAGAGAAAAAAAAGAGAGAGAGAAAAAAAAGAGAGAGAGAAAAAAAAGAGAGAGAGAAAAAAAGAGAGAGAAAAAAAGAAAGAGAGAGAGAAAAAGAGAGAGAGAGAAAAGAAAAGAGAGAAGAAAAAGAGAGAGAAAAGAAGAGAAAAGAGAGATAAAAAAGAGAGAGAGAGAGAAAAGAGAGAGAGAGAGAAAGAGAGAGAGAGAGAGAAAGAGAGAGAGAGAGAGAGAAAAAAAAGAAAAGAGACAGAAACTTTTCTTTTCAGCAAAGATGATAAAAATTCCTGGATTGAAGGATTAGAAAAAAAGAGAAATGCAAAAATCATAAATAAAGAAGTTTTTCTTTTAAATTCAAAGAAAATTAAGAAAAAAAACAAAATAGAATGATGAGCAGCACAAAAAAAAATTGAAGAAAAAAAAAATGAAAAAAAAAAAACAAAAAAAAAAAAACCCCAAACATTCTTGTGAAATGATCTTGACTATTTTTTTTTTTTAACAATTAAATAATCAGAAATAGATCAAAAAACACACTGTATTAAATATCATTGAGGTCATTAGAATAATTAAAATAGGAAAAGCAAAACACACACACAAACACAGACAAACATAGATCAAAGATTATAAATATTTGAGAAAAAAACAAAATGTGTTCCCTTAGAAGGGACTGAAAAAAATCCTTTTTGTAGGAATTCTGAAGAATTCACACTGTTTGACAAAAAAAAATTTAAATTATTTTCAAAATATGAAGTAAATTAAAAGATAATAATGTTTGACGTAATAGAAATATAAAAAAAAATTTCCATCAATAATTAAAAATAAAAAAAGACAAAAGGAAAAAACTAGTTTTAGCTGACTTTAGTTTCGTCCAATGTGAAATTTTTTCCAAAGCAAAAAAAAAAAATGAATTTATCGAAAGAAACTATCTATAAAAACAAAATGTTGAAAAAACTAGAATTTAGAAATGCTATTGTCCATAAAATTTGTTGTCAGATGCAGTTTTGTTTTTTTTTCATTTTTGATATATTTGTTGTTTAAATTGGCTTGGGAGAGTAGAGAAATGCAAAAAAATTGAGATTTTAAAAAAAAAAAAAAAAATTAATATTTGATAATATCAAATGTTTTGAAAAAAAAAAAAAATTTCTTCTAAATGATAATTTTTTATTTAACATGATAAGGAAAAAAGAAAAAAAATAATGAACGGAAAAAATAAAATTGAAAAATTATGCATTAAAAACATTTAAGCTTTTATTATTATTGGATTATGTTATTTTGTTGTGAGAATATTTTGCCTTTAAACTTGTGTTGTGGATGAAATGATATTGTAGGTTTGAAGGATTTTATATGTAATTTTTTTTAGGTAAAATATTGGGCATTGCAAATTTTTTAATGTTCAAGTAGAAACCTTTAATTATTCCAGATTTAAAGACAGAAGAGTGGCAAAACAGAAAAAAATGGAAAAATAAACCATTTTAAAGATATTATTGTTTTGTGTTAATGATGTCTAAAAGAAGAAAAACATATTTGGTTTCTAGTTGCTAATGACAATTTTGTTTGTTGTTTATAGATACAAATTTGTTTCATTAAATTCATTTTGTTAAAATTTTTGAAAAATAATTTAAAACTAAAAATTATTTTTTTATTGATTTTTTTTTCCAAAATTACCTATATATAAATATAAAATATATATATATATATATATATATATATATAAGATAAAAAAAAAAACAAATCTGTTGATTATGAATTTAAGAAGGGATCAAGTAATATTATAAAAATTACAATTGATCCAAAAAAGATTTAAAATGTATTTATTAGAGAGCAATATAATTAATAAAACTTGAAAAATTGCAAATTTTTTCATATGGGAAAATTTTAAAAAGCAGACAAAAAAATGGAGAATGAACCAATTTTGTCTGACTGAAACATTGAAATGGATAAATTTTTAGTTTTCAAAATTGATTTTTTTTTTTTTTAAGCCATAAGTTAAATCCTATTTTCCAAGCCCCATCCAAAAATGTATAGACACGTAAAAAAGTCCAAATTTGTTTGATAATAAAATGAAATACTTAAACTGCCAAAAGAGGAGGGCTATTCTCACATGAGGTAAGTTTTGATTTTTTGTTTATTAAATTTTTATATATATATATATATATATATATATATATATATATATATATATATTTTTAGCATTAGCACATAACTGATTCAACCATCTGCAAAAGAAAGATTAAATTTTACTAAGGGTATTTAATCATTATGTAAAATTGATTAAGAAAGACAATATTCATTTTTATAATTTACACTTGCTCTCTTTTGTAGACCCCTTCCATCCAAAGGGCAAGTGTTTGCTAAGACACTAAAATAGAAATTTCTGTCCAGAGATGAAAAGGACAAAATTCTCTTTTCAGCTATGTGGGGTCCATGCACCAGAAAAAGAGAAAGGATTGATAGCAGACCTTCCCAAGCACTTTTCAAGAAAAAACTTGGTATTATCTTCGAACATGCTTATCCAATTCATCTCATTAATTCAATAGGAGAGAGATCAAGTGATTTGACGCGACCAAGACGTAATTTCTAAAATTGTGGCCCTTAATTTAGAAGGGTGTTTTGGATCTTTGTGTCGATGAAAGAGGAATTATTTTCCCATTATTTGTAAATAACATGGTATTGCGTGTCTTTACAAATTCAAAATTTTTTTTTTTAAGGATTCCCTTGACCAGAATAAAATCTCTAGTCCTTTTGGCAATCTTAAAATTCTACTGAAGGGTTAATGGTGTAAACAAAATACATTTCTCATATAAATTTAACAAAATATATTGTAGACAGATGAACCAAAAATCTGAATGTTTTGGTATTAAGAGGAGCCTAGAGAAACACTGAAAATATACTGTAGTTAATGAAATGGTTGTTTTTTTTTGTCTTTTACTTTAAAACTCTCATTTTAAGGTGTTTTTAAAAGAATGAAGGTGAAATAAAAAAGAAAGATTTTGTATTATATATATATATATATATATATATACATACACATACACACACACACACACACACAATAAAGGGCACAAAGTGGTTTCTGTGTGTTAGAGAATATGAGAAAAACCATTAAGGACGATTAAAGAAAAATCAATAACGATTGACATTACATTTAAATTTTGGAAGATCAAAGTTGACTGGAAAGCAAGAAGCCAGAAAAGAGACAACAAAGAAGGAGTGCAAAAGAAACAGTTAGCATAGAACTTATGGTTGCATCTAGATATTTCAACCGTAAAGCGATGTGACCTTTCCGCCAATCTAGCACTGTGCTAAAATTGACAAAGTCAAGGTAACAAAGAGGAATGTTCATCAGAACAATTACCATGAAAGTATTTATAGAAAAAGGCAGAGGGAAGCGGTTACTGTGGTTGGAAAGTGACTGAAACTGAGATATCAGTTTGGGACCACTAACTTTCGCAGATTCTCTGAATTTTATGAAGAATCTCTAAATACATAACAGCAACAACAAACCAGATGTAGCAGCAATATTAAACTACTGAATGCATTACCTAATGTGACAGTGAACCAACTTTTGTAGCAATTGATTCAATACAATCTTTCCACTACATGGCAGCAGGAAATATTAGCTCATGAAAGTGCAATGGAGGTCAGCATTAGCTATACTGTTTGAAAATGTTTTGCTTTTGAGGGATTAAAATCTGCTTCTTATTTAAAGAGATCTTTTTAATGAATTTTCTTGATATTATGAATCATTTCCATTTCTGACAATCAGAATAGGTGCAATGAAAAAAAAAATTAAAACTGACATGAAAGAAATACTAATAGTTTACAATGTTTTGTCTATGTATGCATTATTTACATCAAGTAGTGAGGTGGGGGGAATTAAATATTTCTTTTCACAGTTGAATTTTCAAAGGAAGGTGGGATATCAAATATTTCTTTCTTTTCACAGTTGAAATTTCAATGTAACTATAAATATATATTTTATTACAAATATATATTTTATTATATTATACTGTGCTGTCCTTCCATAGCTATTGTATCATACATCAATGATACACATACATTAACCTCTGCCACTGCATGAAAATCTTTTTTTTGGCAACCATCTTGGATTTAATGCACACATGCAATATTATTTTAAACAAAAATGTAAGGTAAAAATTAGACAAGGCATCTCGCTTAGCTTTGACACAGACAATTCAACAATATTGTATTATAACTTTCATTTGAAAAATAAAAAGCTGTAACAAAGGTGCTTTCTATTAGACTTGTATACGTATACAGATTAAAATGAAAAATAAGGTTAAAAGGAAAGAAAAGAGAAAATGGGAAAAAGAAATTTGGGGGAAAAGGGGTGGGGGGGGGGGGGGGGGGAAAAGGGGAGGGAGTGGGGGGAAAAAGGGGGAACGGGAGTGGGGAAAAAAATTTATTGCAGGGGAAACGGGAGTGGGGGAAAAGGGGAAACGGGAGTGGGGGGAAAAAGGGGTGGGGGAAAAAACGGAGTGGGGAAAAAAAAGGGAAAAATATTTTTAAAAGGAAAAAAAAGCAAAACAAAGAGGAAAAAGGAAAAAAAAAAATAAATAAATGAAATAAAACAAGGAGGAAAAAAATCAAATTTCCTTACCTGATTCGTCTTCAGACTCATCTTCATCTCTTTCTCGTCCTTCTTGTTTCATTCTCTCCAGGTAAGCATCATGTTCACCTGCGTTCTCCTCTTCATCACTGTCCACCATGTCATCACCATAAGAACCTTTCTCCTGAATTGGAGAGTAAAGATGTTAGTTTTCAAGTTTATAGACGTCATACTTTGTTTTGTTTAAAGAAGATAAAAGCTCAAATTATGTCTAAAAAGTCTAATCATGAACAGTGAAAGAAATGTCTCTCCAAATTTTGGTGAATTGTAAAAATAACCCAATCAGATCTGCAGAACGGTAATTCTCATCCGATTAATCCTTTTTGAACAGGTGTTTATAAAGAATCTCTTGATCAGGAATTATTTAACCAACAGTAGAGTCCAAGTAGCCCCACCTGTACTGAACACCTGTTTGTCAGTGATTTGATATCCTACGCTTATCTCCTTACATTATTTCAAATTCAGATTGAGTATCCTTTATCAGAAATTCCTAAATCCGAAAACCTTCAAAATCCAAGATTTTTCAGGTGCTGGCAAGGTTCCTAGGTGATATGCAGCTGTTGTAAATGACCCTAACCCTACCCTAGGGGTGGGTTCCCCAGCCCAAATATCTACACTATGTTGACAGCAGATTTTTGTTATTATCGTCACAGCAACACCTCTGTGGATTACTTATCAGGTGTTTCATGCTTAGTAATGATATTATTCAAAATATCAAAAAGTTATATTTTTTGTAAGTAGTAATCATGTTGGATGTAGTCTTTTGTTTTGTAATGTGACCTATCAGCTTTTATGCCGACAGTCATATCTCTCTCTTTCTCGAGATTTTGTTCCTTTAATGAAGGACCTACTAGTGGTAATGATAATATTAGCCATTCCTTTATCAGGAAACATTTGGCATTTACCGAGCTGGCAGTGCTAATCTAGTAAGGCTTTTTGTCACTCCCTGGCCATGAGCTGGGAATACAATGTAGTATCTGTTCTCATGTTACATTTATCTCCGCTCCCTGGCCACCAGACTGGGAGTCAAGTGTAGTATCTATTCTTCACATTTCTAATGCTATATTTATTAGCTGTCTCCCCATAAGGAAACAGCTAGCATTCATTGACCAAGCAGCCAATCTACTGCCAGTTGAAATTTATAAAATCTTTCTCTTAACACATTTCTTCAGGAGAATGGGTTTCTCGAGTTCACCAACTTGTTGCTCTTACCAATATTGATGGGTTTCCTGCCTAGCCTTTTGGTTGTAGTGCAGAATGTCAACATTTTCCTTATTTTCTCTTCGAGTTATATATGCTATCTGTTTAAGTTGTTACTGCTGCTGAACGTCTCCAACTGATGTGGTTTCTGTTAGCTAGTACAATTTGTTGTGATTCCATTATGGCTGTTCACAAGATTCGAGGAAGGATGATCCTTACTGAAACCTATATACTTCATACGTTTTAAAGCGTTTTTAATAATTGATCTGAGAAAGATGTTATAAACACTAGTCTAGATCCTTTTATACAAGTGTTGCACCATGGATGGCACATATATGAACGTCTTGGTCTGCAAAGGCTATTTCAAGAACATGATTCTGGTTATGTAGCAGCTTTTCAGAGCTGGGTGAAGCTACCTTTAGCACAGCCTAGTCTATATCTAATATTCTCAACTCCTAGAGTTGTTCTCTAGTTTGCCTGAAAACTAGAAACTATTCACCAGTTGGCAGTACCACCCTGACAGTAGCTGAATGACGGAGACAGAGAAATTAACCCTGCACTGCAATCTGAAAAGTTTACTTACACAAAGAAAACGTTTATGTTAATAAAAAAAAAAAAAAAAATACTTACCACTTTAGAACCAAAGTTCTTAACTCTGAGTTTCTTGCCTCGAATGAAGTCGTAAAGTTTACCATATTCATCTCTGGTAGCAAGGGAGAGAAAAAAAAAAATCATTAGATTTCCAAAGAGTGGCACACGGTCATGAGAGTAAAACACTTTACAACAATTAAACTCACTTCATGACCAATGATGAAAAAAAGAACCCAACTTTAAAAGAGTATGGCCAACACTTCCAAGGAGAATGTTAGCATTATTGCAGAAATTATTGAAGAGAGAGAGAGTAAAGAAAGCAAATACAAAGGGAAGGAGAGGGGGAGGAAGGGGAAGGGAAAAAGGAAAAGGAGAGAAAAGGGAGGAGAAAGGGAAGGAGAAGGAGAATAGAAAGGGGAAGGAGAAGGGAGAAAGAAAAGGAAGGAAGGAAAAGAGAGAAAAAGGAGAAGGAAAGAGAAAGGGAAGGGAAGGAGAAAGGAAAGAAAGAGAGGAGAAAAGGAAAAAGAGAAAGGGAAGGAGAAGGAAAAGAGGAAGGAAGGAGAAGGAAAAAAGAGAAAAGGGAAAGGAAGGAAAAAGGAAAGGAAGAAAGGAAAAAGGAGAAAGGAAGAGAAGAGAGAAAGAAAGGAAGGAGAAGGAAAAAGAATAGAAAGGGAAGGAGAAGGAAAAGGAGAAAGGAAGGGAAGGAAAAGAGAAGGGAAGGAGAAGAAAAGAGAATAGAAAGGGAAGGAGAAGGAGAAAGAAAGGGAAGGAGAAGGAAAAAGAGAATAGAAAGGGAAGGAGAAGGGAAAAAGAGAATAGAAAGGAAGGAAAAAGAATAGAAAAGAGGAGAAGGAAAAGAGAATAGAAAGGGAAGGAGAAGGAAAAGAGAATAGAAAGGGAAGGAGAAGGGAAAGAGAATAGAAAGGGAAGGAGAAGGAAAAAAGAGAATAGAAAAGGAAGGAGAAGGAAAAGAGAAGGAAAGGGAAAGAAGGAAAAAATAGAAAGAAAGGAAGGAGAAGGAAAAGAGAATAGAAAAGGAAAAGGAAAAAGAGAATAGAAAGGGAAGGAGAAGGAAAAAGAGAATAGAAAGGGAAGGAGAAGGAAAAAGAGAATAGAAAGGGAAGGAGAAGGAAAAAGAGAATAGAAAGGGAAGGAGAAGGAAAAAGAGAATAGAAAGGGAAGGAGAAGGAAAAAGAGAATAGAAAGGGAAGGAGAAGGAAAAAGAGAGAGTGTATGGAAAGTAAGGATTAAAAAAAAGTGTCTTACTTCTCAATACCAACAAATGTGTAAACATTTCCAGATTTTGTTTCCACATCAAAATCAAAAGATCTTGTGCTTCCTGCACTTCTGGCAAAATTGACAGAAGACACTTCATCAAAACGAATATGAATTGGTGGTTTGTGGACAAATATCAATCCCCTCTCCAATGGATAGAGTAATCCTGTAGCTGCTTTGTAGGAACAACCAATTGCCTGGTCCCCTTTTTGGCTAAGAAAGAAAGAGAAAAAAATAATTAAACAGTTTCTTTTTCATTTCATGCTTATGAAAAAAAAAAAAAAAAAAAAGAAAAAGTTACACATGTTGACTTTAAAACCCTCTTCTAGTTTCCAAACAGTGGCTACCAATTTTCCAACAGTTCATGCTGCCTTGTACATTTTCTTTCTGTGTGGCTTCAAGTTGCACCAATCCATTGATATTCCTTGATTCCCAGGCTCAGAAGGGCAAGCCTGGCTCTCATCTCCTGTGACTATCCTGCTGTGTGATGTCAACTCCAGGAGCTTTTGTGAAGCAATTACCCTTTCTTCCTATATGGAGTCTTGTAAGCATTCTAAGAACAGATCTCCGAGTAGACAAGACCATACTGACCTGCAAGCACTGAAAATGGGCTATGCAGAGTTTTACACTCATGTTTCTTCTATCAGGTGGAATGAAGAAATTAATCCCATTAGCTTTATCTTCAATCAATCACAGCAGCAGCTGACCTGCCATTGTGAGACCTGTCACTGAGGTCAGTTTCTCATTTCGCTGTCATTAACTCTGCTGATCCATCCTATCACTGTGCTAACACTAAGTGAAGCTTGTCCAAAAGCAGTCAATAAATTCTTGTGAATGTTTGCAGCATTACCCCATTCTAAAATAATCTTTACTTTCTATGTATCTACAGATGGGAAAATCAGTCTGAAAGAGGACTTGGGTAGGAAAAGAAAAGAATTTTCACCTACATATTTTATATCATGGCTAAAAAAAAAAAAAAAGGTAAATAAATGAAATAAAGACAAATGAGAAATTCTAAGACATTTAAAAATAATTTTTACAAGTAAATTATTAAATTCTGTCTGCCCTTCGTTTATTAATGGAATGGTTTTACAAGAAAAAAAAATTACAGGGCTTAAAATTAATATCACCAAGATGATGAAAAACTACTTTGGGACAACTGCTTAGATTTTTCACTACCACCCACAGTTACATCAATGTCACCAAATAGTTCATGAACCTTATTACTCATTGGCATATTGATCACAAAGAATTGCTTTGAAAAGTCACGGCTTCTTGGTGAACCAGTATGTAAAGGAAAAGAACATGTTCAAGACCTGATAAAGAAAAAAAAAAAAAAGTCTTGCACTTAAGCAATACCATAAGTTGGTACAGCCAAAGATGGATTTCAAGGGCAATGCTGCTTCTCTGAAGAATTGGCAGAATCAATAGGTTAAGACCTTAATACAAGATTACAATTTTACTTTTGCATATGCAGCTCAGTATCATTTTGCATGTTCTATTCTGCACTTGGAAAATAACACTTTCACTGTTTGATCAACTTTGCAAAGACTTCATCCTGGATTTGTTTCATGGTTTTCCACAGACCAGATTAAACCATATCCCTCATAGGAGGGTCTAATATCGGAGTTAATGAATTTAATGTTGATTTTGGCCTGGGTAGTTTCTCTGATCGTGCAGTTGTTTTTGTTTAGCAGCTATATCAACACCTCTATAGGTTATTTAATGCCAAAATCAAAATATTTTTTATGCAATTTCATTTTTGGAGATAATAATGGTTCAGTGATACAAGTCTTACTAATTAACCCATAGCTAGGGGGAGAGACAGAATCATACCATTCCCAAGTGTATTTGGGCTTAAGGGCATATATATAAATAAAACCCAACTTGAATTGGAACTTTTCTCTCTGAATAACAATTCCAAGTAGTTATCCATTACACTAGCTGAACATCAAAACTTACTGCACGTGGTATTCTCAAGTGGTCACCCATGTAGGTACTGATTAGGGTTGGTGTTGCTTAAGTTAGGTGATCATATGCGAACTGATGTTTTGATATCATGTGGCTGTAAGCCTAATAAATAATGATTCCCTTATCTACCCAACATTAATAAAAAAACTCCTTCCTCATTTTCCATGTCAACTCTGAACCTGGCTTGTGCATGACATATGATAGATCTCCATATTGAAGGGTAGACAAAAAGTCTCTCTATATTTACATTGTCAACCAAAGGTTTTGTTTGCCTCATCCTAGTCAGCAGCCTCATTTGTCCAGCCTGGAATCAGAGGATAAAGGAGAGAAACAAGAGGGGAGATAAGGAACAGAAGAAAAGGAAAAGGTAAATTCCAAACCTGAGAAAACCTCCAGGAACTGTGATTTTACGATTGACAACTGCCTTGAATATTTTGCTGATAACCTCATATTCTTGACCTGACATCTCACGAGTAAGCTTGCCTTCATACTTCTTCTGGATTTCTTCTCTGAGAAGAAAAAAAAAAAATTGGCAAAAAGTTACCATACTGCTTGTAGAAGTAACTTATGTTCAAATTGTGTAAAATATCTACCAGTTAAAACGGAAAGAGGATGTAGCAATTGGCATGCCTATTTTACAAATTGAAAAATTCCTATCAGCCTGACTATTCCTGATGGAATAAACAAAAGAGAAGAATCAACACAGCAGGCGCTATCATTTTCATGCATTTTTGTCCCTGGCTTGAAGACTGTATAACAACATGAAACTGATTGTCTTCATACAGTGTTGATTCCTACTCACACTATATAAACACAATCAACTCTTTTATATGAATAAATGTGAAATTGGAGCTCAATTCTTCCACAGTAATTATAGTAATTTACACATGGCATTTACTCTATTTCCCCACTGAGAGGAGATGTGACACAAGGTCTTTTTTAAGGTGGGAACCTGAGTGCGAACACCTGGGCAAGGAACAAAAATTGTCCACAGCCCCAGCAACTGTTGGTTGTGCTGGCCTTGGTGCAAGCATCAATCCCTCTCTCTGGTACCATGAGAGGGCACAGTCTCTGGCAGCTATCCCCCAGAGCTGGGCACCTCAGTATAATTTTCCTCAGTTGCCACTCCGTCCTTTGACAGAGTAGCCCCCAAGCACACTCTGCCCAAAGACAGGGACACAACTGAGCAGTGATAAATAAGAGTGTTACAAATCACTCCAAGGAGGGATTTGTATATACTCAAACCCCCACGAGGTCCAGTTGTGACACAAGGTCGGTTTAATGTGGGGGAGCCCGAGCACATACACCCGGGCAAGGAACAAAAATTCCCTGCAACTGTTGGTTGCACCGATCCTTCTCTCTAGTGCAATGAGAAGGCGTAGCCTCGGGCAGATGTTCCCCAGGTCCCACACTTCTCCGTATAATTTTCCTCAGTTGCAACTGTCCTTTGACGGAGCCACCCCTGAGTACACTCTGCTCAATCACAAAGATGCAACAGAGTGATGATAAGTAAATGTACTACAAACCATTCCAAGGAGTAATTTACGGTGTTTACTTGTTCCCCCATGAGGACAAGATGTGAAACAAGGTCTTTTTAAAGTGGGGACCCAAGCGCGTGCACCCGGGCAAAGGACAAAAATTGCCCACAGCCTCTGCAACTGTCGGTTGCGCTGGCCTCGGTGCGAGCACTAATGCCTCCCTCTGGTGCAATGGGAGGGTGCGGCTTCGGGCAGCTGTTCCCCAGGGCTGGGCACCTATCAGTATAATTTTCTCAGTTGCTCCTCTGTCCTTTGACAGAGATGCCCCTGAGCATACAAAAGACAGATTCAACTGAGAGATGATAAGTCATGCATTAGAAACTAAAGGCCAAATATCTATATTATATATTATCAACTTCCAGGCAATATCGCTTTTCAGATTTAACTAATTTGCATGTTGATTTTTAAAAAGTATATTTCATTAACTCTTCTTCATTACTGTTCTTTTATGTGAGGATTGTTTTGATTTTCATATAAAAAATAGTTCTGTTTAGGGATATTGTCTTATGTAGTGCAGAAAAGTGTTTGAAATTTGCATTTGACTTGGCCTTCAACAAGTTGGCGTCTATAATCTGTAAAACTTTCCTTAACTATAACAAGCCTGCTCTCACATCTGACTAATTTCTTATCTTTTTGCAGTCATATTCTTTGAACAAATATATTGAATGTCCACAACCCCTTCAACATTTCATAAATAGTGAACATTAAAGCCATAGAGAAACAACTAATTTTTTCCTAGAAAAATTACCAGGTTATGCTTTTCATTCATGCAAATATGCATGTATTTTATTTCTGTCAACACCTGTTACGTGTTATTCAGTTTCACCATCTTTCATTTGTTTAAAAATGACTGAAATTCTAATGTTTAACTATCTGAATAAATACAAATGCTTTCTTTCATGTTTACAAGCAATTTATGAATGAAATGCTGGAATTAACCAACAGTTACATAAACAGACACAAAACAAATCCCTTAAAAATGAATGTAGCAACATTCAAAAGTACACAAAAGAAAAAAGAAGAAAATTGCTTAAACTTAAAGATTACCTAAAACATCTAATTCAAAAATTTGGAAAAGTTAATAAAAAATTGTACAGTCAGAACCTGATGATACAATTCGACCAAATATGTGTGAAAGAATTTCTTTGGCTGAAATAATTTTATTCATTCCAACATGTTTTTATTTACTGCTTAAATGCTATTTTTAAGAAATACCCTACCTACTCAAACATGGGTATCCATTAAAAATGAAGCAAGCAAGGAAGTCATACATACATACATACATACACACAAATAACCCATGCTGACAATATGACTGGGTTTCATGTACCATGCAATCAGTCGCACAGTGCATGAAACTCAGTTATGTTGTCAGTGTGGGGTTTTTTATGAATATTTAATATATGTACTTAATAGCTCTGTTATTTTGCATTGTTCACCATCTTACTTATGAGATTATATATATATATATATATATATATATATATATATATATATATATATATTACTACTACTAAAATATAAGCAAAAAATAAGCTCTACATGAAACTCCTGTACCTGAAGTACCAGTTATGTGTGTGTGTGTGTGTGTGTGTGCGTGAATGAGAGAGAGAGAATAAGTCTAAGAGTGAGAGTCTTTAGGATCTAGTGATAGATTATTAGAAATGAAAGTGTCAGGACATTTCACAAAAAAATACCCTAGATAACCACACTTGAAAAAAACAAAAGTAAATACTTAGAGGTCTTCTATTTCAGCCCAGCATGACTGTCTTGGTTATTTTACTCACAATGATTCAACTCCTGTATAGAGTCTCAGAATTTGTAACCCAATCTATTACTCCCACTGTAGATTTTCCACATTCCATTTTCAGGGCATATTTCATTTTTTTGATCAATTCATTTGTTTTCTACAGATTATCAACTGTTTGCAGGCTATGTAAAACCAGAAAATATTAAATTGTAAGAATTTTTGTTTTGGTTGGGTAGGAGGGGGAGGAGAGAATATGATAATGTTTCAGTGAGAGAAGTCTTACTAATTAACCCATAACCAGGAGAAGAGATATTAATACATTTCCCAGTGGTATTTATATGTAAGTGAATATAATGACTGTAAGAAGAATTCTAACTCAGCTCCTTGATTAATAATTCCAAGCGGTTATCCATTTAACTGCCCCAACACCCAAGCTTACAACACCTGGTATTCCCAAATGGTCACCAATCCAGGTACTGGAAGGCTACATGTTGCTTAACTTTGGTAATTGTACAGAAACTGTTGTTTCAATGTGATGTGGCTGTAAGCCTTCATATTTTCTTGTCACTTGTCTGTTTCTCCTATTGAATCACAGCTTGGGACTTTTTAGCACTACCAAGAATTGAACTCACAACTGTCAAGGTACTGGGGATGTTTTAAGCAATGCTTTACTCCACTAGAGGTTCTCAACCAGGATTTCAGGGGCGAGAAAAAAAAAAAAAAAAAAAAAAAAAACACTCCTCCCCTATAAAAAATTATCTATGCAAATGTATCTGCACCCATATGGAAAAGGAAGAAGATTTTCACCAATGAGTATGTTATTTGGAATGTATATTTTGAGTCGTCCAATCTTAGAAAGGAGACAGGAATGACATTCTGATTTATGGTGAAAAGGATGTATTGGGCAAAAAATTTTTTTTAGAAACACTGTACAAGGGCATATGTCTTTTGGACAATTAGGTGTTTTGGGAGCTTTAAACCCAAGGTCTGTACCCAGAATTTGAGGAGTTTTACAGAGTACAACAGCAGACACCTGAAGAAGATTGTAGAGTAAAATGGCTGAAACAATGTGAGTATAATGACCAAGTTGATGTTACAGGTCCCAACAAAAAACATAATAATAATAATTCAACATGTAAAAAATTCTGCCATAAAATTACTTACTCTGTCATGGCAAGTTCAGTTGTCATCTCATCGTCCTTGTTGAAGAGCAAAATCAAGAAATGGTACCTTGTCTGACCCTGCTTAATTGGAGGGTCCAAGCTGACCTAAAACAAAAACGGAAATACTGAGATTGCAATATTCTTAACCAGCTGAAAAAAAAAAAAAAAAAAATAAGGATGAAACGCACCACATAAAAACTTTTGTAGGTTGAGCACTTTCAACAGGAATTTGTCAGCTACTGCTGATTAATGTTAAAAGCTCTTCACTATGAATTGAGCCCTCTGGTAGTCTGCAATGCTCATCTTGTACATAATGCATTAAAATTCTCTTTTTCTGTACTGTGCACTGATGGCCTAAGGGTATGAGTCCTTGACTGATGTCAAATTGGTTGGATCTTGATCTCTCGATCCTGGCTTGAAACAATCACATTTTTAGTTACATTGATGAGCTGTGATACAGCAAAACAGTCTGTGGATGAGTTTTTATATATATATATATATATATATATATATATATATATATATATATATATAATCTGGTGTCCTTATTCATAATGTTATTTTTACAAAACAGTGCTCAATGTAAATTTACAGGGCATAAATATTATAAATTAACTGATTTAAAAATATGGTTCCTTTGCTACACAAGAGCTACCATGTTTCAAAAACTGAAGCTAAAACTTCAAATTTATTAATATAATTAAAAGCATTAGTTGTTTCATCTTCAAGTGAATTTTGGATTCACTTCAGTTTTGAAACATGGTAATTCCTGTGTAGCAAAGAAAATATATATATATATATATATATATATATATATATATATATATATATATATATATATATTATTTAACTGAATTGAATTGATGTATTTTGCACAGTTAAAAATTTCCTTCCTCTCTGCCATAGGGATTATATTGTAGCCAGATATTCCCGCCTTCCATTCCTGAAAATATTTTTGTAGAGTTAATAAGATTTGCTGTTATGTCGTTTGAATTTACTTTCAATGGCACAACATATAGGTAAATCGATGGAGTCTCTATGGGGTCAGTCCTGGGACTGACTATTGCTAATATCTCTATGGGTTTCTATGAAAATAATTTATTTTCTGGAACCATTAAACCATTAGTGTATTATTGTTAGGTAGATGACACATTTTGCCTCTTTGATAATGCAACAGAGGCTAATAAATTTTTTCTTTACTCAACGATATGCATCCAGTATTGAAATATACAATGGAAACTGAAACCAATTCCACTTCATCATTTTTAGATGTTTTTGGTAACCAGCACTCCATCTGGTTTCATCACATCGATTTACTGAAAAAACCAACGTTCACCAGTTTATATATTCAGTAAGATGCATTTTGTCCTAGAAAGTGTAAAATAAATTAAATCAGTACCCTAAAACAGAGCACTAATGATTTGCTCAAAATCAAAACTTTATCTAATAATTGGTATCCATTAGATGTAATTAGGTCAGCCATTAGTAAGAAAATATCTAATTTTTCTGAATTTAAACTGAGTACAGCTACTAAATGCCCTACTTATTTTTGTTTGCCTTGATTGCGTACAGTAAGAGAAAACTTTGCCAAACAAATTGAGAATTGTTATTTTTTGTCTAATGTACTTGTGTTGCGTTTTCCACCAGGTCTCCATGGTTGTCTACTCAAAAGGATGTCCTGCCCCCTGCCCCTAGTAATGTGATTTACCAGTTTAGATGTAGTTGTGGAGCTGACTACATAGGTAAAACTATCCTATGGCTAGACATTAGAATGCATTAGCAAGTACCTAAGAAAATAAGGAATGGTACATTCCAATTGAGTGACATTGGCAACAACACGTATGGTTCTGCCATTACAGAGCACTTCATAAAAAGTCCAAATTGTGGCATCAATTTCAGCACAGACTCTTTCACCATCTTGAATCATGCTCGCTCATTTTTATATTTGAAGGCATTGGAAACAATTTATGTCAGGTTCAGACAGCCCTCCCTCTGTAAGCAGAGCGAGTGTCTGTTAGGACTTGATGTTATTTCAATCTAGATTATTTCGCCTTTTGCATATTGTACGTTTGTTTTTTATATTTTATGTTTCTATTTATTCCCTTGACTTCAGCTCTGTTGAGTGAGAGCAAAACCAGTTGGCTTTTTTTTATCCTGAAGGCTAAAATTGGTTTTAACTTTTTTATTTCCATTATACAAACACACGCAGAGATAATAAAAAAAAAAAAAAAAAAAAAACTGTTGGTATATAATCCATATGGGTCTTTATATCAAATATTAAAACTGATCCACAAAAAGCGCTTATTATATTGTATTTATTATAACAGAGCATATAAATTAGAGAGAAATCTAAAAGTTACGTCATGCGTATAGTCTATTTCAACTGACACTAAATACATCAGTCTTATTCAACCCTGACAGATGAAACAGTCCATTTGTCAAGGTTAAATTAGACTGACATACTTGGTGTCTGTTGAAATAGACTATAAACATGACACAATTTTGGATTTCTCTGTTGCACAATAATATATACACAAAGACCTGATCATTTGATAAATAACAGGCTACTAATCATATCACTGGAACAGTTCTCTCAATTATTATTATTATTGCCATAGCCGTCATCATCACTGTATGTGCATACTCACACAATGTTGCACTTAAGTTAATTTTCATAATAAACAGCTTCATAGCTACTGGTTCACACTCCTTCCCAGTCCTTTTAAACAGGAGTAGAGGTCTATCCCTTTTTCCTGTTTAGGATTGGGGTTTCTGGTTCCTTATAAATTCTACTTTAACACTATTTCCAACATCTCCACATGAACTCTGAAAAATTGCCATTTTGAAGATTCTAATTCACAGACTTCACTAATGGTCATTAAAAACCTCAACATGTTTAAAACTCAAAATAATTTACTGCCCACTTCTCTGTGAGTGTCCCAGACACAGGCAGATTTCATGGTTACATTAGCAGGAACATTTACTATTAGTGCTGAAAAATTACTACGTGATCAAATAGTGGTAAAGTTTCTGGGCAGTAATAAAAAAAATACTTGCTCATGTATACTGACCAAGAAGGCGGCATTAAGACATAATATTGAGAATTTTGTCTCTTACACGGTTCTGAAATGTCAGAATTTGCTGTGTGTAGAGTCGTATTTTATCTTATTTTTTTAAAATGTTTTTTTCATGACAATATTAAACAAATGACTAACATCACACCGACTCAAGTAAACAGTACATTGAAGAAATTGCCAACTTACCACAAAGAACATCTGGCGCCGATCGTTGTGGGGCAGCAAGAAAAGTCGCAATACAGTAGCATATGGAATTTTGTAATCAAAGGTTTTACCATGGAGTTGTAAAAAGGTGGGGTAAATCTTGATATCATAACGACCCCTAAAAGAGAAAAAAAAAGAAAGAAATATCATAAAATGAGAGAGAGAGAGAAAAAAGTGTATGCACACATACCAGGGGTAGCCAAACTTGCATAATGTAAGCATCAAATATGATAAAGTTCACATGTCTGAGAGCCACAAGGCTTCAACAAAATTTACATGTTTTATATATATATTTATATTATTTATATATTATATGTGTGGTACTTATTAGAAAGCGCTCAATATCAGAGATAGAGGACAAACTCACATCTATCCAACCAAATATATATATATATATATATATATATATATATATATATATATATATATTATGTAACCCGGATATAAAGAGATTTTCTCTGGTCCCAAATTAGAGCCTGTGTTAATGTATATAAATTAAACCCAACCCAGATATAAGAGACTTCTTCTCCGGTCCCGACACCCGTCTTATATCCGGGTTACACTGTGTGTATATATATATATATATATATATATATATATATATATACACACACACACACAAAATATCAAATCCCTAAGTAGAAAGTATAATCCAAGTAGGTCTTTTGCATATAAAATATTAAAAAGATAGGTTCATAAAGAGAGCTCAATACATAGTGCGCAGAGCAATATATATGATTTGTATTATATATTCATTCATTTTATTCCAATTATTTTCTATCAATTTGCTATTTTCTCTTCACCCCTTTTTTGCATAATGATATAATGGAATATGCATACAACCGTGTTCGCCCTCACTGAAGTGTGATTGGCTGGTGCCCATCATAAATATCGACGGACGCATAGGAGAGTCAGAAGAAGAGCCAAGAGCCTTAGTCTGAGAGCTAAGTCTATAATGACACTCATTGGACTACACCATTGACCTACATTTCTTACCTGCGACAATGACATGTGGCAGCCGATTACTGCTACCGTGTTCTACTTGGTTATAGTAGCCAAAACCACTCAGCTACTTCGTTCAAATATCTCTTTTTCCAGGACACATCACATGTGTGTGTGTGTGTCTACATCTTTATGTTAGTGTATTCTTTAACTGTTACTATTTGCCCAACCACCACACATGTAAATCAGGTTGAAAGTTAACTCCCAAGAAAAATGTATGAATTTGCATTTCAGTAACATTATTTATGTACATGATGTGAGTGTATTCCCCTTCCCGCCATGACCTTAGTCTTTTGACATTCCTCTGAAACCTTTGCTGAACGGAAATTTCTTTAATCATTCTGCACTAAAAGGCAATGCCTTACTCAGATCTAGCATTAAAATTAGGATTTAAATTCTTAATTATTTTTTATTAACCATGAACATTAAACTTGGGTTTTAATCCATTGTTAAATGTTCTTTTGCTTGAAATGTCTATTGGGACTAAAGTTCATTCCCAATTTAAAGTGGAACTTTTATTAAAGATCCACTGCTGTGTGTGTGTGAGAGACGGGGAGGGGAGAGAGAGAGAGAGAGAACTTCATGTTTAAACCATAACACAGTTCAAAAGGGTTTACACAGCCTTTTCGGTTATGAATTATTTCCCCACTGTAAAATCACTTTCCCTAGACAGGCAAAATGTCGCTAGCCACTTGCTACTCTATCACTATTTTCATGGCAATGTCCATTAGAACTACATTCCTTGGTTCCACCAATCCAGACGTTCACAGATAGGACCCACCATACCACATCCTCATTTCCTCCATATTCCATTGGAGTAAGTTCCACTTGGGAGAAACTCTTTAGAGGATCCCCACACCATAATCTTTAGGATCTTAAACACTTCAAGCCTAAAGCTAACTGTTATCTATCCTACATATCCTCATAATATGCAATTGTTGTTCCCTCCCTATACACTCTTAAAACACCCACATTTAGTATCCCTCTACTGTGAGTGGCAGCTGGGCTTTGTATTGAATGGGCAATAAGAAAAACAAAACAGGCAAGCTCTCCACACTTACATAATATCTTAGCTTCTTCAAGATTAGGGTCAACTGTTATCTTCCCTAAATGCCCTTATAATATGCATCTCTAGCCCCCTCCTTGTATACCGTTACAGCAAGTGTGTGTGTATATATATATATATATATATATATATATATATAAATAAGAAAATTGGAATGCCCTCAGTTAGCATAAATAATATTT
Organism: Acanthosepion pharaonis; assembly: GCA_903632075.3. Taxonomy (NCBI): domain Eukaryota; kingdom Metazoa; phylum Mollusca; class Cephalopoda; order Sepiida; family Sepiidae; genus Acanthosepion; species Acanthosepion pharaonis. The sequence goes on from CAHIKZ030001399.1 coordinate 556,121, forward strand.
AAGCTCCCAAACTGGGACTAACTCCATGTTTATGATTTGAAAAAGGCTGCTTGATACATTATTGCCGAATGCAGAACATATTTTTTACTAATAAAATACTCAAAAGACGAAATGGAAATGAACCTGGGAGTGAGACATTGGACTTGGTCAAATGTAACAATAGCGTCACCAGTGGCTTGGATAATGTCTGCTTTGGACATAACATTTTTGTAAAAGTCTTGGACAACGTCCTTCTCCAGTTCTGATGGAATGTGGAAACGAAGCTCCATCAATGAGACGGCTGCATCGTCATTCTGGTGGAATTCTAGGGTCACTTCGTTCTTGTTTGTGGTTGTGTGGGAAACATTGGTGAGTGGAATCTCAAAGGCCATATTTTTATCCACCTCAAAATTCAGAGCGTTGCCTGAAACAGAGAGGAAAATTATTAACACATCTCAATTGGAAAAAAAAAAAAAAAGAAAAAAAGTTCAACATTTATGCTTGTAAAAAAGACAGTTTTTTTTTTTATATCTTGACCATACTATTGGTGTATACTTGCCTGCCAATTTTTATAGTTTTAAAAAGGTATTTTTAGAATCTTTGTTTTTTGAGAATGACAACAAAGATGTTAAACACTATTTATTAGATTGCTTATTCACAAGAATAATTTTATATTTACAAGTTTATAAAACTCATCATCATTCTTTAACCTCCCCATGGTTGGTCAGAACTCCACTGACAATCCCTTTCCACACTGTTAGGTCCTGTATTGTTGTCCCCAGAACCTCGATACCCAAACCAGAGTCTCGAGATCTGATGTCTGGGAAAGTCAATTTTCATGAAAAGACACTTCCAGAAAGATGCCATAGGAAACGATGAGACAATTTCCTTGTCTGCTCAGTGGCTGGAAAACTGTAATTGTGTTCATTTGAACTTAAGAAAGATTGGTCTCAGTTCTCTGTAAATTATTTCTATTATCATTTTTAAAATATATATAATAAAACACGCAGTACATTTGATGGCGAACTGTTTGCATACAGTGTTAAATATATGTGTTTATGCATGTATCCATACACTTTGAATAAATGAAATATGTCAACGTGTGAGGATAGTTCATCTAAGAAAAAAATCTGATTTTAAACCTCCACTACCTTGCAGCCATATCCAATCGTGAGAAAGGCTTCAGGAGTAAAGGAAAAATCTGCAACTGGAGTGTCTAAGAGAGTCTGCAGAAATTCAAATTCCAAGTTGGGGTCTGGTGCAGGATAATTCACTTCATGGCTTGAAAGAAGTCTTTAGCCTAAGGTGGCAGTCTTTCTAGAGATGGGGTCTCGACAAAAACAACCAAATGTAAGGATGGTAGCCTACAATTTGTATCAGCTACCAAAAAAAAACTATCATGACTTACAAAACTACATGAACCAACTACAATATAATTCTATTAGAATTTTACCTGTCCCTCTCTTTATTAGTTAGTTCAACTGTTATATCCTGCCAAACCTCAGGAATAGTGGACTATTCCATGTTTTGATTACATGGAAACAAGAGAAAAGAAATTACCTGGTTTCAGAGATAAAATGGAAGAAAGAAGGAAAGAGAGAGAAAATCGGATCAGAGCTGATAGGAACAGTTACTACACTTTAATCTTAGTTAAAAGGCTGAGAATCGGTAGAAACTGCAATAAAAAGTGTCATTTTTCAGTTGCTGGGGCTTTGGCTAGAAAGAAAGATAGAAGTGTCTAATGTCTTCTGTAAATACTTCATAAATAATGGACTATTCTGATTTGATTGCTTAGAAAAACAAAGACATCTACTTGGTTTCAGTGAGAAAATGAATGAAAGAAAAAAGCAGGGAAGATAGAAGTGTTTAATGGTCGCTTCAATGAAATGGGAAAAGTTGTCAACTTCAAATCTTTCCATTTGTATTCACTTCCAAAAAGAATAACCAGTATTAATATTTATCATTGTTATTTTGTTATATTTTATTGTCAAGCTCAACAGATATTTTATTGTCATAGAACTCACCATGAGATTATTCAAATCATTAAAGGGAGAATTAAGATTCATTGGAAAATCCAATTGAAATTTTAACTGGTCATGCTCGTATATATTATTTACCACATCTTGTTAAGATCATGAAAGTCTATATCTGATGACGTTTCCATATTTGAAATGCAAAGTAATTTCTATGGAATCAATGGAATTCTCATCTCACATTATTTCCTACTATGCTTTGAGTAGATATCCTGTATAAAACAGGACAAAACACAGTGTGAATTATGTCCCCCGGCCTGTGCAATTAACAGATTTAAGAAAATGTCCTTTCTGGCAGAGTGCGAACCTTTGTATTAATTTGCAGGGCTGCAAATTTCCTTATCATATGACAAAGAATTTTTTTATTTCATGAATTTAATAGAATCACATAGCTATGAGAAATTAATTATAGTTTTTGGGAAAAAAGAAAAAAAAATGAAGCAGCATTTTTGGGGGCATTTCTCCACCTTTTTTCATGTCACAAATTCTCTCCACTTTTTCCAGGTCACAAATTCACTATATCTTTGTATGCATTAATTTTTTAAAAAAATCATTTTACTTTTGGTAAGATTTTTTATTACAACCTGTATTCCTGTGTGTGATATTATGGACATCCATATAGAAGGGGGCGGGGGGAGTGATGGTTTTATCTTGATCACCAATGTTTCTCTTTCATAGACCAACAAATAGTTCCCTTTAATATTCAGTCTTCTAAGTGGCATCAACTTTAATTGAAGGGTAATGTAAAAGTAAAAGGGAGTAGGTTTTTTTGGAGATCAAGTGACAACAAAACCGGAAATAAAGTATATCTAGGCACAGATCTATATTAGCAGTCATACTTATCTGTGGTCTTGTACTTTCTTGAGTAAACAATATTTTTCACTTAAAAGAAATGGATAGAAAATTCATATTCTACCACTAGTCCAATCCCTGCTTAATACTCCACACTTGTAGCCTTGTACCAGACAAAGCTAAACAGAAATACTCACCATTAAATCGGGCAATACCCCAGTTCCAACCTTTCACAGAGCATTCTACTTTTTCGAGTGATGTGTTGTAGTTTTTTGACACAAAAGCCGAGAGCCGTTCATATTCCTGTCAGAAAATAAAACAATTAAAATAGCATACTCTTAAAAAACAAGCCACAGTAATTAAATTTTAAACATCTACACACACACCTGATGATTGTGGTAGTGTGAAACTTGAGTAGCAGAACTTTCTCTTTTTTTCAGTAGTGGTAAAATATCTATGTGGGGGTGGGAGGGGGCAACCATATGTAGAATATATACACTACAGTTCAAAAGTTTGAAGCCATCCCAAAAATTAAAATCAACTTGACAGAAGAGTGAAAGAAAAATGAAAAAGAGCTTTTATAGTCATTGGGAAAAGAATGGAATCAATTATCAAACTTATACTTTGAGGATGTTTTGTAATGAAAGACAAAAGCTTGTGCGGCAGTAATCAAGGCAAAAGGAGGATATTTTGACAAGAGTAAAATTTAATAAAATGATTTTTTTTCTTTTTGTCATAATGAAAAATCAGGCCACACTTTTTTTTTTTAAACCATGTATAATAACTTTTCCTTATTTAAAGTAAAAAACTAGTTTTGTGGCCAATTTGAAAAATTACCAGGGTCACTTCAAATTTTTGAAGCATAGTGTGTATGTATATACACACACATTAAGCCAAATCTCAGGTGGACAGTGACTGACTATGACTGCGCTTTCACACAATAATCAGGTGGTTGGTAGCTGTAGTTTGTAAAATAGGAACTCTTATACAAAAAGGGGAGTCCAAGAGAGCTCTCCAAAGGGTGCATAACCTATCCAGCCAAGATCAAAATAGTCTAGCCTTTCACCAGAAAAGGGGTGCCAGTGTGGCAAAAAGTGTTCAATGGCATCTGGTAACAATAGCACCTTCAGGCGTTGCTTATCCTTATTTGCATGTGTGGTTATCTACTTGTTTCCTGCATACACTCACCTGCTAGTACAGCTAGCCAATTCCTATTGCAGACGCTTGCTCAGGCACATTTGTGTTTGTTCAACACCCACAGAGCCCACCTGGTGTTTATAATGCAACTAAAATGAGCAGACTGTAGTTACAGTTTCTGGGAGAGAGCACATAATCTGGTGTGATTAGCAGTTTGAACAAGGCCAGTGTGCTCAAACCCTAAGTTATGAGGACTGACTGCATGCTAGCAAAACCATCTACCCAATTTCACTCACAGGGCTTAGATCAACCCGTGGTATGGCTTCCAGGCACTTTCCAGATCACTAACATCAAGAAGTCACCTTCCCTGACACATGAACAATGTTGAGATTCAAAGCAAGGTCTCATGGTCAAAAAGCAAATGTTCTAACCACTAAGCCATGCATCCATACATATAAAACGTAATATTGTTGGCTATATTATGCATGAAAGAAAATCATATATAAATTTTCATATATTAGAACAAGGTTAGGTAATTAAATATTAAAATGGAAAAAAAAAGTCCATGTAACATGTTTCCTACTCTAAAAGGTCTTCATCAGACTAAAGTAATGTTCTTCTTGGTGGAATTACCATATATGCACAGTTTTGCATATCATGTGAGTTCCTTTTTTGAGAAGCCAAATTACAATAAACTAACCTCTTTTCCTCTATCTCTTTATCTCATCTTACAGTTAAAAAAGCAAATCAGAATGATAAAAGTATTGTCAAGCTATACTCGTGTAAATGTGTACAGCCATAAACAACTGAACAATGGAAAAGATGCATATTTGCTATGTTTGTATTTTATAATACAGTATCAATATGTGAATATTACATGCATTAATATTGGTTTGTTTTGCGGCATATCAACCTCAATAGGTTACTTAATGCCGACAAGATTTTTTATTACATTTTTTTTTTTTTTTTTTTAAAAAGTTTTGTGGTAATATTTTTTTTTAAAAACGTATTGTTGGTAATAATTTTTTTCTTGCTGGCAGTAATTTTTTTGCAAAAATGTGTTGCTGGTATTAAAACCTATTTTTACACTTTCATATTGTTCTGACTCTAGGGGGTTAACTATTTGTGCATAGTTGGGACCCTAACAGGTGCTACCACCTCAGGTCAGGGTGGACCTGGGAACACCGGCAATTAAGAGGTGGTTTGATGTTCCTCAAAACCTCCTGGTCAGAGGCCTTGCTGTTGGATATAATTTATCGTCATACACATGACAGATTAATATCGGATACAGTTAAGTAAAACATCAGTTTTATCCAAATAATGTTTATTTTAAATACAGCTGTACTTTTTGACTACAGTAAATGAATATATAGTTTAGTCAATATATAATTAAACTGTTTTTGATGGGGGGACTAAACTTGTAAACAATGAAAGTGTAAAAATTGACTCATTTCTTTTTGTATACAGGAGAAAACATGAACATATCTATCAGTCTACAAAACCTGCTACCATTATCTCTCACCTTCCAGAATTTTTTTAAGTAAATTTTGTTTATGAACATGGTGTTCTATACTACAGGCCAACTCATGATGCAACTAAGATTCAGAACAGGAGGCATATTTCAAAAGCTCTCTATTCCATCTGGTGCTATGCATTTTAGTTCCAGAGTTTAGGACGATTCTTGCTTTTACACTTTGAATAATTTGTGTTTATTTAATTGAAGTAGAAGATCTATTTACTTCATTTTTCTCGGCTATATTATTTTAGGTTTATTGAAAAACCAGGCTTTGTACGAAATTTTCTAAAAAAAAAACAAACAAAAAAAAAAAGGGGGGGAGAGAGAAAAAAAAAAAAAAAAAAAAAAAAAGGAGAGAGGGAAAAGGATGAAGAAAATAAAGGCAGTAGTAATAGCAGAAGAATCTTGATATTCACACATGCCATTCTACCAGCCTAGAATACTATGCCCAGAATCCATTTTTTTTTTTTTTTTTGGAACTTCAGCAAGAATTACTTATTTTATTATGCATTTCTTAAAAATTTGATTGATGGGATTTCCATTTGTGCATAGATTTTTGAGTATAGGCCATGAACTGAGGGAGCTAGAATTGAAAACTTTCTGATAAATGAAGCTTAATACTTACGGATTCCTTGATGCCATCATACCGATGAATCATGCCATTCTGTAGCATAATTTTCAAACAGTTCCCACGAGCTCTCTTCAGCCAGTTCACTGCTTCAATATCCCCACTTGTGTACTGATCCACTTTACCAGTTTTGAGATTCTTGAAGACCACATTCTCAGACTGTAGCTTTAATTTCCCGGGATTCTAAAAAAAAAAAAAAAAAAAAAAAAATACAAGGAATTAATCAATCAACTGTATCTGTATATAAGGTCTTCAGCCATGCAAAAACTGAGAGGACAACGTGCATTTAATTATATATTTCCTGCCCCTTCTGTAAGGGAGGTAAATCAGCTTAAGTTAGTAAATTTATGAGTGATTACTGTCATTAGTCATGCTAATAATGTATACAAATAAAATATTTATTTGCATTTAGACAAAATTAGTTCCCAAGCAAAATGAACTGTTAATTAATCAGTTCCTTTATTCAGATCTATCTTAGATTGCAGTCTTATTTGTTCAAGCTTTTCATGTGAGGTGCTCAGATACCTCAAGTGATCACCTTGATCTTGAAATAAGCTTTGTTGCTCTGTTGCTAAACTTTATATTCCAAGAGATATTTCCATGTCAGTGTTATATTAAACACATCAACTTTTTAACATGAACAGATCTTGAGCAAAATGCAATTTATATAATACTAGGAGTAATGAATGAATCATAGATACCACCAAACGTTTAAAAACACATGCAGTGTGCAGATTGATTAAACAGTTCATTGGCATCTATCTTAGCTGTCAATTCTTTACCTCTGCTTTATTGAATCTCAAAACAGTTTTTCAAGACTTTTGTTACACTGCATTTCACAATTAAAATTTTCTAACAATTACCGTAATTTCTGATGGTACAGATACACTAGTTCTTATAAAAGATGGATCCGGATGTTCCAGTAATCTGTTAACAACATATGCCAGTTGCTCTGAGGGAGATGCATTTCATTATAAACAGCTGTAGATTGTTACATATACTTAACTCCAACCCTTCTTCAGACAAACTGGCTTACAGCCACATCATGTTGAAATGCCGCTTCCTGTATGATCAGCAAAGTTAAGCAATACTGAGCCTGGTCAGTACCTAGAGGGGTGACCGCTTGGGAATACCAAGTGCTTTAAGCTTAGATGTGCCGGTAGTGTAATTGGATATCTGCTCAGAATGAGTTGAGATCAAATTCCAGTTGGGTTTGTTACATTCACTTATGTGCAAATACCCTTGGGAAAGGATATGAATTCATCACCCCACCTCCAGCTCTGGGTTGAATAGCAGGACAGACTGAGTTTTATAGCCTTGGTTGGCAACTGGTCTACTACAGAAAGAAATGGTAACCAACTGCAGGAAACTCTACTTAGTCAGTTATGACTTTAAAGAGACATGTCACCTATGATCTTCAAAAATTTAAATGCAATGTCAATTGCCATCTTCAATTTTCCTGAAAACTGTTTATTGTCCTTTCTCCTCACTAAAGTCCTCATTCTCTTCCATATATATATATATATATATATATATATATATATATATATATATATATATATATATACAGTTTAAGAAAAACTAGGTAATCCGTATGGGTAAACCTAAGGAGGATAAAATCCAGAGAGCTCAATGTAAATCCAGAGCAAATAATTTAAATAAAAACAGACCACTTTAAGGTTCCATGTAATAAATTATTTCACCACAGCCCCTTTAAAGGACTGCGGATCAACAGACTTTACTTCCAATATATATATATGGCTCATTCCGTGTCAAATCAAGAAATTTTTTTTTGGGGGGGGGGGTCCAAATTTGCTACACTTATAGATCTCCATAAAAGGAATTGAATGGCACCTGTTATACATCTCACGGTCAAGGGGTTCCTGAGATATGACCTCTGACCTTTTTACGAAAATGTGAATAATGACCAACTTGAAAAGATGATATTTCAGTTGTTTATGGACCTACAAAGTTCATTCATATATCATTCTAAAGTACTTTGATAGATCTACAATTTTATCTGGGGATTTTTTTTAGAGGTCAAATAAAAAAGTTGACCCTGTCCTTTGATCTGACTCATCTCAAAAAACGTTATTTTAATTTTTTTTTTAATTTTGACAAAAGATTTGTCTATCTTATGACTATATGTTACAAATTTCATGATGGGCATTTCACTAGAACTGTTGCTACAAGTGTTTTATAGAACTGGGAAAAATTCAAAATGGCGGAATGTAGTATCTGCTACTTCATATAAAAACATTTTGATATCTTTCACAATATGGTCAAGTTGTATATCTTTGTAAAGCTATTTTAATGCTGATTAATATTCACATAAGGACCATGGTCATGAAATCAATAAAACAATTTTTTCTGCTGATGAAACTGAATGTTCTTCATTTTTTATTTTTTTTAATGCAACACAGATTTTGTTATGGAATAAGTGATATAATAAAGAAAGAATTCTGAAAAGTGTTAAGGTTTAATTAAATTATAGCATAAAAAAATATGTGACCTCAATGGTGAACAAATTTTGGTTGATGTTTGATATTCTAAATCTACAAAAAAACAAAAAAAAAACAAAAAAAAAAAACAAACAATTCCCGCTGTTTATGGTTACATTTTCTTTTTTTTTAGGAAAAAACTTTAAAAATGAATGTCCTAAAAAAATTCTTGACATGTTGAATTTTATGCAAATTCTGGTTGTGAAATCAAAATAATTTTTTTTCTGGAGATCAAACTGTTTTTAGGATTCCTTTCATACTTTTTCTTATACAACACAGATTTTGATATGGAAAAAATGATGTAATAAAGAAAGAATTCTAAAAAGTGTCGAGATTTAATTAGGTTATAGTATCAAAAGAATAAATGGCATTTGATGTTGATGGTAAACAGTTTCTTTGACTTTTGACATGATACACTATATCCACAAGAAATCAATTTGTGTTCATTGGGATACTTTTCAAAATGGAAAATGAAAAATCTGTTTCACTGAAACTTTTTTATAATGAACTTTAATGTATTTATTTCGATTTTTCTTTCAAAATCTTTCTTTCTAAAATATTTGCATTTTTCATCTCATTTTTTGAAAGTTTATAAGTTCTTCCTGTTTCAGTTATTGGATCAACTGAGCTAAGAATATCAGAATATTTCAAAATTGATATATTTGGATGTGATGGATAATAGAAAGATGGAGAGGGTCCATTTGGTTGTGAAAATATCAATTTCACCTCTCCATTATCTGGGTATTTTTCAAGTACGCATCCTAACCACCAATTCCTATCATGAAGTGCTGTCACAAATCAGTTAATGTCTTCAAACTATCCTTCCTTTATTTTGTGTTGACACTGTTTTTACTTCCACTCCTCTCTGAGAGACAGGAATGAAAGTATGTAATTTCTGTGTTCCTATAATAGTGGAGGAATTGCTAAATCTATCTTCTAAGATGTTTGCTTCATTCATCCATTCTGCAGTTGAGGAATATAAGAAATGTATTCAGGAAATATTTTTCTCGCATAAAAATACAGCTATCTTGGCGTCATTTGTTCATTATAGGGTCGCTGCAGGCTAGCTTTTGCTGCTAACCTTTTAACAGTGCCACCTAACCCATCACATGAGAAGTAGCAAAAAAGTGCCACAGTGCATTAATACCAAAATCAGATTTATGGTTGCACAAATTTATAAAGTTTTTAAAATTTTTATAGTGTGAAACAGCACCATCAGAGAAAAATATTTTTTGGACATCAAAACCAAGAATTTCTTTTAATTTTTCTATAAGCTTTCTTTGAAACAAATGGACAGCTACTGTGTCATGCTTGAGACAATCAGATATTATTACAAAATTAATATGCTCAAGGTCAATTCTATTTCTACAGTAGCAGATGAATGGATGCAATGTAGCTTGATCATTATTCCAGTGGAATCCTTGAGCCGTATCTTGCAAAATAAATGAATAATTCTCAGCAAAATCTGCTATTGCTAAGACTTCACCAACCTTCAAAGAATCTTTTCTATCAGAACAAAAATTTTGATTGTGCTTTGGCAATGAAATTATGCTTCTTCAATGTTTGAAGGCCTGCATGGAAAGTTTCAATGAATTCCTCTGTGGATTGTGATAGTTTGTAGAGTGGTTCTATCAGTTGATAACCACTGTTTGTATACAAAATCATCAACTGAATTTTTGTAAAAAATTTCTTCCATATAAAAAAAAAAAATCATCCATCAGTTTGCTGCAAGTTGAGCAGTCACCCAAGCAGCAACTTGCTGATGCTTCATTGCATGTAACAGCAAGTATGCATTGATGGTTATCTGTCAAATGATAATTTTCTCCTTCAGTCAGTTTATCAAGATCAGATTCTGCAATCAACAACTTCATATTCTGATGGATTGTGCAAATGCAGACAGTATGAGTCCCAGCACCACCTGCTAGCACACATTCTTTTGGTCGAAGCAAATTAATTATATTTTTATTTTCAATTTTACAAAATGAAAAATGCTTTATTTTTATTATTTAATTTGTTCTTTTAATTTGCCATTGCTATTCGAAACGGAAAAAAGGTTCTATTGTATTATTTAATTTGTTTTTGTTATAAATAAAACTTACCAAAAAAAAAAATTTACATTTCTTTAAGCACGGTAGTGCGTAGTGATTTTCTGCAAGGAAAGTCTGTCACAGAAGTAAATAGGCCCAAATTTTATGACTACACCAAAAATCTTTCCGCAGTGAATTACTTCTCTTCTCAATAAGCCGGTAATGATTGACGAAAGACAGAGAAGTCCGATTTTTTTCTGGTCGTTAACATCTAAAAAGTTAATTCCTTCATAATCTAATTGCTGATTTGAGTTCATGTACGGAAAGAAGACTATTTTGGAAAAATTTGAAGGGATATTAGCGCTCGGGAAACAAAATAGAAATTTAATTTACCAATTTAACTTATCCGATTTTAAATTAAATAAATTTTGGAAGCTAACTCAAAAACATCAAGATTTTGTATTATTTGACTAAAAATGATTAGAAGTCAAAATAAGTTTTTTCTTTTCTTTTTATTATATACAGTGATGATGCGTCTATGAGGTCTTAGCAAATCACGTTTTTTTTTTTATCTGACTATTAAGTTTTGTAGCCATCCACGCATTATTTACAATTAAAAGAGTTTAAAAAAAAAAAAATGAAAAAAAAAATGAGATGAGATGAAACTGATTCTTTAACTTTCTTTCGAAACAAAGCCGGAAGAAAATATACCCGCCATTTTTATTTAAAAAAAAAAGAAACTAGAAAGTAATATACATTATATATATATATATATATATTTATTTATTTATACGTGTGAATTTAAAATTTACGAAACAAAAAAAAACAGTATTTACTTACTTTCTAACATATATACGCATGAATATTAAATGAAATCAGACAATTTATCACTGATCTATGCTTCTTTGTTTACAATACACGAAGAGTTACTACTTTATATTTTTTTTTTAAATAAAAAAATATCAGTAAAAGATTTCTTTTTAAAAACTAATTGTACAAATTATACAAAGTTTGAATTAACGGAATGATCAGGGAAGAATTAATAAAATATTTATTTGGGTTTTTGTAAAACAAAATTCTAATAAAAAATCTCTTCTTCATCGTCACGTGGAAGTTTTCAAGCCTTGCTACTAATAAATCACGGTTAAAATGTCTATATTTTTAATTTAAAAATAAAAAGTTAAACAATAGGATTCACATTTCAAACAGATGGCAATAATTAACAGAATTGTTTAAATACGAAATTTAAAAAATCGACATTAAAAATGAGTCATATTCTTTTTCGACATCATTTTATTTAAAATATTCTCAATACTTAGAAAAAATGAATGAAATAAAAACTTTTCAACTCACCAAAGCACCTCTAATTTCTTGTACAACATCGTTGTATTCGATAACGTCTCCCATGATAGAGACAAATTTAATATTTTTAAACAAGTGGAGACCCTAAAAAAAAACGTTATAAAAACGGTGTGCTAAATACTTAACACGCCAAGACAACAACCGGAAGTTGAAGCCAAGATGGCGCGAAATTATCTCCCCTTTTTAAAAAAAAATTTTACGGTTGCACGTAATGAGAACAATTGCTAGTTTGTAGATTTTTCAGTGAATTAAAAAATATTATCATGATTTAATGTAGACAATAATTTTTCTGATTTTTAAAAAAAATCTATTGATTTCAATTCTGGTTTATTGTCATTGACAATAATTTGAGGTAATTTAACAAAAGTATATTTTTTAAGTTTTTTGATATTTGTTAGTCATTCGCAAATCTGTATTTGATGTGTTCTTGTTATAGTCTATAAGAGTCACATATGACCTTCCGTATAAGGGAAATGTTTATCAAAAATTTAGTAGTTAATGTTTCGTGATTCATTGGGGTTTAAATCGAGTGTTGATCATTTCACAACCTGATTCAGTTTGGGGGGAGGGTCAAGTAAATATCCATTTCCTGAGTGGCCAACATATACATTCTCTCGCCCATGAGGATTAAATTAGTATTTTTGTTTGTCTGTGTCTTTCTTTTGTGCTTGTCCAGATGAACTACGTTTTTTTACGGTTAGATCAGGTTCTCATAAAAGACGTTCTTTCAATCTTGATTCCATAAATAAAAATCTCACATATCAAAATATTTTTATAGATAATCCCCGCCCCCAAATGTAGAGAACGCAAACAATATCTCAAGATTTAAAAAAATGGAAAATCTTTCTTGAAGCTTTAATTTTTGGATTTAATTCCAAGTTAAGAGTGAATTTAATATTCCCAATAAGCAAAATACGACAAACATGGACATTTGTGCCCGTAAAAAAACAAAAAAAAACAACAAAACGGCGTTTCATTTCAAAAAGACAGGTTTTCCATTGACACCGCCATTATTTTAACTACCTTCACTCACGCGACGATGTTTAATTACAGGATTATAATTTTTTTTTACTTTTTATAAAGATTTATTATTTACCATTTTATAAAGAAATAAATATGAAAAGAAATTTTTTTATTCCAAAACATTTTTAAATTAAAAAAGATGTAAAGTATGTACAAGGCAATAACTTTTGTAGCTAATTGTGACTCATTTCACTCCCTAGGCATTTTGTGGTTTTAAAGCAATGTCTAGAATTTTAATAAAACCCCAAAATATTAGATGCATTTTACATATAATATGGATATACTCCTGTGTCTGGAGAAGCCATGTTTGTGACTCCAAATTCAAACAAGCTGGATTCATCTGTTTCCCAGATGAGAATTTATTCCACGAATGGGAAATACGAGTTTTGAATTTTCCCAGATTGAGTGAGCTGGAGTTTCATTCTATATTTGGGAAAAATATATTCCCAAAGGGAAATGGCACCATGGATTTGTAAGCTGCCAGGGAGGCAGATTTAACCTCTGCCCAGACCATGAGAGACAGTGGGGGGCAACTAAAGAAATCAACATTTTGATTGCTGTAAACTAACTGAAAATAACCCGTGCTTTTGTCGCTGTATAGAGTGATGTCATTAAGCAGCTGTCATGTGATCCTTGTGACATATCTCCACCAAAGGGAGATAAGCGTCTTCTGTACACTTACATAATAAATACTGCATTATAAATAAACATTGCTGAGGAAGTTAACATAGTTAAAATAATAACGGTACCAATGGAAAAACTGCCGTTTTAAAACAGTTTTTTTTTTGTGGGCAGTAAGGTTCATGTTTGCTCCAAATACATTGGTGTATTTCAAACTGAATTTAATTTAGATTTTTTTTCTCCTTATTTTTTTTATTTTCTATTTTTTTAAGCATTTCACCCCAAGCAAGGCGGGAAGCCACTAGGACGCAAGGGGTTACAGAAAATATAGAGCGAGATCAGATAGGAGTGACAGAAGAGAGTATGAGGAGAAGTGTAGTAGATAGATCAAGTTAATTGGAGGTGTTGATTGACATTACACTTGAATAGCTGGAGATTATAGCTCTCAGGGAAACTGGAATAGGGAAGGGAGTTCCACAGGCAAGAGGTGCGAGACATGAAGCTATTAGAGTAGAAGAGACGGCTACATTTAGGAGTTTCGACAGTGAAGAGGTGAGAGCGGGATGCCAGCCTCGTAGGGTGCTTAAACTCATGAAGTCTGGGAACCAGCGAATGCAGCTCCTCGGAGCAATTACCATGAAAGTATTTGTAGAACAGACAGAGTGAGGCGATGGCACGTCTGTGAGAAAGTGACTGTAGATGAGATGCCAGAGCAGGGCCAATTATATTGCATATCTGCCTCTGGAGCCTATCAAAAACCCCGAGGCAAACAGAAGGGGGCTCCAGACCATATATGGCAGCAATACTCCATGCAAGGGTGAATTGTTGATTTGTAGGAGGATCGATTCTGGGGAGAAAAATTTCCTGGCGCGGCACAGGGAGCCAACTTGCGGTGGACGAAGCAATTGACTCAGTGTATTTGTTCCATCTTAGGTCAGCAGACAATGTGAGACCGAGCAGCCGCAAAGAGGGGCTCTTGAGAAGTTGAGCGTCAGACATTCTAAAATCAATAAATTTGCCTTGATTGAGATATCTGTCAACACAACATAATTGTTTTCATTAAAAAATAAAATATACTTAGTTATGTGTTCATGTGAATTAAATGTAAAGGCAAAAAATATGTCTCTGCTCTTGAGGGCCAATACATCTTAGTAAAAACAGAAGTTGTGAAATTACTTGATTTATGATTCTTTTTTTTAGTTGCAAGTTTAATTCATTTTTCCACATCTTTTATGTTGCGGACATATTTTCTTGAATGAAGCATAATTGGTTTGGTGGTGATAAATGTTTATTCAGCTCTTTGATTGGATGCCCTCCCCGATATGGATGCCAGGGAATGTTGCACCATCTGTCACCTACCTTTCTGCATGCTACTGTCAATCAGACAACTAAAATTAAGACGAAAGTAATACTAGTCATAAATTACGTTTGGCAGTGTTTTTTTGTTTTTTTTAAATAAAAAGATAATATGTCTACTACTAATATTGCTAATAGAAATAAAGTAACTAAAATTAAAATGAAAAAAACTATTAGTCTAGTATCAGAATTTAATTTGGGAACCACTACTACAATGTTTTGCAAATTCATATTCTGGCCGCTTTTGACACAACATATATTCCTACTTCTAAAACTGGCCAGCAAAGTCTTGATTCTTATTAAAGATAATATATTTTCTGATGAACGAGAGAGCTGGAAAATATAAAAAGGAATTTGATCACCCCTGTGTTGACCATGGTGCCATAAAGTCGGTGTGTGTGTGTGTTGTGGGGGGGTCATGGGGTAATGCTCACAACTTTTTGGATCCTTGCTTACAAAACCAGCTCCCAAACCTTTGATTCCTATCAGAGATAAGATTATATTTTTTGACAAATAAGAGGGCCATGAAAGTGTATAAGTAATTTGGGAGGAAAAAGTTCCTGATATTTCTGAGCCTTGTAATCTCAATAAATACCGAGAATACGCGTCTCTTTGACAGCAAGTATTTGACATCGTCTGTGATAACATCAGCTCGGCAACAGTAACACCAGTCATCTTTGGAACCTTTTTCAAGGAAGAACTCTATATGGTGGGCTCTAAAGACAGAATGTCTGTCCTCTACTAAAAACTAATCAAGATCTGCTTCGTAGGATCTTGAAATTCCTGTTGTCAGCCAATGAACTCACTCAACTACAAACTGCGGATCTTCCGACTGTTTCCCCCTCAATAAGAGTTCTAAAGAAATCTTATGTGAGTGTTAAACCCTTAAGAACTATTTACTTGCTTGAAGCACTTTTAGGCACTCAGATAAATATTTTGAGCAAGCCTTTACATGTACACTTTTTCTTCCTTTAAGTTAAAGGATTTTTCTTTTGTTCTTTCTCATATTTTGTGTATATTCTTTTACCCTTTTCTTTGTGTATGAAAATAAACATTTTCTTCTATTGTGACACCCTGAGCAAGAGTTTGAGTTTTTATTCATCCATTATGTTGCTTTTATCAATTCTGTCACCTTCAACCTCAACCCTTTTATGTCAAAAGCCGAGACAAATTTCCCATACTAATATTACTAAAAATTTGGTTGACAATGCTTCATCTAATAAAAATTTGAAATACTGAACACTTGCAATAAAACTCAACTAAAATGAAGAGGAAATAGTTGAGTTTCATTTCACCCCAAGCAAATCAATAAAGCCACTAAGACACAAGGGGTTACTGGGAGTGAAAGAGAATGAGAAAACTTTAGTGAGGAGAAAGGACAATAAAAAAATGGGTTTCTGGAAGACAAAACATGGCGATAATGCCACTAAGACGCAAGGGGTTACTGTGAGTGAAAGCGAATGAGAAGACTTTAGTAAGGAGAAAGGACAATAAAAGAACAGGATTCAGGAAGACAGAAGATGGAGATTCTATGAAATTATTGAAATTTCCCAAAATTGCATGTTTTTGCAACCTCAAAAGAATTTGAATCTGTATTAAATTGGTTAGACCTCATGAAATTTTTCATGTTGCTTAGTGTCTTTGCTTAATGCAATTTACAATAAATGTTGTGACACAAAAGAACTAAAACATTCCTAAATCCTTCAACATTTGCACTCATGTCAAAACAAGAGTGCATTTATATTTAAAAAATAACTATTTTAGAGTGTCTTTATATGAACTATTCAAATTATTTTGTATTTCTTATAAACCACTTTCCCCATTTTCTTGCCAAGCTATTTGCATCATGAGCCAAAGTTGGGAACTAATAACCCAAAAAAGGAAAATACAATGGAAAATGAGAAAAACTGATAATGTGAAAAAATTTCAAGACAGCAATTTTTAGGGATTGATAAAAAGCATTAATCTGATAAATTATCTGGATTTTCTGTTATTTATTAACACTTATGGCCTAAAATGTCACTACCTTCATTAAACTGAAAAATTTAAACACATGCTCATATTGTCCTTAATAGGAAGTAATTTCGGTTAGACTTTCTTTTTTTTTTCAATGTTTATATTATCCAACAGTTACTTCCTTTATTTTGTTAATTTTATTTTGATTTTCATAACTTAATCTTCATTTAATGCGTTCTAGAATAACTGCTACTTTAACATTTTGCATCAGTCTTACAAAATAAGGAGGACTGACCTGCCTTGTTAAACACCAATGCAAATCAAATTCATTGAATATTTTTAATTCCGATTTCTTACCATATTATTGACAGAATATATGGATACACTATTTTCAAAATATATTTATTTTATATTTATTATATTTTGAAAGTTAGTTTTTTTATGTCAGCGTATTTATTTCCCTTAGACCATAATTTTATTCTTCTAAATTGCTATAATTTGATGTTGAATTAAATTGATAATTAAATTTATTGGAATTTGGGAAATTTATTATAATTTGAAAAATATCATATGCTTATTTATTTATTTGTAAAATATAGATCAATTACACAACTAGAAAAACCTAAACACATTTTCAGTCAAGTGGAATTTAAGTTTTTTAACATTTATGTCATTGTCATCAAATGGAAAATGTCTACATAATTATTTCTCTGTTTGTGATGTGGGTAGGTGCAATATATTAATTTCGGCATTGTTTCAGAGATTTCCCCCATATAATATCTACACAATCTTTTTCTGTACCTAAGACTAACCCTCCTCATACCAAGCACAACTGGATGGATTGTAAATAAATTATAGCATTGTTTATATAATATTACATATGCTTATATCATTATAAACAATTATAGCAGTGATGTCATTTGCTGAATTCAAATTAACTTGTAGGTAAAAAGAAGAGACATTAACTAAACTGACATCGTAAAGTACTACAGATGAAATCAAAATCCATGAAAATAAAATAATAATAAAAATAATAAAGTTATGCTATAATTAAAGAAAAGTATAGTTAAAAAATCTTGAAGATAAATAAATGAATAGGTTTTCAATTTAATGGCTAGTGTTTTAGTCTAACAGACCATTACTACTCTGAAGTTTGGTGAATTTGGTTCATACTAAATACTTCATACTTGCATTTTTGTTCCATACTAAGATAAATTATGTAAATTCAATAAAAAGCATGATTTATTGTTTGATTGATCTCCTAAACATTCATGAAAGCCAATGATTTTCCAAGAAAGAAATTCAAATTTATAAAATAAATTATCTATCCATTACCAAAATTAAAAAGCAATATAAAAACAAAATATCTCCTGATAATTTTGTGCTCTTTTTAAATATCATGAGTCTTAATGAGTTAATGATGCCATCAATTTTCAGGGAATTAAAAGGAAAGACTAAATAAAAGAAAATAAAATTCCAGAAGTAATGATTATAAAATGCTAAATCCGAACAACTTGATCAGTCTAGGTTTCTCTTGTTTTAAGGAAAACAATTCATTATGGAGTAATTCTGAAAATCTTACAAAATCTTTGACTTGCAAACATAAAAAAAGATATGATTGATATTCAAATAAGGAGCAAAATACTTTCTCATATTTCAAAAGAGATGCAGACTAATTGTTCTTTAAATGTTTTTATTTAACCAAAACAATAAAACCAACCATATTCCAAAGAAGAGTGATTCATCATGGAGAACTTAGACTGCATACTTAATTGACAATCTTTATTTAAAAAGAAAATAATTATACCTGAAATAGATGATAGAATTTAATGAATATTTTGGCAAAATGCAATGCAAATGGGAGGTCAGTGGACTAATGGATAGCGGCTCAGATTGAGGAATCAGAGAGCTGAGTTCAAATTCCAGTTGAATCCATTACATTCACACGTGCTAAAACCCTTGGGAAAGGTATGAATTCTCTTCTTCTCCCACCCAGTTATGGATAAATATCAGGACAGACTGGGTTTTATAGCCTTGGATGACAACTGGTCTACTGCAGAAAGAAATTGTAACCTACTGCAGCAAAAAAATCTGCCTCGTCAGTCATGTATCAAATGGTACATAGTTGCTTAAGCGTGTATCATTCATAGCACATAATTGACTGACTGAATAATTGAAATTACCTGATTTCAAAACCGTGAGATTTTAAATTTAGACTTTTACCTTTAACATTTGCAATGTTTTCCAAAAGAGAAGCACTTTTCAATTGTAATTTGAAGCATAAAAACACATTTATTAAACAGCTTAGGCCATATTTGTAGAGTACCTAGTTAGGACTGAACTCACTATACAATAATGGTTTGTTTAAAAGCTCATTAACAATCAGAAAGTTATAATAGTGATATAATTGTAAGAATTGAATTCACTAAAATTGCTAAGTCACACACTATGTTAAGCAAACGTTAAAGTAATCCAGTAGAATGTTAAAATATGAAAAAACATTTACAGTGTAAGTTTCATGGCAAACATTTACTAAAGTCATCTTAATCAAACACATTGTTAAAATGCAGTGCAAACTATGCTCATAACAATGAGAAATTGAGCTATTTGATGCAATGTAATGGTTAGTAAACTTGTCTCACCAAATCAGTTACAACTAAATAGTAAGTTTGATCCCGACTGATGCTCCATACTTGCTGGCTTGTGACACATCTAAGCTATGCTTAATATATCAAGAGTGTTAGATTTGATTTTGTATCACAGAGTAAACACATGTGTATGTTAGAATGAGAGTATAAACAAAACAACAATATTGCTGGTGAGGCAAAATAAAAATAAGATAAAATTTATAAATATAAAACTCTTTTATATTTGCCAATACAACAGATTCACAGAGAATATCTTTGTATGGGCAATTGTAGAGATTTTGAATGTGGGCAGAGTTGGTAAGGCTTGAAGTTGATGCATTGGTGGTTTGGTTGACTGAGGTTATGATGATGATGGTAAGAGTGGTCTAGAGTGAATTAGTGAATCTTGATCAAGCAGAATTGTTGGATTCTAGTCAGATGGGAGATCAAACATAAGCAGCAATAACCAGCATGTAAGGAGGTGTGAAAAGATAAACTTATTGTTTAGTTGTTGTTGGTAAGGGAAGTGATTTGATGTAAGTGTGTTGTTAGTAAGGCCTGGAATTAACATGTTTATCAGGTCAGTTGACTGAGGTCACAGTGGAGACATTGAAAGAGGCCTGGTGTGGATTAGTGAAGCCACAAATCTAACTTTGTTGATATAGAAGATGTGAGTGGGATGACTGTATGTGAGTATGGTGTAGGTGTTTGGAGGAGAATGGCTCTTAAGCAGATATGTGTCAGGTTGGTCGACCATGTTGGTTTTTATAGTAGCTGGGTGTCAACAGTCTGTTAGCCACATTTTTCATCATTCATTTATGAGCAACTTTCTTAGACAAAATGTAGATGCTCCTAAGCTTATCTTTTTTTCTCTGGTGGCAACATTTGTGATTGGTTTATTTCATGTTATTATATATTTTTGCAGTGCAGTATAACACATGTTAGCTGTCTGTCATCTTTATTTGAAAACCCAATGCTATGCTAAATAAAACAAGGGAAATCAACATTAACATTGCTAGTCTCTTCTGAAAATATTGAGCACAAACATTAAAACAGTTATTGAAGCATAAAGTCTCTCAGCATCTCAAGGGGGAGCCCCTACCTTTGTAAGCCAGTCTGTAATCTGCTTGTAACCCCTAATCCATTCAATTTGGATTTCATCTTAAATCTCTTTAACTATTGCCACATCAACCCTATAAAGATGATCACTAACAAGGTTTGTTGAATTCATTGTCTCTACCTGAGAGATGCTTTGTTAGCTTTGCAAAGCACTACAGTTGGAATGTTTCCTGTAATGTAGCCATTAATAAAACACCAGCATCAGCTGCTACATTAATAACAAGCAATCTTCAATTTTGAGGATTTTCCCAACTTTAGAAAAAATATGAAACCCCTGCTGGGTTTCATATTTGCTAATGACTTACTGGCCTCAAAATGCATTTTCAATTTAGGCTATTTTACAGTAGTACTCATTTTACAGACATCAAACTATATATGTGTCTGGGTAGATAGATAGCCATGTCATTTGACCAGCAAGTCCTTTTAATTCAGTCCTTTCCTCTTGATTCGTCTCATCATTTTTCTACTTTCTTTAACTCTGTTAGTGATATGGATGAATTGAGCTAGAGTAATTCTATTTCTGGATTGCTTAACATTTAATTCCAACCATTTGAATGTTCCAATGTCATGAGTACCTACTTTGAACTTTCTTTTTAATTCTGAGATCACATCTTTCTTAAAATGTTAATTTCCACAGAATATAAAATCATCCACAATGCATTACAAGAATAACAATTCATTTCCTATTTGCATCACACCAAAGAAATAATGCATTACCATAAGCACTCACTACTCTTCTCAGTTCATTAAGTACCTGAGTTAATCTCTTGTAATATGAATGAAGAGCATCCTTTAATCCATTTATGCACATTTTTAATACCCACCTTTGTAACCATCAACATAAATCTGATGTTGCTTTAAGGATTACCTCTCTTTCCAGCATATTAGCCTGCAAAAATGCTGATGTGAAATCAATTGTCTCAATTTGCAAACTCATAACAAATGTTGAATTCTTTCTGTCAAAGAGAATACTTATCATAATAATATGGCATCACCAATCATTTACTTAACCACAATGGAGGACCCTGAATATGTGAATATCTAGTTTAGGTGTCTCACAGTGTTGATAAGATTAAGAAAGTTAAAGGACATGAAAGCTAGTGGAAGAGAAAATGAAGTTACAGATTTGTTTTTTTGGCTTCAGCAAGGTGTGAGGCCTTAAAAAAACTCTTTGTTCTGCTCCATTCCAAAGTGCTGGAAGATTTAGTGTATGAAGAAATTTCTGTCATCATAAAAGTAAATGTACAACCAAAAAAAAAGATTGGGCACAGCTGAAAAAAGCAAATTTCTAGATAGATGTCACATGAAACTATTATGCAATATGTACAGTGATTGAAAAAAGCATTGAGATATTGTGAGTTTGAAAGAATGGGTTCAGAACAAATGTCTATTGAAGACTCATTAGAGGAATGTTTGACATCTCATAGAAGCATGAAATTCTAGAGCGGCTTCAAACTCATAATATGAATCTGGAAGCATGTGTAGAGTTCTTACAACAATTGGAATTAATTGAAAAATTTAATACCTTTGAAATCATCATGGAGATTTACAGTGATGCTAACAGCTTAATTGTATGCAGATATTACAATAAGGTTCATGAAATGAGCAAAAATAAGCATCCAGCCTTTGTGAAATGGAGTTTTAAACATAAAAAGAGGAATCATTTAAAGAGAGTATGCACATATGAAAAGTGAATGGCAAAAGTGGAAAATATAAAACCTCCAGTTGAAAGCATGGAAGTATTTGAGATAAAAACACAGGATAAAAGTAAGATACTGGAAGCGATGTGACGTTGATACCAAGGAATTTTTAGGATAGAATGGGTAGACTGAAATTAAAGAAAAGTAATCTTTAGCTGAAACACTTCAATGGGTCAATAATCAAATGTTTAGGATGCTTTGAAGGCACACCCATCATAGTGGTAAAAAACATCAAAAGCCACGGTCAAGAGTGAATACATTGAAGCTGATAAATTTCATGAAGTTTGTTTTCCTGATTTTTCTTTTGAACCGGGATTTCTTACTAAACTATAAAGGAGGGAGAATCATTGGGACAAAATGTCTTACTATGGTAGAGCACATTGACGAGTGAGGGAAGAGAAAAAAATGAATTAAAAAAAAAAATGTAAATGGGTTTCTGCTAGAGCGAAACTATACTCACACGAGACAGCAAGTGGTTGTCTGCTTTCTTCCTCATCATGGTAACTGAATGTACGGCTTACCTTATGTCCAAGCGTCGACCTGACCTCCTCTACCGACAAGGCTGAATGCTTTGCTCGGAAATTTTCATTCAACTCGACGCTCGACTCTTCTGGTGTACCCATATCTGACTTCCCTCTTAGAACTGAGGCCATATTGAGTGGGTTAAACATAACCCCATCTTTGATACTGGGCGTTATCTCCAATTTAGACCCCAACAAGGCTAGTGGTGGGGACGGGATACCAGCCATTGTCTTGAAGAAATGCGAGCCTACGAGGTGAGTATTTGGCTTAAAGAAAGTAGTAATTTCAAGCCCCAAAAGTTCCTGTTCACATGCTACCCTTGGTGGTATTGACGGCATAAATCAACCCACACATTTTTTTACTTTACGAATGTGTAAGAAAACAAAAAGCAAACAAGAGAAAGAACACAAGAAAATAACTTTTCATAACATGCACAATATTTATATTTATAAATGACAAGTTTTACAATAAGTATTAATATGAGTTACTTCCCTTCGACTGGGCTAAAGTTTTTACTTTTTACTAATAAAATATTTTTTTAACTGAGCTCACAAAAAGCTGAATTATCTTGTCGTTCAAAATGTTCACTGAAAGAGAGTTTAAAGAATCTTGTAAAGCTGAAAATATGTTGATAAACTTTTTGCTTTAAAGAAGTTGGAGAAGTGAATGTTCCGTTTGTTTTCGTTGCTCGTAGTTGAATGTATTGTTCGTAATTGTTTGTACTTTAAGTTTCGTAAGATTCAATAACGTAATTGAATAAGTTTTAGTAAGTTGCAGAAGTTGGTGAGTTGTTGTTTGGTTGAATTTATTTTAGCTTGAATTTCAGTGAAGTTATTTCATGTTAAAGAACTTGAGTTTCTAACTTTGTACTTCGCTGCAGTAATGATACAAGCGTCATGAACTCTGCTAGTTGTAAATTCTCACTGACTGGGTTCGCTCGTACCTTATGTTTTTTAATCATGTGACAGGATCCTGAGAGCATTGTTTTTTAGTCAGGTCAAAAACTAGGTTGACGTTATTCGGACATAGTGGTGAGCAGGTAAATTGTTTTTTTAATATTTGTTAACCACTCAGAAAGCGCCTCACAAAACTCAGTCTGGAGCCTGATATGTTTTGTGTTGCTTATTGAGAACAATGTAGGTGAAGATATACGAGATAATTTTAATATTTATTGTCCAATGAGAAGTACAGGTTTTCAGAAAAATGTATGAAGATGTGATCCGCTTTCTGCACGAAAATCGACGTTGATGAAAAAGTGGTAGCGTAAAGCTAAACTACCCTTGGTGGTTGCTCAGCTGAACAAAAATAGTGGAGCAAGGAATATCAGAAAAAGTCAGGCAATAATGGGTTGGTCAGTCAACTTGAAACCCCCCAAAGCAAGTGGAGGTGGGCAGGCACGGGAACTGTGATTGGTAGCTGGCTTGTTGGTGTTTTGCATAGGTGAGTTACCAAGCTCTATGTAAAGGGATGGAATGAGAACGAGGGCAGTTTTTTTCAGTCTCAGAAGTGGAGACTGTGCCCGTCGCTACGACAGCAGGAGAGAAAGAGACGAAGTCATTTATTTTTTCGTGACACATTCCAACACAGTAGCAGTTGGGATTCACCTAGGATCCTCCACGAAATTGCTACAAAAAAATATAGCATGAAAAAAAACGATGTAATAAATTTTTATCGGCTTAAATATATATATCATTCTTAAGAAGAAACACCAAAGTATTTTTTGATTATTTTAAAAAAATTTTTACTCATTCTTATCAGGTCCGAAATTTTATTTAAAAAGTTGTTTATTTCTGTCATCAAAATTACTTAAAAAAAGTAGCTATCAGCCATTTTTTTTCTAATTTTGTAAACAAGTTAAAATCCTCGTTTATAATTATTCCAAAAATCAATTCTACGTTTTTCAAAATTTATTTGACTAAAATTAGCAAATTTAAAGATTATTTAAAATATTTTGAAAGAAGCTTTTACTTACTTTTTTCGAATAAAAAAATTGTTCGAAATAAAAAGTAGGCGATCTGAACTGTGTTGTCATTTTTCAAGTGCTGAGTGATGCCTGTCATCACATATCGACAGCTAACGTGAGATTCGCGTTATCATACGGATGGTCATACGTGACGTAACGTTTTTTTTTTTTTTTTTTTTACGTGAATCAGCTTATGTACTACCCCGTAATTAGTGGATAATAAAAAACAAAAAATTAGCATTCCAATTTCCTTTATTTTGTTATTTTATTATTACTGGAACTTAAAACATAACTCTGTTGATACTATCTATAGAGATAATAAATACTATAAATAATGAAATCTACGCTTACACTCAAGCCACGTGACGTTTTATAGCTTGTGACCTTCCGTACTTTTTAATGACAAACCATTTAAGCGCTTTATATCAAAACATCATTACATTTCTTCATTAGTGGGTATCATCGGATTGGTCCAAATTATACAATTTTCAAATCCCTAGACAATGACGAGCTAAGAAAGAGAAGTACAAAGGTGGATGGTGCTGTTATTTATTTTTATAATTTTTTAAAAAATTTAATGAAAAAGTTTTAAAATTTCGATTTAAAATTAAACTAAAGAAATGAGAAATAATTATATTAAAGATTAATTTTCCTTGAAAAAAATTTTTGCTTTCAGAAAATATTGTCCATATTCATACGAACAAATAAAAACAAATAAAAGCGTTTGAGATTAAATAGTATATTTGTTTTTATTGAGTTTTTTTGTATGTTACAATTCAGAGCTGATTTTCAGGTAATGGGTTAATTAATTAAAAAAAAAACAAAACATGATTTACATTCTTCAAAGCCTTGTGCTTTAAATATTGTAATCACTAAAAACCAATGGTATGGATTTTTTGAGTTTTTCATAAAATTAGATATAGGGGTGTTAATAAATATAAAAAAAATATTTCTGCCATGACTTTAATAAAAAACATATTCATAATAATTTCGATCATCTGTGAATATTTTCTGAAAGTTTCATTAACATCTGACAATTATTTTTATTTTTGCAAGATTTTCCAAATTAATAGGTATAATAAAAAAAAAAAATAAAAAAATTATCTATGTTATTTAGTATTCCTTATTGCAAAAAAAAGATAAACAAGGTTATTTAAATCAAAATTTAGAATATTCTAAAAAGATGGAAAAATTTTGAAAAATAATTAAAAAAAAATTTGGTCTATCCTCTTCATAAAAACATAAGCATTTTGACGATAAAATTTTGTTTTCATAAATTTTGGCGTCTTTTTCATCAGACTATGCTCTATTTTTTTGCAATTTCGTGGAGGTACATCACCCATATTGTATCAACAATAGAATTTATTTAAATATTTCAAGTAATTTTAATGGTAAAAAAATTGATTTCAAGAAAATTACTATTTGAGGTATTGACTAAAAACCCTCATTTGTGATAGTAAAGATTATTCTATGGTTTAAAAAGAAAATTAAAATCCTGAAACTATTGAAACAAAAAAAGTTTCTAGAATTTTGAAAAAGTTTCATGAGATAATAAGAAGGAATTCAATAGGAACTATAAATCTGGTTTGAATGAACTTTTGAAAGCAGAATGTCTTGTTTTCTTAATTTGATTTGTTAAATTTTACATTGAGAACATGAAATGAGTCAAATTTTATTCTAATTTGTTTTGATGTAAACTGTACATTCAGCAAAAAATAAAAATAAAATAAAAAACAGAAATCCTTACTATCAATAGCGCGTGTTTTATTTTTTTTAAACTTCAAACAAAGAGAAAAGAAAAACTACGTAAGTAGAAAATTTAAATGGTTCTGTCCCTTAGATGGTGCGAATGCATTTTTCGTTTACGAAGGGAAGCAACTCTTGAATTTCTTTTTTGTCAGAAATGCTAGTGGATTCACTCCCTTTTCTTTCTTAATCCTTTGTATTAAATTAAAATTAATCAATAATCGTTCGTTTTTGTTTTTGTTTTGTTTTCAGTATATGTACAAGTCATGTAACGTCAGTTATCTGAACGAGAGACGACTGCCGTGAACGAGGCACGACTGCCCTGTTCCAGCAGGTCCTTTTTCGCGTGACGGCTACTACTTTAAATGTCCCGTAATTTTTTAGAACTTACATACAGTATAACCCGGATATAAGAGAGTTGTCGGGACCGGAGAAGAAGTCTCTTATATCTGGGTCTGGTCTATTTTGTTTAGGTAAGTATGGGCTCTAATTTGGGACCAGAGAAAATCTCTCTTATATCCGGGTCTCTTATATCCGGGTTACACTTATATGAATGAAAAATAAAAATGATTGATTGTCATCAACTCATTAACGGACTCAGTGCATTTCTTGCGTATCTTTTTTTCATTAATAATGGTTACTTCAACTTTCAGTTTCGGATTTTTGCTAAACATAGAATATTCCTTAAAAAAATATAAATAAAATCATTTTATTTATAAAATATCATGATTTTTTTCTACAGGAATATTATAATTTGATTTGTTTTAACAACTGAAAGAAAGCAAACCATTTTTAAACTTATAGGTGTTGTAGTGGGGGCCGTGGCGGTTACGGTTTGTTGAGGGTTCATGGCGTGGCTGTTATGTTGTTGATAGAAGTCAGACGTAGAAGAAACGCAAGGTTCAGATACTCCTGCCCGCCGAGCCCAACTACATAAAAAGGTTGGACTCTGATTAAGTCCAAAGAAGAAGGTAAAGAAAGCAAACAAAACAAGACCGATAATATATGTATATACAAATATATATTAATAACAAGTTACAATACATGGAAACAGTACAAAGGACGAAGTGTGTGTGAATATTCTGTATGTGCGTGCGTGTGTGAATATTCTGTATGTGCGTGTGTGAATATTCTGTGTGTGCATGCGTGTGTGAATATTCTGCTTAGCGTGTTTCCACGCTATCCTTTGTTAGCGACTACATTTCGATGTTGATAGCTGAAAATTCTCTAGGAATAAGAGAAATTTACCTCGAGGTGTTGGTGCACAGGCCTGAAGGAAAAAAAAAGATAGAGGCGAAGGGTCATTGGCTGTTTATAGCCAGGAAAGAGAGACCCCTGGTGAAAGGGTTAACGGAGTGAAAGGAGGAGTTAACTCCGACAGTGTTACATTTACAAAATCCAATTAATTAATCATTAAATTTACTGACTTTAAGACAAATACTGGATTTTTAAGAGATTTTTAAATTTGTTGTTTCCATTTTTCATCCATAACAGCCGTTTGATGAGTGACGAGTAAACATACTAACGTTTTAAAAATGTAAAAAAAATTTGCATACGTAAATTCATTTTTGTTTTAATATGGATCAGCTTTAAGATATCTCTAAAACAAAACCAAAATTTAACTTCAAAGAAGACTTTTTAGTTATTTAAAATGTGTTTTTCATGTTTTTAAGAAGTTCATGGTGGCACCTAATTTTAACACGTCTAAAACAAAACTGTTCTTTTTTAATCATCTTAAACGATTTTTTTTAACCTTTCATTTGTATGACTGATGCTAACTTCAAGGAGAATCTCTCACTGTATCTTTTTGATCTCACATTTTCCACTGACATGAAGTGGAAGGTTTAAATTAAATCAGTTGCTAAATCTGCTGCTAGGAAAACCAATTCACTATGTCGTGCTTGACAATTTTTCCCGCCAGTATCTATCTTGTACATTTGTAAGTCTACAATTTGCCTATACATCGAATATTCTTGCTACATCTAGTCTGCTGCTTTTTCTATGTGTCTAAAGGTTATTTACAAATTCCAAAGAATTGCCAACATTATCGATCCTGACCTGGCATCTCTGCTTCGGACACTTTCCCATTGCCATAATATAGTTCTTTGTAATGCTTCCATAAATATTTTCATGGCAATTATTCTGATGAACTTTCTTCATTGGTGTCTAGGCTGCATGAATTTAAACACAATATTGGCAGCCATATTCTCATTTCACTGTTGAAATGGTTAGCTGTAATTATAATTTCTATGCTAATAGTTTCTTCACTCACACTTTTTGCTTGCTAAACCTTTTCCGGTTTAGTGCTTCTGGTTTTCATGTGAACTATGAACTTCTAAAATTTAGATGCAATATTAATTGCTGTCATCTGTCTCCTTGAACACGTTTCTTTTATTGTCCTCTCCGTTTCTTTTATTGTCCTCTCCGTTTCTTTTATTCTCCTCTTTGTTTCTTTTCTTGTCCTCTCTATTTCTTTTATTGTCCTCTCTGTTTCTTTTTTTGTCCTCTCTGTTTCTTTTCTTGTCCTCTCTGTTTCTTTTCTTGTCCTCTCTGTTTCTTTTCTTGTCCTCTCTGTTTCTTTTCTTTTCTTATCCTCTTCGTTGTTTTTTTTATTGCCTGTTTCTCTGTTTATTTTTTATTTCCTCCATTGTTTCTTTTATTGTCCTCTGTCCTTTTTTTTTTTTTTTTCGTCTGTTTTTTTCTTGTCCTGTTTTTTTATTGTCCTGTTTCTTTTAAAAAAAATTTTCGTTTCTTTTCTTTTATTGTCCTCTCCGTTTCTTTTATTCTTCTCTTTGTTTCTTTTCTTGTCCTCTCTATTTCTTTTATTGTCCTCTTTGTTTCTTTTATTGCTCTCTTTGTTTCTTTTATTGTCTCTCTATTTCTTTTCTTGTCCTCTCTGTTTTTTTGTCCTCTCTGTTTCTTTTCTTGTCCTCTCTGTTTCTCTTATTGTCCTCTCTGTTTCTTTCACTCTTAGTAACCCCATACTTCCTAGTGGCTTTTATTACTCCGCTCTGAGTGAAATGATTAAAAAACAAATGTATTTTATTTAAAATAATATTATTATTATTTTTTATGACATTATTCCTGACCTCAAATTGAACTTATAACAAGTTCCAGTTAGTTTTTTTCTAACCTAAACAAATTGTATCTTATGACTTTTCTTCCATGATTTTTCCAATGACTTTTTCTGGTCACTGTTCTAAATGCTTATGCTATTGTAAATAGAACCAAAGAAAAATAGTCAATTTGAATTTAAAATGACATTCGTAATTTGTCAGATTCACAATTAATATAGTACATATAATTGTGGCAAAATTTAAATTGCCATTTATTAACATTTTCATAACAGATTTGTGAACATGTTATGGAGTGTATAAATTGAATTGCTGAAGATATATATTTCCATATGAAATAGCCTTATTATTTAAAATATTTGTAGAAATAGACACGTTAACTGGGGCAAAAGATGGTTTGTCAATTTTAATGCCTCTCAAACTAAACTTTTCTCCATTAATCATTGAGAGATGCCTTCTATCAATATGGCTGATGCTAACCTCCAGGAAAGTTAATTGTGGTGTCTTCTTAATGTTCTCAGCTGACATGAAGTAGAAAAATTATATTGAATCCATTGTGAGGTCAGTTTCTAAGAAAATTAGTTCACCGTGTCTTGCTAGACAGTTTTTCTATCCAGAATCGTTCTTACATATCTATAAGTATACCATTTGCCCTTGCCTCGAATATTACTATCACATATGGTTTGGTGCTCCTGATTTATATTTAAAAATTCTTGATAAAATCCAAAGAAGAATCAGTAATATTATTGGTCCTGATCTGTAATGTTCAACTTCAGTACTTACCCACTGCTGTAAGGTTGCTTCTCTCTGCCTTTTCTATAAATACATTTATGGTAATTGTTTGAATGAACTCTTCACTATTGTACCTAAACTTTTTAAATTTAATCACAGTAATAGACTGGTATCGAGATCTCTTCAATTCAGAGTTAAGCTGGTTAAAAGTAACCATAAATTTTATGCTAACAGTTTCTTTTCTCACACTTCTTATATGTGGATACATGCTTTCTAGCCAACTTTTATCTGCAAAAATTTAAATGCAATGTCACTTGATTCCTACTGTCCTCTTGATTACTCTTTCTGTTTACCGCTCATTATTAATGTTTCTGTTCCTAATTCTTCCACCTCATGTAACCCCTTGGGTCTCAGTGGCTTTATTGCCTTGCACGGGGTGATACTAATTAAAAAAATATCTGATAATACAATTTACAGGAGAAATGTAAATACAAGCATATTGATTTAAATAAACTGCTCTGTTGTTTCAGTTGTTGGGACGTCATTTGGCTTCTACCTATTTCGTATTTATTTTAAGGTCTGAAGAATCACTTCACAAAGATTTGTACAGATGAACGGGCATATTTTTTTGCATGTCAACAGCCTGTTGCTGAAGTCAGACTTTTAGGATTTCTAAAAATACAAACTCGAAGGCTTTTGATTTTACACAACAAAACAAATTGTTTGAAAATTCCCTTTTTTACTGGTGATCTGTTTTTTTTTTACTATGATTTCAAATATTTAATAATTATTTTAGATTTTCTTTTGGGCGCATTTTTTCATGGAAACTGCTATTTTCATATATATGAATTTCTCAAATAGTGTAAACAAACTTTACTGAATGTATAAAATCATTTTCAGAACACTGCTAAGTCCTCTGTTGACCTTTAAACTATCTCACCCACGCACATATCTATCACACACACTTGTTTCACATACACACACAAACAAGCATATTCTTCTTATAACTAGTTTTAATGTTTTTTTCATTTTATTACAATTGCATACACATAATTCCTTTTGTTAATAACATCCATTGTCGTTTGTTTTATTGTCATTTTTTATATTTTTACCTGGACTCATATTGAGTCCACCAATATTGTTTGTGGGATAAATGTTCCAGGAGCCTATAAATATTTATTATACAATGTATACACATTTGTAACCAAAGGTGATTCCAACAACATAATGGTGACTTATTTTACCCAAATATACTATTATCCTGAAACAAGAGATTTGATGTTCTCTTTTCTCTTCTCTGAAAAATCCTTTTAATTTGAGAAAAGATGTCTTTAATAATATCGTGCAACAATATAGAAACTATCTCACTTTGTTGGCTATTGTGGCATGTGGGGGCTTCCTTGCTTTGTTCGATTCAACAGTAGCAGCAACAGAATTAATCGATAGTCCCAGAAGTCACAAAAGCCATGATTGAGCCTTATCAAGCCACTTTTTCACTTATTCCTTTCTGTGGCATCTTAAAGTCCAGCTTAAAGGGCTACTCACAACCCTTGCCGCAGAAGATACTTGGCAGTTTGACTTCAGATTTCTCATTCCTTGTGGAAACAAGCAGAGAAATCTTCCTTTGAGACACCTAGCCAAAAGGAAAAACTATGCCGCAGAAAACTTATACCAGTCCTAGCAGTTTCAAACTACGATTTTTCCTTTCCCGAAGGAAACAAGCAAAGAAATCTCTCTCAACAAAACATCTACTCAAGAAAAATTTTTTTCTCTCCACAAAATATCACTATTTTCCACTCTCTCTTTTAACCACAAATAAATGATGTTAAGCATTTATTTCATCCTTGGGATTTTATTCATTCCACTCTCACTGCCAAGCACACACACACACACACACACACACACACACACACACACACACACACACACACACACACACACACACTCTCACGCACGTACACATAACCAGGAAAAATTCCTACAACAACTCTGTAATGTAACTAACCTAGCTTACTGTTGTACCAGAACATTACCTATTCTATTGTAACAGACTCTCCCACACATAATAATTAGTAGTAGTAGTAGTAGCGGTCTCCAGTTGGGCTCAGTGGAGTTGAGTGAGTTAGTCGATGTCGGACATTGAAGTATCAATCCATCACAACTAGATTGCTGCGCCATTAACTATTATTTTCAAGTTCCTAACGTTTTGTACGTCGAACCTAATTTAGGACGACTTAGTGAAATACAAGCCTCCACTGTGAAAACTACTTTACAACACATTTGGCGATGAAGGATTCGTTTCTCATACGTGAAAAGAAAAAGTTTTCGTTCGCTCTATAACAACACATTGGCGACCAGAATTCGAAATTCATACGGAAAAAAAATTGAAAGAAAAAAAAAATTCGTTTCGCCATATACAACACTTGGCGACGAACGTATTTTGGATTCATACGGAAAAAAAAGAACACTTGACGACGTGGATTCGTAACTCATACAGAAGAAAGAAAAAAAAATTCACCCACCATAACAAACGTGGCGTACATGGGATTCGGATTCATATAGTGAAAAAAAAAAAATTCTCTCGCCACATTTAGTGACGAAATTCGTTTTTCATACGGAGGAAAAAGAAAAAAAATTGCTCGTCAAATCTTCGGCGACATCTCGGATTCACATTAAAAAAAAAAAAAAAAGAAACTTGGAAAAGTTTTTACAAAGACAAGACGTCAACTTAGTGACGAAAAGATCAGTCGTATTCTCAAATGAGAAAATAATTTTTTTTTCTCGATAAGATAGTTTGCTCAAATAGGTCACGAATTACAAATTCGTTTTGGACCCCCCTCTACAATATTTAAGCATTGTGTAAACTTTTTGCGAAGATGGAAGAATGCAAAAATATATTCTAGGAATTTTTTAACTTTCAGACGGAACAACAAATGACAATATAAGAGCAATAGAGAACATTCCAAATGCAACTATAGGAGGAAACTTTTAATAGACAAATGCAGTTTCAACGAGACATGGAACTGATGCATAAGGAGTTTCAAAACAAAATTCTGGAAATAACTGAGAAGAGGAAAGAGAAAAATCTACGAAATGATTCTTTCCCAGAGAATACAATATGGAATTCGATTGAAATATTCACGTACAGTCCAGATGAAGAGATTTATTTTTTGAAGAGTATTTAAAAAAATATACGGACGTGTATAACGAGGACTGCCACACGTGGTCTGAAGGAAAGAAGGTTAGACTTCTTTTAAGCAAGTTAGGAACTGCTGAGCATAACAAATTGGTAAACTACATTTTACCGAAAAAAACTAGCGAGTTAACTTTTACCGAGGCGGTAAATGTATTAAGTGAATTATTTAGTAAAAAGACATCTTTGTTTCACAAGAGGTGGAAATGTTTGAAACTGATGAAAGAGGATGAACAAGACTTCATAACGTATGCAGCTAATGTGAACAAGCATTGTGAAGAATTCAATCTAGCAGAGTTAGGCGCTGACAACTTTAAGTGCTTAGTATTTGTTCAAGGTCTAGTATCAGAAAGAGACGCAGAATTGAGGAAATTGGTACTTTCAAAATTGGAAAACCAACAAAGTATTACGATACAGAGTTTGGCAGAAGACTGCACAAGATATGTTAGCGTAAAGAAAGTCTCGAAAAAGATAGAACCATCTGGCGTTTCGCATCTAAGAAAAATACACTACAAAAAAGAAAGTCAGTCTACCATAAAGAATTCTAAAATTGCGAATTATCAAACAAAAAGTGAAATACCAGAGAAAAATAAACAAAAACTCCTGAAGCCATGTTTTGCTTGCGGTGAACTACACTGGTACAGATATTGCAATTTTAGGAATAAAAAATGTTTCAACTGTGAAAGAGTGGGGCATAAAAGCTCGCACTGCAGGTCAAAAAATAAAGACAATAAAATAAGAAAATTAAAGTCCGACGAAGTGAACGACGGAATAACCAGAAAATTTGTTACCGCCGAAATAAGTAATAAAAAGATAAAAATGCAACTCGACACTGGTTCCGACCTATCTCTCATAAATTTGAATACGTGGAAGAAGTTGGGAAAACCAACTTTAATGAAAAGAAATAAAATCGTGAGGTCAGTGACGGGAGAAAAAAAAATACAATTTATTGGAGAATTTGTTACAAACGTCACGGTAACTAAAAAGAAACGCGAAAAGCTAAACTATTTGTCATAAAAAAAATACCACGAACTTACTTGGTACGGATTGGATAACAGAATTTCAATTATGGGATTTACCAATAAATTCTTTCTGTTACAAGGTAGATTTTTTAAACTATGAAGCCCAAAAATTAGTAAAAAAAACTTAAGGGAACTTTTCCTACTGTTTTTTCTCCAGGTTTGGGAACGTGTACGAAGATGGGGGCAAAATTACAGCAAAAACAAAACGCTCAGGCGATATTCAAAAAGAAACGGAATGTGCTGTTTGCTTCAATTGAACAGATAGATAAAGAATTGGACAGATGAGAGAAAACCGGTGTATTTTAAAAAGTTGAGTGAGTAACACCGACAATATACGTAAAAACAAGCTCCAGAAAGTAAAAATGAAGCCGACACCGAAAAAAACTGAGGAACGAGTTACCCGCAGCCAAGGACATACAGTATTATTAAATGATTTAAGTCAACAAGAGCCTACAGAAACTATGAGTCCATCTTTAAGAAGTCCAAAGCGGAAGGTTGTTTCTGGTAACACTATGGAGATAAAAAATGAATAAATAAATAAAATAAAAAAGCGGATTGGCTATATGAGGTACTTGGTGAAAGGGGAAAAACTCACGTGCAGTAAACAGATCAATCGAGGTTTTTCAGACATGGTTGACAGCGGTAGATGAAAAAAAAAACAAAAAAAAAAAAAAAAAAACGCCGATGGAGGTGATTTTCAATAAGTTTGATCTAACAACCCCTGCAAATAATTTTACCTAAGGTACGCCGATCCAGAAGAAAAAAAAGGCAACTGATCATGTAAAAGTGAATAAAAAAACGAAGGAGATACGCTACGATGTTGTTAAAAAAAAAAAAAAAATTGTTGTTTTTTCTTCATATTTTCTGTAAAAAAATGAAAAATAAATAAATAAAACTTTTTACTCCTACGGAGTAAAGTTTTAGTGGGGATGTTAAACCAGAACATTACCTATTCTATTGTAATAGACTCTCCCACACATAATAAGTAGTAGTAGTAGTAGTAGTAGTAGTAGTAGTAGCGGTCGCCAGTTGGGCTCAGTGGAGTTGAGTGAGTCAGTCGATGTCGGACATTGAAGTATCAATCCACCACAACTAGATTACTGCGTCATTAACTATTATTTTCAAATTCCTAACGTTTTGTACGTCGAACCTAATTTAGGACGACTTAGTGAAATACAAGTCTCCACTGTGAAAACTACTTTACACTTACCCATAATCTGAAGTCTGTATCATTTGGTCACTGATAGTAATTAGTATGCTGTTGCTACAACATTACAGCAAGTAATAGAGGGTATACTCATTTTTATTGGTTTCTTTTCCATAAAGTCGGCACAAACTCAGGCACCTTTTCATAGAGAGTTACTAGCAATTGGTTTCATAGTACTTTATGAGAAATAAGATATTATATGATTATCTACCCTTGTTTTAAGTTGAGTGAATCAGCTTACAGCTGTTGATTAGCACTTTTCTACCTTTTTGAACAACTCTTTACAGAATTGTGTACATAGTGTACAACCTGATAGATCTAAGTTAGCCATTTAAAAAAAAATGTTGTTTAAAAGGCTATGCTCTGCATTTAGTGACCCATTTAACTTTTAAAAATGAAAATTTTAACGTTGCAAGAGAATTGTTGACCAAAAGATTTTCAGACGTACCATACATATTTATGATGAAATATTTAAACAGACATTGATAATTCAACCTAAATACAATGCTGAATATAAATTCAGCATTGTATTTAGGTTGAATGTAAAACAATATTTAGCAGAAGATTGTGCTGATTTGTCCGAACCTAAAACTTCCTCTGGGTTGGATTTTTTTTTTAAGGTAAAATGCCAGGTTTGAAACTGGTCAGCCATGTCATATAACAAAGGTGTTAGATACCTTGATTATGAGCGGGATAATAATTCGGACACCTGTAGTCAGTTTTTAAAGCATGTTTATTCACTGGCTTCGTTGTTGCTTCCAACAACATAAAAAGAAAAGTTTTTGTTTAGGACTATTATCATAACATCCTTCTATCACTACAATAGAAGAAGAATGAAGAAGACAAAATGAGAAAAAGTTCATGGAGATAGGTTTCTCTGAAGAATCAAATAGAATGATGATTGTCTTCCTCTTAGTCTTGTACGATGAGACTGATGAGTTTCAAGATCCCGATCTGTCTATTCAGAATATCAATCATGATGGGTTGATACATCCTCTACTGGGACGATGCTTTCGTCGTTGGTATCTGAGTTAATAAGAACTCTATCTTTTGTCTTGAGTAGATGATGTTGATTATATCTAATTTCGACGTCTTTATCAGTCTTTACCAAATAGGAACAGGGATACTTTTGCTTGTTAAGCACTTTTCTTTTTATTTCCCATTTTTGATCTGAGTGTATCCGTACTATATCACAAGAGTTGTGAATTTTCTTATTGCTGGCAATACGCATCAAAATTGTCATGTTGGTAAAATTCGAAAATTAGCCTACGATATACAACGAAAAATTTACGATTGTGATATAATGGAATATGTGTACACCTGTGTTCCCCCGCACTGGAATATGATTGGCTGGTGTCCGTCATAAATACCGACGGACGTGTAGGAGAGTCGTGAGCCTTAGTCTGAGAACTAAGTCTATAATGACTACGCCATTGATCTACATTTCTTACTTGCGACTACGACGCGTACTAGTCGATTACTGCTACCGTATTCTACTTGGTTATAGTAGCCAAAACCACTTAGCTACTTCGTTCAAATATATCCCTTTCCGGGGCATATCAGATTGTAATTTACATTCGCACACCTTTCATCTCAAACATGTTAACCCATAAAACTGCAAAGATTGAAAATTACTTCACTAGTTAAAATACTTTTTTTAATTAAAATTTAATCATCGCGTACAACCAGAGCTGTGACTAGGCTCCCCGAAAACCAGAATGAAGATACAGTTAATTTATAAAGTCTTTTCTAAAATGTAATATTCAAAGTTCTTTCCCCCGACACCATAAAATCTCTCGCCAATGTATGACGTCTTTCATTTTGGGCCCAAACATTTCACTTCATATAGAAGGTAGGCATATATAGAATATATATATATTAAACTCTTGTTCTGATAAAGAAAATTCTTGTGTTTAACTAAATTGGTCAGATGCCTAAAATTCACCAAATTATCTTCAGTACTGTGGGTGTGAGGAAGTCAACCCCTTCCAATTATTAAACAAAGTGGAGGCAGGCTAAGTTTTAGTCCATTCTTTCTCTACCTGAAACTTATCATACCATACATTTCCAATTTTAAAATACCTTTTTACAACGCCACTAAAAATCATTTCCAATGGTTTCAAACTTACAGTTTATCAAAACCAACATGTTTGCTATTGCTCTGAAAGTTTCAACATTGCTTTTACTTTTGTTAATGTATCAGAACAACTGCACAACATTTCAATAGTAAGCCTTTCTTAACATGAATATTTTTTATTTGTATACTTTTCATAATCTAAGCAAAACATTGGACAAATTCATGTTGAAATAGATTCTTGATAATTTTAAAATCTGACGCGCATCCACATATTCGATTAAAATCAAATCTTTGAGACATTGATTAGTAGGATTTAAAAAAAATCCTAGTCTATATTTGGAAGAGGGATACTATTTTCTTGATTCATACACCGTTCTATTAATTTGATATATATATTCCGTGATGCTTAAAATGGATTATATCTCTGTCTAGATTTTGATTTATCTGGAAAATATTCGAGAACTATGCAAACTGGAGTATTTATTTCGGATAAAACCAGAAAAGTGAAGTAATCTATTTTTGCCTTTATTTTTTTATTTATTTTTATTTATTTATTTTTACCTTTATTTGATTAATTATAAATTACATATGTTGATATGAAAGAATATTCATTTTACATAGGCTGAAATTCATATGGTATATTTATATGAACATAGGCTGAAAATTATCAACATTGGTTGGCTAACATGAATTTCAAGGAGAAAACATTGACTTTCATAATAAAATCTGACCGTACCAATATTTATTCACCTGATTTAAAATATCAAAAGTTCATTTCAGTTAATAAAGATTTTTTGTTTCATTTCCCATGGTAGCAAAAATTCTATTAAAAATAATTTTATAGATCAATAATTTCTGAAATAAAAATCCCAAAATGAAAAGTAAAAAAAAAAAAATTAAATAATAAAACAGTCATATTTGTAATATGGCAAGAGGCACGGTGAAATAATGGATAGCGGCTTGGAGCCAAATTCAAATTCCAGTTGAATCAGTTAAGTTCACTTACGTGCTAATACCTTTGGGAAAGGTATGAATGCTCTTCTTCTCCCCCACCCCAGCTATGGGTAAACAGCAGGGCAGATCGGGTTCTATAGCCTTGGATGGCAACTGGTCTACCGCAGAAAGAAATGACAAACTACTGCGGGAAAAAAATCTGCCTCGTCAGTCATGTATCGAAAGATGCATGATTGCCTAAGCGTGTATCATGCATGGCACATAACTGACTGACGTGTTTATTAAAAAGACAGAGATCAGCAACAGGTATCAGGTAGTCTGGAAGTTCAAAGTATCTGGATACCAACAAGATCTTTGAACCCAGCCAAGTTGTCTGGCGGAAGGCAGGTAACAACTGTTTCCATTAAATAACCCTTGCATGATTAGATGGATAAGTTTCAATGCTTTTTTAAATTGTAAAAGTTAAAGGAGGTTTAATTTCGCTACTCAAATGTATGTAATGCCAGTCATCAAGGATAAGTTATTCTTCGGCTTACACAGTAAACAAAGTTCCGAGATATTTGATGCCCAAACTTAAAGCATGTCAGAAACGTATATTTAAAACAATAAGTTTAAATACGTTAGTTTTTTGTTTGTATTTTTAAAACATCAGTTGAACATCAAGAAAACGAAAACAAATTTGAAATGAATTAAACATTTATGATGTGAAAAGTTGAAATAGCAATCAAATATTTTTTATCTCCTTTAAATGTGCAATTATAATGACTTTAAAAACATTTCAGATCCATTATTGCATAGGGAGCTTAGCTTATTTCTGAATACGGAGATGCCAGTTCAGGATCTCTAAAACCAGACATAGTTCAGATACAATAGATACTTTGGTGTTGTGCATTCTTCAAAAATCAATGGAATTGTGGCCTAATTTGGACTGTAAAGAGATTCTTTCCTTTTTTTCCAAAATAATTAAGATCATTTATTATGCTTCATTTTTACCTACTTGAAAAAATTACAATCAACAATAAAAGTTATCAGCAAGGATTTTATTTAATTGTTGTGTATAAAAATTTCCTAATTTTTAATCATATCCAGAGATGAGAGATTAAAAGAAAGTCTTAAAAATGAGTTATCTGTCTACAATGATTTTGTCAGGTAAAATTATTTCCCTCTTTAGAAAAAGAAGTTCGGACATGAAAAAGGAATATTTTGGAAAATATAAATTGATACATTATTTTCAGACATAATCCTGGAATCTGTCGGAAGAAGGGATGGTGTCTACATGTGATAATATTTTTTATTTTAAAATAAATCAAAGGCACTAAATTTTTATGTGTTTTTTTTCTTTTCTTTTTTAAGTCTCTTTCTCTTTTTTTTTAATTCCGTGACATCTTCCCTGTCATACCAAAGGGTATTTTTTGATGGGTGGAAAGCATCAAAAGTCACGGTCTTTTAGGAATTGATATGTTAAGAGTGGATGCATCGAAGCTGATAAATTCCATGAATTCTAGAAGCCGATACTGGATTATTAAAGTGATACGAGACAAGAATTCGGCTTAAAGAAAGCAATCAACCAATGTATTTTCAAGCCCGAAAAGTTCATGTTTACATGTTACCTTTGGTGGTTGCTAAGCTGAAAATGTGTAGGAACAAGGAATATTAGAAAACGTTTCAAGAAGTCACCACAATGAAAATCCTATTGGATTAAAAAAGATGGACGTTTAGAGTAAAAATTCAAATCACATTTTCCAAAAAAGCCATCGAAAATGTTTTAGAGTTGATTAAAAATATAATTGCATATGAGGACAATATTGGCATTAGTGCTTGCAGTAAAGAAGTGCTAAAAAGCAAAACGGAGCAAGTTTGAGAAAATTAAATAGGACTGTATGACAATTAATCGTGATAAATGGAAGTTTAATTGGGAAAATCATGCTTGTGATATCAAATATCCAAAGATGGTATATTGACGGATGATAAACTCATAAGATATGAGAGATAGCTGCACCCAGAAATAAGAAAGAGTCAGAATCTTTTTCGGGATTAA
The DNA here is from genome assembly GCA_903632075.3 of Acanthosepion pharaonis. Lineage (NCBI taxonomy): Eukaryota > Metazoa > Mollusca > Cephalopoda > Sepiida > Sepiidae > Acanthosepion > Acanthosepion pharaonis. The sequence goes on from CAHIKZ030001399.1 coordinate 597,026, forward strand.
CCAATTCCTATAACAGATATCTACCGCGATATAGTGACCTTGTGGAACGATTTAACAAAATAAGGAAGAAGAATACCGAATTTCAATGGACAAAAAGACAGGAGGTTGCTTTCGAGAAATTAAAAAAAAAATAAAACACTCGTAAAATCTTCGACTCAGCGAAAAAATTGACGTTAACTACTGATGTCAGTGTCTGTGCTATAGCCACAGTGTTTTGTCACAGGGGGATCACGCTGTAATGTACTTATCCAGAAAACTAACATTGACGGAGGCGAATTATTTGAATATTGACAAGGACAAGGCAATAGCGATTGTATGGAGCTAGATTTCTTTTGCTGGGATGGACATTTCAATTGAAATATAATCCTAAGCCTTTGGAATTTATATTGAACCTCAGAAGAGAGTTGTTCCCAAATCTCACATCTGCAAGGATATTAAAATGGACGATTGGGTTGATGCCGTTTGACTTTGACATTGTATATATTAAATGAAATACTATTCCGTATGTGGATGCATTATCTTGGTTAAAGTTTGGGAGTGGAAATATTGAGGAAAGGTTTTTGTACTAGATAGAAACGGATGTATTATCCTTAAAAGGGAAATAGGCAGGAACCAGTTTTGAATAGAATTATGGATAGAAATAAGAGAGAAATCATGAAAGAATTGCTCTATGATCGAGAGAGCTTTTAAAGAGTCAAGACACAACGATAAAAAAAGAAATTATGTGTAATGAAGATATCATAGTACCTCCACAGTCTCCGAGAAAAGAATTAATTAAAGCCGTGCACAACGATATACATGGAGGTATATTGGTTACGCAAATGTGTTTAAAGTAGTAAGCATGGTGGCCAGGCTATTCAAGAGGGTGGAAGAACATGGCAAAAAAAAAAAAAAAAAAAAAAAATCCCAAAGTGTGCAGAAATAAAGAAATTTAGGCAAACTAAAATTCACTCCTGGTCAAAAGAAATGGATCCCTGGACGCAAGTACATGCGGGTCATGCCACCATTGAAGCTATGTAGCATGAGTGTTGTTCTCTTGACGGTGGTCCAAACAGAATGTTCGTCAGTGCCGCTTGGCCGGTAGTTACATTGTTTTTCCTTCATCGGTTTTTTTTACCAGTGATCACTTTATTCATCTCATCTTTTCAGTGGGCCTCTCTTCCCGACATGCTCCCCCTCCCATGACCACAAGGCCTATGAATTGTGTTCATAGGACGGGTAATCATGTGTCGGTCCTCGCGTTTGTGGGGATAATAATCTAGGTGGTTGGGATACATTTGTACTACGCTGTAGACCCTGATTTGTTGGCGGTTATACAATTGTGGGTTGACTTTCGTCCACTTCCATATTGTTCAAGATACCTTTGTCGCATTCCGGTTCGTCTATTTCCATACTCTCCGGTGCGGTGTATGGTGGTTCGTCATCGATGTGTAGACTTCGTGGAGGCGGTTGTAATGTCTGGTAGTCTGACATATCTACGACCGGTAATATCTTCCGAGGGAATCGACGGTTACGCAGTGAAACTCGGTTGCTACCGACCATGAGCACTTGTCACTTGTTGCCCAATGTTTCCACAACCTCCCTGTTTTTATCCATTGTCGTGGATATAGCCCATCTTGATTCTGCATCTGCACATGTTCACCAGCCTGGGGTTCTCTGAATGACATGCGCGTTTTGGCTTCAGCAGGTGTTTTTTTTTGCCATTGCTGTTTTTCTTAATCTCTCTCTGTTGTCTATGTACTTTGTACTTCTCACTAAGTATAGGGAAGTGATCTCTTATTGCACGGCCGTACATCTCCGCTGATGACATCCCAATGTCCTGATTGGGTGTGTTCTGATGTGTTAGTATGGCCCGTGCCGCACGATCGTAGCATAGGCGACCACATCGGTCAGTACAATCCCTCAAAGTTCGTTTGGCAGTTTTGCCGTCAGTTCTGCTCTCGTCCATTACTCTGAGGGTAATGTACTGATGATATGAGTTTCTTTATTCCCTAATCCTTAAGGAACGAATTGTATTCTTGAGAGTCAAATGGCATTCCTCCATCCGACGATATCTCCTCCGGTGCACCAAACGTAAAAAAAAAACAACTTCGTAAGGCCTGGCATATTGTTTTAGCTTTCCCCGATGTTAATTAGGGCTAATTCCAGTGAGAAAAAGAGCACCATGACGCAATCCACTCAGCCAGAAATATTTATTTTATATATTTTATGGCATTTGCTCCGGAAGCTTCAGTACGAATATTTCAGAGTGTTTAGATGTAAATCTGAGGACAGTGCAGAAGATTCCGAAAGAGTTGAATGAATCTAATTGTGATTAAAAGGCACAGCAGTTCAGAAAATTCACTCTGATTGTTCTGATAAGAAAAGAACATCAGACTCGACACGGAGGCCTACTTCAAGAAGTAGTGCTGCCCTGAATCAAGATTGTGGCTGCTGGAAGGTCAAAAGACCTGTTATTCTTTTGACGCCACGATTAATGAATACACTTTCTACTCCCTCAGGAATGTTTATTTATAATAATATAAAAGTATATGATCCAAGTACAATGCGATATTTATCATTTACTATTTTATGAAAAAATATATTTAAAACGAAATATTTTTATTAAAAAATTTAAAAAAATAGAATATATATATATATATATATATATATATATATATATATATATATATATATATATATATGCAGCTCAAGGCCTTTTTACGTGGGGTTTTCCGAACCCATAGGCTTGGGCAAAAATTACTCATAGACCCTTTATACACGGGGTTGGGTTGCTCTCTATCTCCTCAGACGATACTCTGCCGTTTGACATAGTTTCGTCTGAGTTCCTCTCGCTCGGAGGCAGAGAGGTCGACAAGAGAGATACTGTTGGTCATGTGGACTAAAAATGCATCGATATAGTTTACAATGGAGAGAGAAATCAATAGAAAAACTAGCATTGATGGATGTTCTAATATCTTTATCAGAACCTGGGTTCAAGATATCCCTTTATCGCAAGCCAACATTCACCGAACTATACCTCAACTTTGACTCCCAATAAAGTAACCTACAATATCGTGTAAAAGTCATGTGGTGATCCAGAGACATATGGACAAGAAATGGTCAGTATAAACAGTAGCCTAAAGCGTAATAACTACCCTGGGTAGATGACAAAATCCCCCATAAACTGGGAAAGAAGTGTACAAAATGTTAACAACACCCAGAAAACTATCTCGGTGTGCCTACGTTATGTAAACGGTTTATCGGGAAAGGTATAAAGGATCTGTGGTCTGTATATCATTAGAGCAACCTTCAGGTGTGGTTCAACACTACGTAAACACCTCTTCCGAGTAAGACTACCTATAAAGGAGAACAAGATTAAGGACTGTGCGCAACATCATCCCGTGTAGTTGTAGACATCTTTGAAACAAAGATGGGCCTGACTTTGGTTTCTCTTGCTGGATTCCATTGAATTCCATGTAGAGCACATGGCCCAAAGCAGGATGAAGAGATTGCCTATTACAAACTGCATTTTTGCCACTATACTTTTTATTTTAATTGTTTATTTTACTATTGTTCATCCAATGCAAGTCCCAAGAGCCACTCAATGAAAAGGGTTACTCAAGTTGTTAAAAAGATGTACAAGGAAAAAACTAAAGATGCATATTACGAAGATATGTACTACAGATAAGAGTTAAGCCCTAATTTTAAGAAGTTAAGAGGTTTGTTATCAGGGAAGCATCCTCTCAGGACCCCTTTCCATAATGCAAATTCTGGGGACGAAGCTGTTTGTGTAGACCCTCCTCATTACGAATGGAATATAGAGAGAGGATGTTGATTCAGTGTGCATGAATTGACTCCTCTTCATTGCCTTCATATTCCATTGGTTAGGAAGAAGTTCCATATTTTTGAGGTGGAAGGCATTGAGATGCCACTCTTGTCTAAATTAGAATTTCCATGCCTTGTGTCTGTGAAGCAGTGTGGCTGTGCAGATTATAGCCTTTTTGAAAGGACATCATAAGTTTTTATCTGATACACTGATGAAAGATAAAAATATAAAGCAGTATTAAATATTGTTACAATCATCGGTTTGTTTCAGATTTTTAAAAAATCCTTAGATTTTAATTTTTTTTTCACTATTTTTGATTGTGGACAAGATATTTAAGATGTGTGAATTATGGATAAACAAAAGCTGTTTGCTGTAGATAGAAAAAAAACTTAAAACATTTATTTCAAGAAATTTTTTCTTCCATTATGCAGATGAAAAGACCAATATTGTAAATGCTTGTAAAAACCAATTCATGTTAATATGCTTGCAACCATGGTTGCTGCTGTTGCCAAGAGTTGTTTCAATTTACTCTCTCTTCCAAGTCACTCTTTATACCTTCTTCCATTTTCTCAAGCCAAATTTACATTTCTCAGTTTTTAGAAAATGCTGTACTGGTTTCTCTGCCAACAAACAATATTTCAGAGGTCAAACCAGGAACATTTCTTTATGATATAAAAAAGCGGTGTCTTATTTCCTTTGGAGACATAGCAAGCTTCAGTTAGCTTTTAATGAACTGATATGGAAACAAAAAAATATAAACAATTTTATTACAAAGATATTTTCTAAACATTTTAATCAATTTTTATATTTTAAATGTGTATGTACACATTGAGGAGTTGCTAAGAAACCCGAAGCATGGTGTACTAATGAAAATTGGCTTGGATTGAGGAATTGGATAGCCGAATTAAAATTCAAGTTCATTACATCCATTTATGTGCTAATACTCTTGGGAAAGGTATGAATCCATCTCAAGTGCTAGCTATGGTAAATAGCAGAACAGTTTGGACCCTATGGCATTGATTGGCAACATGTCTAGGAGAAACAATACTCTAAATTCAACCCAGTCTGGATAGGGTTGGGATCCATGTTGTTTACCCAGGAAACACCACTGCTGTTGTGACTGCAGTAGATGTGGTACTCCTATGACCCTAAGAGGTTACAGGACTCATGATCCTAAAAATATCTACATGGTTTTAAAATTGTTCATTTGAAAATGATTTGAATTAGGATTTTATTCTTATGAGGGGGATGCTGAAATGGTTTCAGCCTGAACCATTTCCCAAAATATGACCAAATTTTTATTTTTCTAGGGATTGATAACATTTTGCTACTCCATCATGTCTTTATTTCTTGTTTCTTTTACTTGATATTCTGATTACTCTTTCTTATAAATTAATTATTCTTACAGATACCACTATTAATAATGTTTTTTCATCATTTAATGGTCATTTCAAAGAGAATAAAACACTAATTATAGGGGAAAACAGGCAGGTAATATTTTTGTTTACCTTGAAAAATAACAACCAATTTTCTCTGACATTTGTTCATTTTTTGTCAGGTGTTTGAAAATAAAAAAAACAAAACTTTCTTCTGCATTTTTCTTCTGGTAAGAGACCAAGTGTAAATATATTCCTGTGTAACATATTGCTGTATTGTTCCTTTCACTTGGTTATTTGGTTTGATTTATAAAAAAAAACAAACAAAAGAAATAAAACAATGAAAGAAAGCTGAATTGGTATAAAAGCCAAAGAAAATCTTCAAATGGCTTTTATTCAGAGGCTAAAATAAATTTAAAGAAGTTCCCATATGTGTTTCCTGTAGGTCTGTAGATACATATTCAAATACTCCTGTGAATATTGTCTGCATTTCTTAGCATTAGTGGCTACCATTGTAGAAATAGGCAAATTTTTTACAGTAAATGCACAGCTATAAGTTCACTGACACCACTCTGATTTCTACAAGTGTTGAGTATACATTGGCTGATATTCAAATAAGTAGCAAAATACTTTCTCATATTTCAAAAGAGATGCAGACTAATTGTTCTTTAAATGTTTTTCTTTAACCAAAACAATAAGACCAACCATATTCCAAAGAAGAGTGATTCATCATGGAGAACTTAGACTGCATACATAATTGACAATCTTTATTTAAAAAGAAAATAATTATACCTGAAATAGATGATAGAATTTAATGAATATTTTGGTAAAATGAAATGCTAATAATTGAAAGTTATCTTTTTAACCTAAATAGAATTGACATGACTTCACATGATTTCTAAACCTTGAGATTTTAAATTTAGACTTACCTTTAATGTTTGCAGCAGCTTTCATCATGTAAGTTTTGTGACAAACATTTATTAAAGTCATCTTAATCAAGCACAAGGCCCAAATTCAGTGAGAACTCTGCTCACAACAATGAGAAATTGAGCTATTATACATAATGTTAGTAAACTTATTTCACCAAATCAGTTACAGATAAGTAGTGAGTTCAATCCTGACTGGTTGCTCCATACTTTCTGGCTTGTGACACATCTAAGTTATGCTTAATAAATCAAGAGTGTTTTGATTTTGCATCACAGGCTAAATACAACACATGTATGGTAGCATGGGAGAATAAACAAAACAACAATACCATTGGTGAGGTAAAATAAAAAGAAGATAAAAATTATAAATCTAAAATTCTTTTGTATTTGCTGATGCAGCAGATGCAAGAAGAATATCTTTGTGCAGGTGAGGTGTAGCAATTTTGAATGTGGGTAGAGTTGGTAAGGCATGGAGTTGATGCATTTGTGGGTCAGTTGACTGAGGTTATGCTAGTGAGAATAAGAGAGGCCTGAAGTGGATTAATGAATTGTGATCACACATAATTCTGGTTGGATGGGAAATCAAAGGAAAACAGCAATAACCAACCTGTGAGGAGGTGTGAAAAGATAGCAGAATTGTTGATATAAGTTTCTTTAGTTGATATTGGTATATATTCTTTAGTTGATATTTGGTGTAAGGGTGTTGTTAGTAAAACAGGAGTTAACAGATATGTTGGGTCATAGTGAAGATGTTGAGAGGGGCCTGGAGTGGATTAGTCAAAGCACAAATCTAACTTTGTTGATACAGAGGGTATGAGCAGAATGACTGTTGTGAGTATGGTGTAGATATTTGGAGGAGAGTGGCTCTCAAGCAGATATGTGTCAAATCAGTTGAATAGAATCACCATGTTGGTGTTGAGAGTAGCCAGTTTGTTGATCATGTTTTGTATCACTCATAAGCAACATTCTTATAAATAAAATGTACAGGCTCCTAAGATCATCATTTGTTTATATTATTTCTCTGGCAGCAACTTTCACGATTGGTTTATTTTATGTTTTGTATTTTTGATGGGATTTGTTTTGTGGGCCAGATATCATGCTCAGAGCACCTGCACAAAAATGACATTTTTAAGTTTTGCTTTCTTCATGCTCACATCTTGATGACATGCACATGCATTTCAGTGAATCTGAAAGAGATGTAATTTGCAGCAGAGTATAACACATGTTAGCTGTTCAGCATTTTTATTCTAAAACCCAATGCTATACTAAATAAAGGAGACGACTACACAAATACAAAATAATGTTAAATAACATTAACATTGTAAATCTCTTCTGAAATTATTGGGCACAAATATTAAAACAGTTATTGAGGAAAAATATCTTTCAGTATCTCAGGGGAAGCCCCTGCATTTGTAAGCCAATCTGTAATTTACTTGCAACCCCCAATCCATTCAATTTGGATTTCATCTTAGATCTCTTTAACTATTGCCGCATCAATCCTCAGAAGATGATCACTAACAAGGTTTATTGAACTCATTGTCTCTACCTGAGAGATGCTTTGTTAGCTTTGCAAAGCACTACAGTTGAAATATTTCCTGTAACGTAGCCATTATTAAAACCCTAACATCAGCTGCTACACTAATAACAACCAATCTTCAATTTTGAGCATTTTCCCAATTTTAGAAAAAATATAAAACCTCTGCTGGGTCTCATATTTGCTAATGACTTATTGGCCTCAAAATGCATTTTCACTTTAGGCTATTTTGCAATAGTACTCATTTTACAGATATCAAACTATATATGTGATATGTGTCTTGGTAGATAGATACCCACATCATTTGACCAGCAAATCTTTTTCCGTCTTTTCATCTAGACTTAGCTCATCATTTTTTCTCCTTTTTTTATTTTAATTATATTGGTGATGCAGATGATTTGATCTAGAGTAATTCTATTTTTGGACTACTTAACAGTCAATCCCAAACATTTGAATGTTCTATTGTCCTGAGTACCTACTTTGAACATCCTTTTTAATTCTGAAATCACATCTTTCTTAAAATATTAATTTCCATAGAATATAAAATCATTCACAATGAATTACAAGAATACTGATCCAAGGTGGAAATTGGTTGGAGTAGAGAAACAAATTAGACACTGGTTTGAAGAAATGACCAAAGGTTTATTTTCATTTATAACATGTGAAAATGTCTCTGGTAAGTAGTATACTGTGACATTCCAATGTGTGGTGTATGAGGTGTGGAGTGAGCATGTACTTAACCAGGTTGACTGCTTGGTAGCTATCAATTTGGGCTTGTCATGTGCGATAGTGTAGTCCATTCTCTTTTTGTGTTCACGGGAGGTCATTTTCAAAGCATAATGGTCAGAAAAGCAATTAGCCATGCTCCAGGTAGCCTCTATGTTTAGTGTGCATGTGTAAAATCTCTCTTCTCTGTGCTCTGTTCAGCTCCTCTTATAGCCTATACAAGAGAAATGTATTGACATAGTTATAAGCATCTGTGACAAGCAAGAGTTGTGTTGATAATGGCTACCACTCTGGTATATTTGTGTTTGTTTTAAAATTTGTTTTGAGTGTGGTGGGATATGTGTGTGTGTGTGTGTGTGTGTGTGTGTGTGTGTGTGTGTGTGTGTGTAACTAGACAAAAATTGGTGTGCAGTTAGGTTTTTTAATAATTGCATAAATTTGGCTTTAATTAGTTATCTCTAAGTGTGTGTAAATTATGATATCTCTTTCCCCAGCATATTACCCTACAAAAATGCTGATGTGAAATCAATTGTCTCAATTTGCAAACTCATAAATGTTGCTAACATCACCAGAGACATAGCTTTTTGGCTGCAGGTTGGAGAATCTGCTTAAAAAATATTAAAATCTTCTTTCACCTTCATGCACACAAAAGAATTGGATCAAAAGGACGTTTTTTTTGTGGGGGAGGGGGTTGTTGACATTGTTATTATTTTAACTACTTTCACTCCATTGGGAATGTTTGTTGTTATAAAAGGAATGATTTGAATTTTAATAAAATCCAAGCATATGAAAGTGAATTAATGCATTTTTTGTTCTTGGAGAACTTAAAGCTAAAATATTAAACACTATTTATTCATAAAGTTGTTTATTTACAAGAATAATTTTAGATTTACAACATTCTAAAAATGCTAACCAGCTAATACAATGTTTATTATTTATTAATTTAAAAAGAAGTAAATATTTTTATTCACAAATTTATTAAAGTTTAAATAAACAGAAAATGATGAGTAACTGTTATTCTAAATTTTGAAAAAAAACATTTGCAAGGCATTTTTTGTACAACAATTTATTTATATGTTTATAAAATTATGAATAAAAAGCTTGTTCTCATAGTTATTTATAAAATGATATATGATAAATATTTCATTGTAAATGGTTTACATATTTTGATACATTTTAAAAAATTTTTGAATAAAAAAATTTTTCACTATTTTTTTCTTTATAAAATGGTAAATAATAATTATTTTTATCAAAGGTAAATAGTAAACATACCATTGTACTTGGTTCACATATTTTTTATAATCTTATAAATAAATATTGCCAAGGGAATGAAGATAATAGAGAATAAAAAAAAACATCCTTTTGTAAGCACAAAAGTTAAAGCTTGCCAAATCTACTTCATAACAATTGGCAACAAGGCAGGCATTTGTTATTTTCTGATTATCTTTCTTTTTTAGTTATCACCCACATTTCTGACCAGTGAAAGGCATAGATTCATATACTTTACAATTTTTCATATTTTGCAGGATTACGGTCTAGTGGATTAAATAGTTGGTTTGTAAATTTTGTGATACAGTAATTGTGAGCTCAATCCCAGGCCAGGCATTATGTATTTGGATTCAATGCAAGCAATTGAGCAGTACTAATAATAGTAACAAGATGAGATATCCGTAGACATGGGCAGTAGAACAAAGAGAGTCTATCTGCATAGATTAAATAATGGCTTCAGTTGAGAATTTGCTCTAAGTTAAAAGCTCGATACACACTTGATGAGTGTCAGAAGCTACAATGAACAAAACATTGTGACAACAAAGATGAGGACTTGCATTTGGTTTCAATACTTACACATTTCCAATGTTGACTGATTAGTTACATGTACTGAAACTATAAATAGTGACATGGTTAGAGTAAATTTAAATGTTCTGCATCCAGAAAAGTAAGAAAAACTTTATGAAAGCAGAAGTAAATGAAGAAATTTGAAGATCACTATTATCAAATGTGAGTACTTAGACATTTTTTTTTTTTTGCAAAAGTTCCATCCCATTCAGTTACGGTGTCATAAAAAACATAAGAACATAATACTGCCACAACAAGTGTCTCTCTTACATGATTAGACATCATTTCATTAGGATCAGAAATTCCCAACATGCAAGCTGCTAGTGGCCTCACTAGTAGGCCACTAGTGGGCCTCTGGCAATCTACCAGTGGTAATATTGTTGAGATAAACACAGCAGATGTCCGACAGCAGACCACCAGCAGTAAACACTGTGAGTGGTATGTTACTCAGTGGCATATTGGTGGGTTGCATCTAGGGTTACGCCATCTTGTCCAATTCAAAGATAGCATTAATATGCAATGCAGTAATCTTTGGTAAAGTATCTCACCAAATTCTGAAACACTACAAAATCTTAGCTTAGCTCATTTTCAACCTCTCTTGTATTTATAATGGTTGAAATTTACTGTTTCTTCTACTTCATTAATGGCTGGTTGTGGTGAAGAAAATGGCGACTTACCATGATAAAACAAATGACAGTGTGTTGTGTGTTATCTACCAGCAAAAAGGAAGGTTCATGTAACTTCTGCCTTTATATAGACAGCATCATGGCAATTTCTGTGTCACCTCAACCTATCACTGACTTTCCAACTTAAGTCCTGAACAACTGGTTTTCTTGGTCTTGGCCTTCAGGCTCAGACAAAAGCCAAATTACTTTTTTTAAGGGAACTCCTTGTACTGGGGATTCCAATCCTATCGCTGTAATTAATTTAGAAAGTCCTTATTTTTCTAGTTACAGTTGTTACTACACATTATCAGAAAATAAATTAAAACCAAAACACCTAAAATTCAATAAAACATTAGATTATGGAGAATAGTTTCCTAAAATTTTAATTGTAAAAAAACGCTCACATTAGTCTTCAATTATTTTTTTTCTTATACTTGCCAATGTTTTCAGTTTCTTTTTTGCTCATTCTCTAATTTTTTAGCAATTTCCATCACTCATTAACTTTAATATAATTTCTCCAAGATATCTTTCTTCTAACCCATTACACAATCTTTCTAACTGAAATAAAAAAAAAAAAACATAAGCCTCAGTAACTATATACTTTATAACCCTTGAATTGCATAATCAAATCTCATATCACTTCTGAATATTTCTAATGAAAAGAATAGGTTGAAATTCACATGGTATATTTATATAAACATATACTGAAACTTTTACCAACATTGGTTGGTTAACATGAATTTCAGAGAGAAAACATTGACTTTGATAATAAAATCTGACATTGCCAATGTTTGTTGACTTGATTTAAAGTATCAAAAATCCATTTCAGCTAATAAAGTTTTTTTGGTTTCATTAAAACAGTCTTATTAGTTTCTTTGACAAGCCAACCATAATTGGTCGGCTATTTAGTGCTGGGAAGAATAATGCTTTCCTCTACACTGAGTACTAATATTAGCATTAGTGTAGCCATTGATACACTAACACTGAATCCAAATAAGGAAGGACAAGTATGGCTGCAAACAGGAGGACTGCTAGTAGCTATGTGGTGTGTGACGGTTACACACCTGGTCCAGGGTCGGATCCTTTGGTTACGGCGCCAATGGTGACGTCGCTTCTCCTGGTCGCTCTTCCCGGGTCCAAGCGTGCCGCTCCAACCCTTTGGTCAGATGATCACCAGCCTCGCCTTTCCCGACTCGCTTCCAATACCTGGTCACTAAAGCAACTATACCGATCTCCGGTCTGTCTACCCACGCTGTGTTTAGATCTTAGACAGACGGGACCAGCAGGGATCGGGGCCGATACAAGTTGAGTCTGACGGGGGTGGCAAAACACAAATAAAATAAAAACTCACGACACCAAACAAAATTGCTGATAAAAAGGGTAACAACCTTTTATATCTTAAAGTCCGTTACATAAAAACAAAATTGTTCTCATTTCCCGACCCGCTCTGTGGACTATGGCACCAAGCTTCTATCACACAATAGAAAAATGTCGAATTACCTACTTTCTAGAATCATGTATGTATGTCGGAGTGTGGTTCAGTTCGACACTGGGGCTAATTTCTATCGATCGTTCGCAGTTGATCCTTCTCTTCGACTTGAGTTGTATTTCTTCTTCTTCGTCTGCTTGGGCTGGTAGTTTTCCTGTTTCAACTTGGTGGAAGATTTCTTGTTTCAACTTAGCCGCAACTCTCTGTCGTCTGAGGTGGTCTCTTCTCACTGCCGTCCGGGGCTGAACTTTAACTTCTCATCGACTTTCGGCTTGTCTGCATCTCCAATTCTTCTCAGGCTTTCAGGCAATCTTCTTCTTCGTCTACTTGGGCTGGAAGTTCTCCTGTCTTCGACTTGGGCTGGAAGGATTTCTTGTCTGAGGATTCTTCTGCCCGCAAAGGGGCGAGTGAATCGGGCCTGATGGCCGCGTTCAGGCTCTATCCCTGCCCGCGGTCCAACTCTCAACTCCAACTGCAACTCCAACTCTACTGATTTCTGTCGACTGGGGTCCTGCTTATATTGACGCCGCAACAAACTGGGGTGGGTCTGTCGGCGTCAGGGTTTTCTCGATAATTCCAAAAGTCGCATTATTTTTGATTTCTCATTATCGCTATTGTTTTCACCCCTACTTCCTCATAGTGCTTTTGGTGGGGAGGCGCATATCCATCTCTCTCGGTCTCTCGTATGTCAGGTGACCGCTTTCGACTAATGAGATTCTGATCGAGCATTTCTTTCTTTTCTTTTCCGCAGCCACGTGACCGTTTTCGGCTAATGGGATTCTGGTTGAGCATTTCTTTCTTTTCTTTTCTGCAGCCACGTGACCGTTTTCGGCTAATGAGATCCTGATTGGGCGTTTCCTGGTTGGGGGGCGGGCTTATATCGTTCTTGTTAAAAAAAAAACAAAATCTAATTTTTCCTTTTTTTTTTTCGAACGTACGAAAAATGACCATCTTGGCCTTCTCTCACCTGGACTTTGTCAAACAGCCCGCCGCTAATTAGACTTGACTTCAGAAAGGATCTTTTCCGCCTTCTTGGCGCCCTCTGTGAGCCAAAAGCAATTGTCCCTCTTTTTACCTCTTTTTTTTCCTGATAGTCAAAAATCTTAATTATCTACATTGAAAATGTCTCCACTTTATTATTGTGGGGGTTCTAATTTTTAACAGGTCAGAGCCTGTATACTGTTCCACCGGTCACTCCCCTCAACCCAAAAGACACTTTTTCTCTGATTAAGATTGTTTCATTGTTCTAAAAAATTTCTCTTTATCCAAATTGATAAGGTGTCTTTCCATGCAAAAAGTAGGCTAGGTGCTTTGACCGATATCTGGCTTCCATCAAGCGGCCCGTTTTGATATCATGTCTTTTTTTTTCCTTTCTTTCTTCTTATTATTTCTAATTCTATTCTTCCAATTGTCTTTAAAAAAATTCGGTCAACATGCTAGCTAAGATATCTTTCTGACTCGTGTTTTTTGTTAATGACCGTTTTTTTTTGTATTTCTCGACCTCTCTCTTTCTTTTTCCTTCTTCTTCCCTTAGGATCGTCCAGGTACAATCTTAGTGAATTATTTTCAACTCAATTATTTTCCGTTTTAAAAAAAATCAACAACCTGTTTAGTAAACCGAGTAAGAAAAAATTAAATCATATTTCTATGAATATTTCTAATAATGCAAGGTGCCACAGGTGTGTGATAGTGTAGGATAGCGTATCCTTGTGAAAAAACGGTTTTGTAATGTTGTCAAACTTTTTTAAAAGTTCACAAAATATAGGGTAATCCTCTGTGTTAGCCACTGTAGGATATAATGGAATTACATCATGAATGTCTCCAGGTTATTGAGTATTCCTCTTAGGGTCAGTCAGACAATATCTGTGAACATCAATGAGAAGACCACGTTTGTGTAAGAAATCTAACCCCAATATGGCCTTCTCTACATCTGCTAAGATAAAGAAGTGATTGAAACTCTGTCTCAAGCTCAAATTCAATGTAAGGCCTTTACCATATATCTGGATGAGTGACTTATTTACGGCCTGTAGGGTAAGTTTATGAGGGCCTTTTAACAGATCCGCCCTAGTTGCAGGAATTAAGGATATTTGTGCACCACTGTCCACCAGAAAACATATACCAGTAGTGCAGTCCCAAACAAATAGTAACCAACAAATATCTCCCACTCCAGTGCACCAAGTTGCCTCTAGTTGCTTGTTTGGGCTTTTCCCGGTTTTGAATTGAATGAATAGGAGGTGGGGGGTTATAGTAATTAGCCCTATCCCCAAATTTCCTGTATAAGTAACACATTGGGTCTTTGCTACTAGCTCTTGTGTGACCTTTACTTTGGAAGCGGGGAATGCTAACCTTCTGTAACCTCCTAAGTCTTCCATCCTAGCCTTTAAACTTCGCTGTCCCTCTAGGGGTCTAACCAGCAGATCTGCTTTTTGTGTCTGTATGGCAGAAATGGGAGCCGTGTATTATGAAGTTAGATCTGCCACATTATCTGCTATTTTAACTAGCTTTTTGATGGGTGCATTTTAGCCCACCGCAGCTAAAATGGCATGATACACAGATGGCAAATGCTGGAGAAAAATGACATATAATGCCATTCACATTACCTTCTCCAACTCAATGTTGCAAATGACATAGAAATTGCACTGGCTTCCTGTCTCCCAATTTTTCCTGATGCAGGAGTTGCAATGATTTCTTTTGTCCTGACATAGACTTCCTCTAGGTACCTCCACTTTTTTGCGTAAAAACAGCATAGCATGATGAAAAAGGTCCCAAACTCAAAAACAAAGTTTTATCGTCAAAATGTTTGTTATTAAGAGAAAAGAACAAAGTATTTATTTTTTAATTATATTTAAAAAAAAATTTTCTCCTTTCTAACACAGTCTAAATTTGGGTCAAAATTTTTTTTTTTAATTTTTGTTTTTTTTTGTCAATTGTGTAAGACTTGTGGGAATGGACATTTTTGTGTATGTGTTTCTGGTAAAATGACATATTAATTTGGAAATTCTTGTAAAAATCAAATAATTGTCAGATTTTAATGAAACTTTTAGGACTTATATGAAAATGAATGAATTTATTTTTGAAATTTTATTTCTAGAAAATCTTGGTAAAATATATATATATATATATATATATATATATATATATATATATATATATATATATATTTTACATCTGGTACCCCCACCCCATAAATTCATGAAATTTTCTAGAAATTCAAATTGTATTAAAATTGTACTTAAAATTAATTGGAGACTATTAACTAAGCAAAAATTAAAAGGCTTAATACAAATCATCACACCAAAACTTTTTATGATTATGTTAAAAAGTTTTGGCGTCATGATTTTTTAATTTAAAAATGTTTTTTTTTGTGCATCAAAATGTTATTTTTTTTTTTTTAGTGTGGTGTATCATAAGTGATATTATGGTTAAAAGGTCGTGTGTTTCAAGGCTTGTCTCTTACCCCTTAGGCAAAACTCCATGACATATAAACATTTTCAGCTGTGGCCAATTCTTTCATTTCACTGCTGTTTTCATCATCCCTATGTTTCAACAAGCTTCTTTTTAAGTATGGAATGATAATTTTCAAAGTTTTTTTTTCCTGTTTCACAAAATATTTTTAGTTTTTCTATGTATTCATCTCCCTTTATATAGTGCGTATACTTTTCCTCATGTGTGTCATGCATCAAATAATTTTTATTTATTATTTTTTCACTTAAGAAAAATAATTTAATTTCTTTTTATTTTTAAGTTTCTTTTTTGTGAGTTAAATAAAATCATAACCATCAAAGTATAGCAATTAATAAGAAAGAATATAAATTAATACTAAATACCATAAAATTTCAAATTATAGAGTTACATTTTATATTATCTCAGTTAAAATTTTAATGACTGAGAGTGAGATAATAATTTAATTTTTAATTTAATAACTTAAATAATATAATTAAAATTATATTATGTCAGTCATCAATTTAAAAATTGAGAGTGAGATATTTATCCTACTCTCAGTTATTAAATTAAAAATTAAATTGAGATAAAATTCTCATTTATCAATTTAAACATTTAATAATTGAGTGAAATAATATAATAATAAAATTATTAATCATTTCAGTTATTAAATTAAAAATGTAATAACTGATCATATAATAATTAATAAAATTATTTATCATTATCTTAGCTATTAAATAATGCAATATCATTATAGAGTTAACTCAATAATATAAGAAATTTTTTATAGTATTTTAAATTAGTATAAGAAATTTTTTATTTTATTTTTTTCTTATTTAGAATTCGTAAATTTATGTCAATTCTGGTCCACCATACTAAATGCGTCAACACCTTCAGCCATCAAATTATCAATGGAGACAGAAGAATAACAGAACCTTGTGGTCAAGAAATGCTTGTCTGGAAAATTTTATGCTATAAGTAAGTAATATTTACTATTTACATTATTTGGACTATTGTCCTCCTCTTTGTCGCGATATTTATTACAACATTTCGGCCGTTGTATGGTCTGGCCTTCTTCAGGTGGTTGGAATGTTGAACTGAACCCTTTATTTCATTCACTGGGGTAGACTGTTCTAGTTCCACGTGCCATGTTTAATGGATGTCAGTTATCAGTTATCTCCTGTCAATTCCCCTCTCCAAGTTCTGTGAGTTCAATACCCGGTTAAGGCAGTGGAGAACTTGGAGAGGGGAATTGACAGGAGATAACTGATAACTGACATCCATTAAACATGGCACGTGGAATTAGAACAGTCTACCCTAGTGAGTGAAGTAAAGGGTTCAGTTTGACATTCCAACCACCTGAAGACGGCCGGAGCGTACAATGGCTGAAATGTTATAATAAATATGGCAACAAAGAGGAGAATAGTAGTCTGAATAATGTAAATAATATACATAATACCTCATCACAAATATAGACAGATAAGTAATATTTATTTCAGAACAGATTAATTTAACTTTAAATTTGCTAATTTTATGAAAGTAACATTTCAGAAATGTGTATCTTATTTTTGCAGGATTCTTAAAGCCGAAAATTAAATTTTTTTATATTTCTCTAAGAAAATTAAAAATGGGTGTTTCTATTTTTTTTTTTTTTTAAGAATCAGCTAAAAATCATAATTTCTATTTGAAATACACCACAGTATTTTGTTTTCTGCAATTAGAAAATTTAGTTCTTTATCTTTCAATTGAAGCTGGGGAAAAGCTTCAAAAAGGATTTTTCATTTTATGAAAAATACATTTAAATCTTAGGTATACTGAATTTTTGGAGATACCTAGATGGCTATATTTTTGTGTTTTCCTTGTGATCATTATTAGTAAAGAAACATTGCTGCTGCCTGCCTGAATTTGAACCTAGAGAGAAAAGGAAGTAGCAATAATAATGGCGAAAACTGTATAAATGTGTCTCAGAAATAGAGCGATGCCAAAGCTATACTTATTGACATTTAAAAAACTTACTTCAAATGTTGGACATAGATATTATAAAACAAAATAAGTTCACAATACTCCTGACCAGTTGGTTTTTTTTTTTTTTTTGCAATGAGGTTCACCTGTACAAGGCCTAGAGGACACTTGAGGTAGAGGATTACGTTAAGAGGCAGTTTATTTACATTATTTACTTTGATTGGACTGTTGTCCTTATCTTTGCTGTCATGTTCACTATATTTCGACCATTGTACACTCCAGCCTGCTTCAGGTGATTGAAATTTCAAAATTGAACCCTTTATTTCATCCAGTGGGGTAGATTGTTCTAGTTACATGTGCCATGCCTCTTCTGAATGTCTCATCTCTCCACGTTTATTGTTCACCATTGTCATAGCCATGTATTGACCTTATAGCTTTTTGGTTCAATTCACTGCATCCAACCAACATTTTGTTACCATTTTTCTTACAACTTCCTTGTTACTCACATGTTTTGTCCATTTTACTCTCAGCATCCTTTAGAACTATATTTCTGTTGCTTCAAGTCTCTTCTTCATCTGTAAAGAGATTGTCCAGTGTTCACTGCCATATAGGAGAACTGATATTACATAACAGTGCTGTACTCTTTGTTTCTAAAGACATTTTCCTGTTTCTTAATACTAAGCATTTGGAAGGTATTTTTTTTGGCTTTTTCTATGTTCTTTCAAACTTAGATGGTAGATTTTCTGTCTTCTGTTAGAACATTTCCCATTTATTTAAATTTTTTATTCATTTTGCCATTTCTACTGCATAGTTTGAATCTTGAGTGCTGTTCTGCTTTCTGACAACTGTACATTGTCTTGATATAATTGATGGTTTGTCCTTTCTTCTTGCTTTCTTTTACTAATTTCTGAAGGAATTACTGTAGTTTCCTTTGTGTGTCTGTTCTCAACACCATGTCATTTGCATATCTTATGTTGTCTACCAATAATAAATCCTGATAGGATTTCCATTTTTTTTTTAATCATTTCACCCCAAGCAAGCAAAGCAATAAAGTAACTAAGAGGTTACTCAGTGTGAAAGAACATGAGAAAAAGAAAAAGCATTGTTAAGTGTGAGAAAATAAATTGTTAGTATAGGACTTATGGTTACAACTAGGATCTACAACTGTAAAATGAAGAGATCTTGCTACCAATTTCGTACTGTGCTTAAAGTCTAGGAACCATAGAGAAAAGTTTATCTGAACAATAACCATGAAAGTGTTTATAGAAAAGGCACAGGGAAGCAATATTAAGTCAGTGGGAAAGTAACTGTATCTGAGATGCCAGATCAAGACCAATAATATTGCAGATTCTTATTTGGATTTCATCAAGGATCTCTAAATATGTAGCAATAGCAGCAGATCATATACGACAACAATATACAATGCATAGATGAGTGCTAAACTTATAAATGGGTAAGACAAGTTCTAGAGAGAAAAATTGTCTCGCTAAGCACAGTGACTCGACTTTCTTAGCAGCAGACTTAGCAATTGCTTTAATACAAGCTTTCCACTTCATGTCAGCACAAAATGTTATCAACAGAAAGCACTGTGAGTTATTTTCCTGGAGGTTAGCATCAGTGATGATGATGGATAGCATAAAAGATTATCTAAGATAAAAAGAGAGCTGTTTCAGTTTTGATAAACCATTTATTAATTTATTATTATATTTCCAATTCATGTCAGAAGAAAATGTTAAGCACAGAAAACACAGTGAGTTATTTTCCTGGGGGCTACCTTCAGTCCAGAGCCATATTCATAAAACGCCCAATCAGAAAAAATTGCAACAGCAACATAAAATCCAGAAGAAATTAATTACAATCCACAGAAATTGAAGTAGCATAGACTCTCTAGATATCAGAAGTTAAAGTTGCAAACATCACATCAGAAGAATAAGAAAGAGAAATTTTAACCAGCTTATATTTGGTTCACTGGGCAAATGTAAGTTAGAAGGAAGAGAGAGAATCCTGCTGCTGCTTGGAATTGTCCAAAACTAAGCTAGTAACATTTCATCATCAGCAAGCAGACTGTATGTACGCTGAAATAGAAAAGTGATTTGGGATAATGAAAGATGCCTTCTGAAAGCTAAATGTTGCATTACACATCAGATCAGATATCAGGTCCATTGATAGGGTGCAGTTTCTTTTAGTTAAATGCTTGTATTGCATTTTGTTAATGTTATAAAGATTAGCATTTCATTTCCATCCTCCATTTTGTTTATTCCTCATTCAGTAACCCTTCCTAGGTTACAACAAAATATATATATTACATTAAATACAAAAAATAGATTTAAAGAAATGTACTTATATATACCCAATTGAAAATATATAATTATATACATATATCACTACATACCTCTGCTATATATCCCATAGATAAACACTCTTCCTTGTGTGGCTCTTGGGCCTTTTATTGAGTGATCTTTTAATAAAAAAACATTTTGAATGTCAATGAATATATGAATATCCCTATTTTCATCATGAACAGAATATTTTGATGAATAGGATCGCTTATGTTACTCAGAATCTTTGCAGTTTTGAGTAGAATGTCTTTAATTATCCATTTAAAATTCAGGAAGAAAAAAGTAAAACAGGCTCCAACTGAAATAGTAAATCCTTCTTTCACAAGGATCATGTTCAGGTCTGTCATTTTACCTTGACAGATGTTGCTCATTAACAGGAAATTACCTGAAATAAATCAAATTCTGCCAAATGTCATAATTGATTCTTCTTTGATTGCAAGGAGAATGAAATCAGTGGGCAAAGGTAGAGTTAAATTTATACTCAATTTGTTTACATATTTTTGAATAAATGAACAAATTATCAGTACATATGAATTATATATGGATCTTAGTTGATTTAAATACAACAAGAGATTAAAAAAATAAATTAAATTGCCTATGGATGACCCCCTTAGTCTTCTTTCAGCATACATATTTCTAGAATTTAAAAAATTAGGGAGTGACTTTTGAGGATACGGGACCTTGTGTTAGCGAATTTTTTGGAATTTTCATGCGGACCAAAACTGGGGGATCACTCACAATTCACTGCTTTATAACTTTTTCCAGTAGATGAAATCGCTTCAAAATTTGTATTACATTGTGCGAAATCTATCACTCTGTCCATGTGAACAGGCATTTTTCATTCGCATTTCTAGGGCAAATTGCAGCTTCGAACGTGTCGCTGCTGTCACTGTTGGCAATTTATGGTTGCCGAAAAGCGGTTTGCTCGAAGAGATCGGATTTCAACTTTTTCATCTCTAGGGGATCATAATGAAATAGATATCAGATTGTGAAGAATTTCCTGCTTAAACCATGAGTCCAAGAATTATTTCAGTCGCTTTTGTAGGGAGGGAATGACCTTTGACAATACAGGAACTTGTGTAAGCAAATTTGTTGGAATTTTAATGCGGACCAAAACTAGGGGATCACTCAGATTTCACTGCTTTATAACTTTTTTCCAGTAGATGAAATCGTATCAAAATTTGTATTACATAGTGCAAAATCTTTCACGTTATCCATGTGAACAGGCATTTTCATTCGCATTTCTAGGGAAATTGCAGCTTCGACCGTGTTGCTGCTGTCACCGTTGGCAATTTACGGTTTCCGAAAAATTCTGTGGACGCAAAGTGGGTGATCACTGTATATTTCCCTTCTCTCAGCGCTTTATATTTATGCTTCCCTACTGTAATTTATCATTAGGGACAGGCAAATCCCTATCTAAAACTTGTTCGAAAATATTTTTCATTAGAATTCATTGAGTGAGCGTAGTAAGCACTGCATTCGAATCAGATAATGGCGATTTCCACTACAAATTCGGTGGACTCAAAGTGGGTGATCACTGTATATTTCCCTTCTCTCTGTGCTTTATATTTACCTTTTCCTTCTTTAATGTATCATTAGGGAAAGGCTAATACCTCATCTATAAATTGTTCGAAAATATTTATCATTAGAATTGCGATTTCCATCGAAATTGCGGGGACGCAAAGTGGGTGATCACTGCATTCAACTCAGATAATTGCGATTTACTTTAACTCAAAATGCGGTGGACGAAAAATTTTTCATTGATCACTGTGTATTTCCCTTCTCTCTGTGAAAAATGCGGTGGACGCAAAGTGGGTGATTTATATTTACCTTTTCCTTCTTTAATGTATCTTTAGGGTATCACAGGCAAATCCCTCATATAAAAACTTGATCGAAAATATTTTTCATTAGAATTCATTGAAGCAAAGTAGTAAGCACTGCATTCAACTCAGATAATTGCGATTTCCACTAAAAAATGCGGTGGACGCAAAGTGGGTGATCACTGTGTATTTCCCTTTGTCTCTGTGCTTTATATTTACCTTTTCCTTCTTTAATGTATCATAGGGAAAGGCAAATCCCTCATCTAAAACTTGTTCGAAAATATTTTTCATTAGAATTCATTGAAGCAGCGTAGTAAGCACTGCATTCAACTCAGATAATTGCGATTTCCACTCAAAATGCGGTGGACGCAAAGTGGGTGATCACTGTGTATTTCCCTTGTCTCTGTGCTTTATAGAACCTTTCCTTCTTTAATGTATCATTAGGGAAAGGCAAATCCTCATCTAAAACTTGTTCGAAATTATTTTTCATTAGAATTCATTGAAGCAGCGTAGTAAGCATGCATTCAACTCAGATAATTGCGATTTCCACTCAAAATGCGGTGGACGCAAAGTGGGTGATCACTGTGTATTTCCCTTGTCTCTGTGCTTTATATTTACCTTTCCTTCTTTTAATCATTATCATCATCTAAAAAGAAAAATCCATTAGAATTCATTCATCTAAAACTGCATTCAACTCAAAATATTTTTCAAAATTAGAATTCATTGATTTACCTTTTTCCTTCTTTAAGCGTAGTAAGCAAATCCCTCATCTAAAACTTGCATTCAACATTCAGATAATAATTGCGATTTCCACTCAAAATGCGGTGGACGCAAAGTGGGTGATCACTGTGTATTTCCCTTGTCTCTGTGCTTTATATTTACCTTTTCCTTCTTTTTAATGTATCATTAGGGAAAGGCAAATCCCTCATCTAAAACTTGTTCGAAAAATATTTTTCATTAGAATTCATTGAAGCAGCGTAGTAAGCACTGCATTCAACTCAGATAATTGCGATTTCCACTCAAAATGCGGTGGACGCAAAGTGGGTGATCACTGTGTATTTCCCTTGTCTCTGTGCTTTATATTTCTTTTTTCCTTCTTTAATGTATCATTAGGGAAAAGCAAATCCCTCATCTAAAACTTGATCGAAAATATTTTTCATTAGAATTCATTGAAGCAGCGTAGTAAGCACTGCATTCAACTCAGATAATTGCGATTTCCACTCAAAATGCGGTGGACGCAAAGTGGGTGATCACTGTGTATTTCCTTGTCTCTGTGCTTTATATTTACCTTTTCCTTCTTTAATGTATCATTAGGGAAAGGCAAATCCCTCATCTAAAACTTGATCGAAAATATTTTTCATTAGAATTCATTGAAGCAGCGTAGTAAGCACTGCATTCAACTCAGATAATTGCGATTTCCACTCAAAATGCGGTGGACGCAAAGTGGGTGATCACTGTGTATTTCCCTTGTCTCTGTGCTTTATATTTACCTTTTCCTTCTTTAATGTATCATTAGGGAAAGGCAAATCCCTCATCTAAAACTTGTTCGAAAATATTTTTCATTAGAATTCATTGAAGCAGCGTAGTAAGCACTGCATTCAACTCAGATAATTGCGATTTCCACTCAAAATGCGGTGGACGCAAAGTGGGTGATCACTGTGTATTTCCCTTGTCTCTGTGCTTTATATTTACCTTTCTCTTCTTTAATGTATCATTAGGGAAAGGCAAATCCCTCATCTAAAACTTGATCGAAAATATTTTTCATTAGAATTCATTGAAGCAGCGTAGTAAGCACTGCATTCAACTCAGATAATTGCGATTTCCTCTCAAAATGCGGTGGACGCAATGTGGGTGATCACTCTGTATTTCCCTTGTCTCTGTGCTCTATATTTACCTTTCCCTTCTTTAATTTGCCATTAGGGAAAGGCAAATCCCTCATCTAAAACTTGATCGAAAATATTTTTCATTAGAATTCATTGAAGCAGCGTAGTAAGCACTGCATTCAACTCAGATAATTGCGATTTCCACTCAAAATGCGGTGGACGCAAAGTGGGTGATCACTGTGTATTTCCCTTGTCTCTGTGCTTTATATTTACCTTTCCTTCTTTAATGTATCATTAGGGAAAGGCAAATCCCTCATCTAAAACTTGTTCGAAAATATTTTTCATTAGAATTCATTGAAGCAGCGTAGTAAGCACTGCATTCAACTCAGATAATTGCGATTTCCACTCAAAATGCGGTGGACGCAAAGTGGGTGATCACTGTGTATTTCCCTTGTCTCTGTGCTTTATATTTACCTTTTCCTTCTTTAATGTATCATTAGGGAAAGGCAAATCCCTCATCTAAAACTTGTTCGAAAATATTTTTCATTAGAATTCATTGAAGCAGCGTAGTAAGCACTGCATTCAACTCAGATAATTGCGATTTCCACTCAAAATGCGGTGGACGCAAAGTGGGTGATCACTGTGTATTTCCCTTGTCTCTGTGCTTTATATTTACCTTTTCCTTCTTTAATGTATCATTAGGGAAAGGCAAATCCCTCATCTAAAACTTGTTCGAAAATATTTTTCATTAGAATTCATTGAAGCAGCGTAGTAAGCACTGCATTCAACTCAGATAATTGCGATTTCCACTCAAAATGCGGTGGACGCAAAGTGGGTGATCACTGTGTATTTCCCTTGTCTCTGTGCTTTATATTTACCTTTTCCTTCTTTAATGTATCATTAGGGAAAGGCAAATCCCTCATCTAAAACTTGTTCGAAAATATTTTTCATTAGAATTCATTGAAGCAGCGTAGTAAGCACTGCATTCAACTCAGATAATTGCGATTTCCACTCAAAATGCGGTGGACGCAAAGTGGGTGATCACTGTGTATTTCCCTTGTCTCTGTGCTTTATATTTACCTTTTCATTCTTTAATGTATCATTAGGGAAAGGCAAATCCCTCATCTAAATCTTGTTCGAAAATATTTTTCATTAGAATTCATTGAAGCAGCGTAGTAAGCACTGCATTCAACTCAGATAATTGCGATTTCCACTCATTAGGGAAAGGCAAAAAATGCGATTTCCACTCAAAATGCGTGGACGCAAAGGGGGAGATCACTCTGTGTATTTCCTTGTATCATTGGAAAGGTGGACGCAAAGTGGGTGATCACTGTGTATTTCCCTTGTCTCTGTCTCTTGCTTTATATTTACCTTTCCTTCTTTAATGTATCATTAGGGAAAGGCAAATCCCTCATCTAAAACTTGTTCGAAAATATTTTTCATTAGAATTCATTGAAGCAGCGTAGTAAGCACTGCATTCAACTCAGATAATTGCGATTTCCACTCAAAATGCGGTGGACGCAAAGTGGGTGATCACTGTGTATTTCCCTTGTCTCTGTGCTTTATATTTACCTTTTCCTTCTTTAATGTATCATTAGGGAAAGGCAAATCCCTCATCTAAAACTTGTTCGAAAATATTTTTCATTAGAATTCATTGAAGCAGCGTAGTAAGCACTGCATTCAACTCAGATAATTGCGATTTCCACTCAAAATGCGGTGGACGCAAAGTGGGTGATCACTGTGTATTTCCCTTGTCTCTGTGCTTTATATTTACCTTTTCCTTCTTTAATGTATCATTAGGGAAAGGCAAATCCCTCATCTAAAACTTGTTCGAAAATATTTTTCATTAGAATTCATTGAAGCAGCGTAGTAAGCACTGCATTCAACTCAGATAATTGCGATTTCCACTCAAAATGCGGTGGACGCAAAGTGGGTGATCACTGTGTATTTCCCTTGTCTCTGTGCTTTATATTCGAAACCATTAGAATTTTCCTTCTTTAATGTATCATTAGGGAAAGGCAAATCCCTTTCATCTAAAACTTCCCTCATCGAAAATATTTTTCATTAGAATTCATTGAGGCAGCCTAGTAAGCACTGCATTCAACTCAGATAATTGCAATTTCCACCATAAATGAGGTGTACGCAAAGTGGGTGATCACTGTGTATTCCCCTTCCCTCTTTTCTTTATATTTACCCTTCCCTTCTTTGATGTATCATTAGGGAAAGTAAAATCCCTCATCTAAAATTGTTCGAAAATATTTTTCATTAGAATTCATTGAATTCATTGAAGCTGCGTAGTAAGCACTGCATTCAACTCAGATAATTGCGATTTCCACTCAAAATGCGGTGGACGCAAAGTGGGTGATCACTGTGTATTTCCCTTGTCTCTGTGCTTTATATTTACCTTTTCTTTCTTTAATGTATCATTAGGAAAGGCAAATCCCTCATCTAAAACTTGTTCGAAAATATTTTTCATTAGAATTCATTGAAGCAGCGTAGTAAGCACTGCATTCAACTCAGATAATTGCGATTTCCACTCAAAATGCGGTGGACGCAAAGTGGGTGATCACTGTGTATTTCCCTTGTCTCTGTGCTTTATATTTACCTTTTCCTTCTTTAATGTATCATTAGGGAAAGGCAAATCCCTCATCTAAAACTTGTTCGAAAATATTTTTCATTAGAATTCATTGAAGCAGCGTAGTAAGCACTGCATTCAACTCAGATAATTGCGATTTCCACTCAAAATGCGGTGGACGCAAAGTGGGTGATCACTGTGTATTTCCCTTGTCTCTGTGCTTTATATTTACCTTTTTCTTCTTGCGGTGGACGCAAAGTGGGTGATCACTCTGTATTTCCCTTGTCTCTGTGCTTTATATTTCCCTTTCTTCTTCTTTAATAGTATCATTAGGGAAAGGCAAATCCCTCATCTAAAACTTGTTCGAAAATATTTTTCATTAGAATTCATTGAAGCAGCGTAGTAAGCACTGCATTCAACTCAGATAATTGCGATTTCCACTCAAAATGCGGTGGACGCAAAGTGGGTGATCACTGTGTATTTCCCTTGTCTCTGTGCTTTATATTTCCCTTTTCCTTCTTTAATGTATCATTAGGGAAAGGCAAATCCCTCATCTAAAACTTGATCGAAAATATTTTTCATTAGAATTCATTGAAGCAGCGTAGTAAGCACTGCATTCAACTCAGATAATTGCGATTTCCCCTCAAAATGCGGTGGACGCAAAGTGGGTGATCACTGTGTATTTCCCTTGTCTCTGTGCTTTATATTTAATTTTCTCTTCTTTAATGTATCATTAGGGAAAGGCAAATCCCTCATCTAAAACTTGATCGAAAATATTTTTCATTAGAATTCATTGAAGCAGCGTAGTAAGCACTGCATTCAACTCAGATAATTGCGATTTCCACTCAAAATGCGGTGGACGCAAAGTGGGTGATCACTGTGTATTTCCCTTGTCTCTGTGCTTTATATTTACCTTTCTCTTCTTTAATGTATCATTAGGGAAAGGCAAATCCCTCATCTAAAACTTGATCGAAAATATTTTTCATTAGAATTCATTGAAGCAGCGTAGTAAGCACTGCATTCAACTCAGATAATTGCGATTTCCACTCAAAATGCGGTGGACGCAAAGTGGGTGATCACTGTGTATTTCCCTTGTCTCTGTGCTTTATATTTCCCTTTTCCTTCTTTAATGTATCATTAGGGAAAGGCAAATCCCTCATCTAAAACTTGTTCGAAAATATTTTCATTAGAATTCATTGAAGCAGCGTAGTAAGCACTGCATTCAACTCAGATAATTGCGATTTCCACTCAAAATGCGGTGGACGCAAAGTGGGTGATCACTGTGTATTTCCCTTGTCTCTGTGCTTTATATTTACCTTTTCCTTCTTTAATGTATCATTAGGGAAAGGCAAATCCCTCATCTAAAACTTGTTCGAAAATATTTTTCATTAGAATTCATTGAAGCAGCGTAGTAAGCACTGCATTCAACTCAGATAATTGCGATTTCCACTCAAAATGCGGTGGACGCAAAGTGGGTGATCACTGTGTATTTCCCTTGTCTCTGTGCTTTATATTTACCTTTCTCTTCTTTAATGTATCATTAGGGAAAGGCAAATCCCTCATCTAAAACTTGTTCGAAAATATTTTTCATTAGAATTCATTGAAGCAGCGTAGTAAGCACTGCATTCAACTCAGATAATTGCGATTTCCACTCAAAATGCGGTGGACGCAAAGTGGGTGATCATTGTGTATTTCCCTTGTCTCTGTGCTTTATATTTACCTTTTCCTTCTTTTATGTATCATTAGGGAAAGGCAAATCCCTCATCTAAAACTTGTTCGAAAATATTTTTCATTAGAATTCATTGAAGCAGCGTAGTAAGCACTGCATTCAACTCAGATAATTGCGATTTCCACTCAAAATGCGGTGGACGCAAAGTGGGTGATCACTGTGTATTTCCCTTGTCTCTGTGCTTTATATTTACTTTTCTCTTCTTTAATGTATCATTAGGGAAAGGCAAATCCCTCATCTAAAACTTGTTCGAAAATATTTTTCATTAGAATTCATTGAAGCAGCGTAGTAAGCACTGCATTCAACTCAGATAATTGCGATTTCCACTCAAAATGCGGTGGACGCAAAGTGGGTGATCACTGTGTATTTCCCTTGTCTCTGTGCTTTATATTTACTTTTTTCTCTTCTTTTTAATGTATCATTAGGGAAAGGCAAATCCCTCATCTAAAACTTGTTCGAAAATATTTTTCATTAGAATTCATTGAAGCAGCGTAGTAAGCACTGCATTCAACTCAGATAATTGCGATTTCCACTCAAAATGCGGTGGACGCAAAGTGGGTGATCACTGTGTATTTCCCTTGTCTCTGTGCTTTATATTTACCTTTTCCTTCTTTAATGTATCATTAGGGAAAGGCAAATCCCTCATCTAAAACTTGTTCGAAAATATTTTTCATTAGAATTCATTGAAGCAGCGTAGTAAGCACTGCATTCAACTCAGATAATTGCGATTTCCACTCAAAATGCGGTGGACGCAAAGTGGGTGATCACTGTGTATTTCCCTTGTCTCTGTGCTTTATATTTACCCTTCTTTTTTCCTTCTTTAATGTATCATTAGGGAAAGGCAAATCCCACATCTAAAACTTGTTTGAAACTATTTTTAATTAGAATTCATTGAAGCAGCGTAATAAGCACTGCATTCAACTCAGATAATTGCGATTTCCACTAAAAATGCGGTGGACGCAAAGTGGGTGATCACTGTGTATTTCCCTTTGTCTGTGCATTATATTTACCTTTCCCTTCTTTAATATATCTTTAGAGAAAGGCAAATCCCACATCTAAAACTTGTGTGAAACTATTTTTAATTAGAATTCATTGAAGCAGCGTAATAAGCACTGCATTCAACTCAGATAATTGCGATTTCCACTAAAAATGCGGTGGACGCAAAGTGGGTGATCACTGTGTATTTCCCTTGTGATCTGTGTCTCTGTTTATATTTACCTTTTTCTTCTTTTATGTATCATTAGGGAAAGGCAAATCCCTCATCTAAATCTTGTTCGTAAAAATTTTCATTAGAATTCATTGAAGCAGCGTAGTAAGCACTGCATTCAACTCAGATAATTGCGATTTCCACTCAAAATGCGGTGGACGCAAAGTGGGTGATCACTGTGTATTTCCCTTGTCTCTGTGCTTTATATTTACCTTTCTCTTCTTTAATGTATCATTAGGGAAAGGCAAATCCCTCATCTAAAACTTGTTCGAAAATATTTTTCATTAGAATTCATTGAAGCAGCGTAGTAAGCACTGCATTCAACTCAGATAATTGCGATTTCCACTCAAAATGCGGTGGACGCAAAGTGGGTGATCACTGTGTATTTCCCTTGTCTCTGTGCTTTATATTTCCTTTTTCCTTCTTTAATGTATCATTAGGGAAACGCAAATCCCTCATCTAAAACTTGATCGAAAATATTTTTCATTAGAATTCATTGAAGCAGCGTAGTAAGCACTGCATTCAACTCAGATAATTGCGATTTCCACTCAAAATGCGGTGGACGCAAAGTGGGTGATCACTGTGTATTTCCCTTGTCTCTGTGCTTTATATTTACCTTTTCTCTTCTTTAATGTATCATTAGGGAAAGGCAAATCCCTCATCTAAAACTTGTTCGAAAATATTTTTCATTAGAATTCATTGAAGCAGCGTAGTAAGCACTGCATTCAACTCAGATAATTGCGATTTCCACTCAAAATGCGGTGGACGCAAAGTGGGTGATCACTGTGTATTTCCCT
The DNA here is from genome assembly GCA_903632075.3 of Acanthosepion pharaonis. Taxonomy (NCBI): domain Eukaryota; kingdom Metazoa; phylum Mollusca; class Cephalopoda; order Sepiida; family Sepiidae; genus Acanthosepion; species Acanthosepion pharaonis. Next base: position 627,079 of record CAHIKZ030001399.1, read on the forward strand.
TGTCTCTGTGCTTTATATTTACCTTTCCCTTCTTTAATGTATCTTTAGAGAAAGGCAAATCCCACATCTAAAACTTGTGTGAAACTATTTTTAATTAAAATTCATTGAAGCAGCGTAATAAGCACTGCATTCAACTCAGATAATTGCGATTTCCACTAAAAATGCGGTGGACGCAAAGTGGGGTGATCACTGTGTATTTCCCTTGTCTCTGTGCTTTATATTTATTAGAATTTTTCCTTCTTTAATGTATCTTTAGAGAAAGGCAAATCCCACATCTAAAACTTGTGTGAAACTATTTTTAATTAGAATTCATTGAAGCAGCGTAATAAGCACTGCATTCAACTCAGATAATTGCGATTTCCACTCAAAATGCGGTGGACGCAAAGTGGGTGATCACTGTGTATTTCCCTTGACTCTGTGCTTTATATTTCCTTTTTCCTTCTTTAATGTATCATTAGGGAAACGAAATCCCTAATCTAAAACTTGATCGAAAATATTTTTCATTAGAATTCATTGAAGCAGCGTAGTAAGCACTGCATTCAACTCAGATAATTGCGATTTCCACTCAAAATGCGGTGGACGCAAAGTGGGTGATCACTGTGTATTTCCCTTGTCTCTGTGCTTTATATTTACCTTTCTCTTCTTTAATGTATCATTAGGGAAAGGCAAATCCCTCATCTAAAACTTGTTCGAAAATATTTTTCATTAGAATTCATTGAAGCAGCGTAGTAAGCACTGCATTCAACTCAGATAATTGCGATTTCCTCTCAAAATGCGGTGGACGCAAAGTGGGTGATCACTGTGTATTTCCCTTGTCTCTGTGCTTTATATTTCCTTTTTGCTTCTTTAATGTATCATTAGGGAAAGGCAAATCCCTCATTAAAACTTTTCGAAAATATTTTTCATTAGAATTCATTGAAGCAGCGTAGGCATTCAAAGATAATTGCGATTTCCCTCAAAATCGCAAAAACTTGTTCTGAAAATATTTTTTCTCTTTTTAATTCATTGAAAGGCAAATCCCTCATCTAAAACTTGTTCGTAAATATTTTTCATTAGAATTCATTGAAGCAGCGTAGTAAGCACTGCATTCAACTCAGATAATTGCGATTTTCACAAAAAATGCGGTGGACGCAAAGTGGGTGATCATTGTGTATTTCCCTTGTCTCTGTGCTTTATACTTACCTTTTCTTCTTTAATGTATCATTAGGGAAAGGAAAGGGATCAAATCCCTCATCTAAAACTTGTTCGAAAATATTTTTCATTAGAATTCATTGAAGCAACGTAGTAAGCACTGCATTCAACTCAGATAATTGCGATTTCCACTCAAAATGCGGTGGACGCAAAGTGGGTGATCACTGTGTATTTCCCTTGTCTCTGTGCTTTATATTTCCTTTTTCCTTCTTTAATGTATCATTAGGGAAACGCAAATCCCTCATCTAAAACTTGTTCGAAAATATTTTTCATTAGAATTCATTGAAGCAGCGTAGTAAGCACTGCATTCAACTCAGATAATTGCGATTTCCACTCAAAATGCGGTGGACGCAAAGTGGGTGATCACTGTGTATTTCCCTTGTCTCTGTGCTTTATATTTACCTTTTCCTTCTTTAATGTATCATTAGGGAAAGGCAAATCCCTCATCTAAAACTTGTTCGAAAATATTTTTCATTAGAATTCATTGAAGCAGCGTAGTAAGCACTGCATTCAACTCAGATAATTGCGATTTTCCAAAAATGCGGTGGACGCAAAGTGGGTGATCACTGTGTATTTCCCTTGTCTCTGTGCTTTATATTTACCTTTCTCTTCTTTAATGTATCATTAGGGAAAGGCAAATCCCTCATGTAAAACTTGATCGAAAATATTTTTCATTAGAATTCATTGAAGCAGCGTAGTAAGCACTGCATTCAACTCAGATAATTGCGATTTCCACTACAAATGCGGTGGACGCAAAGTGGGTGATCACTCTGTATTTCCCTTCTCTCTGTTCTTTATATTTACCTTTCTCTTCTTTAATGTATCATTAGGGAAAGGCAAATCCCTCATGTAAAACTTGATCGAAAATATTTTTCATTAGAATTCATTGAAGCAGCGTAGTAAGCACTGCATTCAACTCAGATAATTGCGATTTCCACTCAAAATGCGGTGGACGCAAAGTGGGTGATCACTGTGTATTTCCCTTGACTCTGTGCTTTATATTTCCTTTTTCCTTTTTTAATGTATCATTAGGGAAACGAAATCCCTCATCTAAAACTTGTTCGAAAATATTTTTTCATTAGAATTCATTGAAGCAGCGTAGTAAGCACTGCATTCAACTCAGATAATTGCGATTTCCACTAAAAAATGCGGTGGACGCAAAGTGGGTGATCACTGTGTATTTCCCTTGTCTCTGTGCTTTATATTTACCTTTTTTCTTCTTCTTTAATGTATCATTAGGGAAAGGCAAATCCCTCATCTAAAACTTGTTCGAAAATTTTTTCATTAGAATTCATTGAAGCAGCGTAGTAAGCACTGCATTCAACTCAGATAATTGCGATTTCCACTCAGATAAAAAATGCGGTGGACGCAAAGTGGGTGATCACTGTGTATTTCCCTTGTATCTGTGCTTTATATTTACCTTTTCCTTCTTTAATGTATCATTAGGGAAAGGCAAATCCCTCATCTAAAACTTGTTCGAAAATATTTTTCATTAGAATTCATTGAAGCAGCGTAGTAAGCACTGCATTCAACTCAGATAATTGCGATTTCCACTAAAAATGCGGTGGACGCAAAGTGGGTGATCACTGTGTATTTCCCTTGTCTCTGTGCTTTATATTTACCTTTCTCTTCTTTAATGTATCATTAGGGAAAGGCAAATCCCTCATCTAAAACTTGTTCGAAAATATTTTTCATTAGAATTCATTGAAGCAGCGTAGTAAGCACTGCATTCAACTCCGATAATTGCGATTTCCACTCAAAATGCGGTGGACGCAAAGTGGGTGATCACTGTGTATTTCCCTTGTCTCTGTGCTTTATATTTAGGTTTTCCTTCTTTAATGTATCATTAGGGAAAGGCAAATCCCTCATCTAAAACTTGTTCGAAAATATTTTCCATTAGAATTCATTGAAGCAGCGTAGTAAGCACTGCATTCAACTCCGATAATTGCGATTTCCACTCAAAATGCGGTGGACGCAAAGTGGGTGATCACTGTGTATTTCCCTTGTCTCTGTGCTTTATATTTACCTTTTCCTTCTTTTATGTATCATTAGGGAAAGGCAAATCCCTCATCTAAAACTTGTTCGAAAATATATTTTTCATTAGAATTCATTGAAGCAGCGTAGTAAGCACTGCATTCAACTCAGATAATTGCGATTTCCACTAAAAATGCGGTGGACGCAAAGTGGGTGATCACTGTGTATTTCCCTTGTCTCTGTGCTTTATATTTACCTTTTCCTTCTTTAATGTATCATTAGGGAAAGGCAAATCCCTCATCTAAAACTTGTTCGAAAATATTTTTCATTAGAATTCATTGAAGCAGCGTAGTAAGCACTGCATTCAACTCAGATAATTGCGATTTCCACTCAAAATGCGGTGGACGCAAAGTGGGTGATCACTGTGTATTTCCCTTGTCTCTGTGCTTTTATTTACCTTTTTCTTCTTCTTTAATGTATCATTAGGGAAAGGCAAATCCCTCATCTAAAACTTGTTCGAAAATATTTTTCATTAGAATTCATTGAAGCAGCGTAGTAAGCACTGCATTCAACTCAGATAATTGCGATTTCCACTCAAAATGCGGTGGACGCAAAAGTGGGTGATCACTGTGTATTTCCCTTGTCTCTGTGCTTTATATTTTCGAAAATTTTTCCTTCTTTAATGTATCATTAGGAAAAGGCAAATCCCTCATCTAAAACTTGTTCGAAAATATTTTTCATTAGAATTCATTGAAGCAGCGTAGTAAGCACTGCATTCAACTCAGATAATTGCGATTTCCACTCAAAATGCGGTGGACGCAAAGTGGGTGATCACTGTGTATTTCCCTTGTCTCTGTGCTTTATATTTCCTTTTTCCTTCTTTAATGTATCATTAGGGAAACGCAAATCCCTCATCTAAAACTTGTTCGAAAATATTTTTCATTAGAATTCATTGAAGCAGCGTAGTAAGCACTGCATTCAACTCAGATAATTGCGATTTCCACTCAAAAAATGCGGTGGACGCAAAGTGGGTGATCACTGTGTATTTCCCTTGTCTCTGTGCTTTATATTTACCTTTTTTTCCTTCTTTAATGTATCATTAGGGAAAGGCAAATCCCTCATCTAAAACTTGTTCGAAAATATTTTTCATTAGAATTCATTGAAGCAGCGTAGTAAGCACTGCATTCAACTCAGATAATTGCGATTTCCACTCAAAATGCGGTGGACGCAAAGTGGGTGATCACTGTGTATTTCCCTTGTCTCTGTGCTTTATATTTCCTTTTCCTTCTTTAATGTATCATTTAAATTCATCTAAAACTTGTTCTTTATATTTTTCATTAGAATTCATTGAAGCAGGTAAAGGCAATTCAACTCAGATAATTGCGAAAATGCGGTGGTTCAAAAATATTTTTCATTATATTTACCTTTTCATTGAATGTATCATTAGGGAAAAGGCAAACCTCATTAAAACTTGTTCGAAAATATTTTCAGATAATTGCGATTTCAACTCAGATAAAAATGCGGTGGACGCAAAGTGGGTGATCACTGTGTATTTCCCTTGTCTCTGTGCTTTATATTTACTTTTTCCTTCTTTAATGTATCATTAGGGAAAGGCAAATCCCTCATCTAAAACTTGTTCGAAAATATTTTTCATTAGAATTCATTGAAGCAGCGTAGTAAGCACTGCATTCAACTCAGATAATTGCGATTTCCACTCAAAATGCGGTGGACGCAAAGTGGGTGATCACTGTGTATTTCCCTTGTATCTGTGCTTCATATTTACCTTTTCCTTCTTTTATGTATCATTAAGGAAAGGCAAATCCCTCATCTAAAACTTGTTCGTAAATATTTTTCATTAGAATTCATTGAAGCAGCGTAGTAAGCACTGCATTCAACTCCGATAATTGCGATTTTCACAAAAAATGCGGTGGACGCAAAGTGGGTGATCATTGTGTATTTCCCTTGTCTCTGTGCTTTATATTTACCTTTTCCTTCTTTTATGTATCATTAGGGAAATGCAAATCCCTCATCTAAAACTTGTTCGAAAATATTTTTCATTAGAATTCATTGAAGCAGCGTAGTAAGCACTGCATTCAACTCAGATAATTGCGATTTCCACTCAAAATGCGGTGGACGCATTTACCTTTTCTTCTTTAATGTATCATTAGGGAAAGGCAAATCCCTCATCTAAAACTTGTTCGAAAATATTTTCATTAGAATTCATTGAAGCAGCGTAGTAAAGATAATTGCGATTTCCACTCAAAATGCGACCAAAGTGGGTGATCACTGTGTATTTCCCTTGTCTCTGTGCTTTATATTTACCTTTTTCTTCTTTAATGTATCATTAGGGAAAGGCAAATCCCTCATCTAAAACTTGTTCGAAAATATTTTTCATTAGAATTCATTGAAGCAGCGTAGTAAGCACTGCATTCAACTCAGATAATTGCGATTTCCACTCAAAATGCGGTGGACGCAAAGTGGGTGATCACTGTGTATTTCCCTTGTCTCTGTGCTTTATATTTACCTTTTCCTTCTTTAATGTATCATTAGGGAAAGGCAAATCCCTCATCTAAAACTTGTTCGAAAATATTTTTCATTAGAATTCATTGAAGCAGCGTAGTAAGCACTGCATTCAACTCCGATAATTGCGATTTTCACAAAAAAATGCGGTGGACGCAAAGTGGGTGATCATTGCGTATTTCCCTTGTCTCTGTGCTTTATATTTACCTTTTCCTTCTTTAATGTATCATTAGGGAAAGGCAAATCCCTCATCTAAAACTTTGTTCGAAAATATTTTCATTAGAATTCATTGAAGCAGCGTAGTAAGATAATTGCATTCAACTCAGATAATTGCGATTTCCTTTCTCTTCTTTCAAAATGCGGTGGACGCAAAGAATTCATTGGGTGATCATTCAACTCAGATAATTGATTTCCACTCAAAATGTATTTCCTTGTATTTCCCTTGTATCTGTGCTTTATATTTAGGTTTTCCTTCTTTAATGTATCATTAGGGAAAGGCAAATCCACTCATCTCAAACTGGTTCGAAAATATTTTCCATTAGAATTCATTGAAGCAGCGTAGTAAGCACTGCATTCAACTCCGATAATTGCGATTTCCACTCAAAATGCGGTGGACGCAAAGTGGGTGATCACTGTGTATTTCCCTTGTATCTGTGCTTTATATTTAGCTTTTCCTTCTTTAATGTATCATTAGGGAAAGGCAAATCCCTCATCTAAAACTTGTTCGAAAATATTTTCCATTAGAATTCATTGAAGCAGCGTAGTAAGCACTGCATTCAACTCAGATAATTGCGATTTCCACTCAAAATGCGGTGGACGCAAAGTGGGTGATCACTGTGTATTTCCCTTGTCTCTGTGCTTTATATTTACCTTTTCCTTCTTTAATGTATCATTAGGGAAAGGCAAATCCCTCATCTAAAACTTGTTCGAAAATATTTTTCATTAGAATTCATTGAAGCAGCGTAGTAAGCACTGCATTCAACTCAGATAATTGCGATTTCCACTCAAAATGCGGTGGACGCAAAGTGGGTGATCACTGTGTATTTCCCTTGTCTCTGTGCTTTATATTTACCTTTTCCTTCTTTAATGTATCATTAGGGAAAGGCAATTCCCTCATCTAAAACTTGCTCGAAAATATTTTTCATTAGAATTCATTGAAGCAGCGTAGTAAGCACTGCATTCAACTCAGATAATTGCGATTTCCCCTCAAAATGCGGTGGACGCAAAGTGGGTGATCACTCTGTATTTCCCTTGTCTCTGTGCTTTATATTTCCCTTTTCCTTCTTTAATGTATCATTAGGGAAAGGCAAATCCCTCATCTAAAACTTGATCGAAAATATTTTTCATTAGAATTCATTGAAGCAGCGTAGTAAGCACTGCATTCAACTCAGATAATTGCGATTTCCACTCAAAATGCGGTGGACGCAAAGTGGGTGATCACTGTGTATTTCCCTTGTCTCTGTGCTTTATATTTACCTTTTCCTTCTTTAATGTATCATTAGGGAAAGGCAAATCCCTCATCTAAAACTTGTTCGAAAATATTTTTCATTAGAATTCATTGAAGCAGCGTAGTAAGCACTGCATTCAACTCAGATAATTGCGATTTCCACTCAAAATGCGGTGGACGCAAAGTGGGTGATCACTGTGTATTTCCCTTGTCTCTGTGCTTTATATTTACCTTTTCCTTCTTTAATGTATCATTAGGGAAAGGCAAATCCCTCATCTAAAACTTGTTCGAAAATATTTTTCATTAGAATTCATTGAAGCAGCGTAGTAAGCACTGCATTCAACTCAGATAATTGCGATTTCCACTCAAAATGCGGTGGACGCAAAGTGGGTGATCACTGTGTATTTCCCTTGTCTCTGTGCTTTATATTTACCTTTTTATTCTTTAATGTATCATTAGGGAAAGGCAAATCCGCATCTAAAACTTGTTCGAAAATATTTTTCATTAGAATTCATTGAAGCAGCGTAGTAAGCACTGCATTCAACTCAGATAATTGCGATTTCCACTCAAAATGCGGTGGACGCAAAGTGGGTGATCACTGTGTATTTCCCTTGTCTCTGTGCTTTATATTTACCTTTCCATTCTTTAATGTATCATTAGGGAAAGGCAAATCCCTCATCTAAAACTTGTTCGAAAATATTTTTCATTAGAATTCATTGAAGCAGCGTAGTAAGCACTGCATTCAACTCAGATAATTGGGATGTCTACTCAAAATGCGGTGGACGCAAAGTGGGTGATCACTGTGTATTTCCCTTGTATCTGTGCTTTATATTTACCTTTTCCTTCTTTAATGTATCATTAGGGAAAGGCAAATCCCTCATCTAAAACTTGTTCGAAAATATTTTTCATTAGAATTCATTGAAGCAGCGTAGTAAGCACTGCATTCAACTCAGATAATTGCGATTTCCACTCAAAATGCGGTGGACGCAAAGTGGGTGATCACTGTGTATTTCCCTTGTATCTGTGCTTTTATATTTATTTTTTTCCTTCTTTAATGTATCATTAGGGAAAGGCAAATCCCTCATCTAAAACTTGTTCGTAAATATTTTTCATTAGAATTCATTGAAGCAGCGTAGTAAGCACTGCATTCAACTCAGATAATTGCGATTTTCACTCAAAAATGCGGTGGACGCAAAGTGGGTGATCACTGTGTATTTCCCTTGTCTCTGTGCTTTATATTTACCTTTTTCTTCTTTAATGTATCATTAGGGAAAGGCAAATCCCTCATCTAAAACTTGTTCTTAAATATTTTTCATTAGAATTCATTGAAGCAGCGTAGTAAGCACAGCATTCAACTCAGATAATTGCGATTTCCACTCAAAATGCGGTGGACGCAAAGTGGGTGATCACTGTGTATTTCCCTTGTCTCTGTGCTTTATATTTACCTTTTCCTTCTTTAATGTATCATTAGGGAAAGGCAAATCCCTCATCTAAAACTTGTTCGAAAATATTTTTCATTAGAATTCATTGAAGCAGCGTAGTAAGCACTGCATTCAACTCAGATAATTGCGATTTCCACTCAAAATGCGGTGGACGCAAAGTGGGTGATCACTGTGTATTTCCCTTGTCTCTGTGCTTTATATTTACCTTTTCCTTCTTTAATGTATCATTAGGGAAAGGCAAATCCCTCTTCTAAAAATGTTCGAAAATATTTTTCATTAGAATTCATTGAAGCAGCGTAGTAAGCACTGCATTCAACTCAGATAATTGCGATTTAAAAACTCAAAATGCGGTGGACGCAAAGTGGGTGATCACTGTGTATTTCCCTTGTCTCTGTGCTTTATATTTACCTTTCATTCTTTTATGTATCATTAGGGAAAGGCAAATCCCTCATCTAAAACTTGTTCGAAAATATTTTTCATTAGAATTCATTGAAGCAGCGTAGTAAGCACTGCATTCAACTCCGATAATTGCGATTTCCACTCAAAATGCGGTGGACGCAAAGTGGGTGATCACTGTGTATTTCCCTTGTATCTGCGCTTCATATTTACCTTTTCATTCTTTAATGTATCATTAGGGAAAGGCAAATCCCTCATCTAAAACTTGTTCGAAAATATTTTTCATTAGAATTCATTGAAGCAGCGTAGTAAGCACTGCATTCAACTCAGATAATTGCGATTTCCACTCAAAATGCGGTGGACGCAAAGTGGGTGATCACTGTGTATTTCCCTTTTGTCTCTGTGCTTTATATTTACCTTTTTCCTTCTTTAATGTATCATTAGGGAAAGGCAAATCCCTCATCTAAAACTTGTTCGAAAATATTTTTCATTAGAATTCATTGAAGCAGCGTAGTAAGCACTGCATTCAACTCAGATAATTGCGATTTCCACTCAAAATGCGGTGGACGCAAAGTGGGTGATCACTGTGTATTTCCCTTGTCTCTGTGCTTTATATTTACCTTTTCATTCTTTAATGTATCATTAGGGAAAGGCAAATCCCTCATCTAAAACTTGTTCGAAAATATTTTTCATTAGAATTCATTGAAGCAGCGTAGTAAGCACTGCATTCAACTCAGATAATTGCGATTTCCACTCAAAATGCGGTGGACGCAAAGTGGGTGATCACTGTGTATTTCCCTTGTCTCTGTGCTTTATATTTACCTTTCGATTCTTTAATGTATCATTAGGGAAAGGCAAATCCCTCATCTAAAACTTGTTCGAAAATATTTTTCATTAGAATTCATTGAAGCAGCGTAGTAAGCACTGCATTCAACTCAGATAATTGCGATTTCCACTCAAAATGCGGTGGACGCAAAGTGGGTGATCACTGTGTATTTCCCTTGTCTCTGTGCTTTATATTTACCTTTTTTCTTCTTTAATGTATCATTAGGGAAAGGCAAATCCCTCATCTAAAACTTGTTCGAAAATATTTTTCATTAGAATTCATTGAAGCAGCGTAGTAAGCACTGCATTCAACTCAGATAATTGCGATTTCCACTCAAAATGCGGTGGACGCAAAGTGGGTGATCACTGTGTATTTCCCTTGTATCTGTGCTTTATATTTACCTTTTCCTTCTTTAATGTATCATTAGGGAAAGGCAAATCCCTCATCTAAAACTTGTTCGAAAATATTTTTCATTAGAATTCATTGAAGCAGCGTAGTAAGCACTGCATTCAACTCAGATAATTGCGATTTCCACTCAAAATGCGGTGGACGCAAAGTGGGTGATCACTGTGTATTTCCCTTGTCTCTGTGCTTTATATTTACCTTTCTCTTCTTTAATGTATCATTAGGGAAAGGCAAATCCCTCATCTAAAACTTGATCGAAAATATTTTTTCATTAGAATTCATTGAAGCAGCGTAGTAAGCACTGCATTCAACTCAGATAATTGCGATTTCCACTCAAAAATGCGGTGGACGCAAAGTGGGTGATCACTGTGTATTTCCCTTGTCTCTGTGCTTTATATTTACCTTTTCCTTCTTTTTAATGTATCATTAGGGAAAGGCAAATCCCTCCTCTAAAACTTGTTCGAAAATATTTTTCATTAGAATTCATTGAAGCAGCGTAGTAAGCACTGCATTCAACTCAGATAATTGCGATTTCCACTCAAAATGCGGTGGACGCAAAAAGTGGGTGATCACTGTGTATTTCCCCTTGTCTCTGTGCTTTATATTTCCTTTTTCCTTCTTTAATGTATCATTAGGGAAAGGCAAATCCCTCATCTAAAACTTGTTCGAAAATATTTTTCATTAGAATTCATTGAAGCAGCGTAGTAAGCACTGCATTCAACTCAGATAATTGCGATTTCCACTCAAAATGCGGTGGACGCAAAGTGGGTGATCACTGTGTATTTCCCTTGTCTCTGTGCTTTATATTTACCTTTTCCTTCTTTAATGTATCATTAGGGAAATGCAAATCCCTCATCTAAAACTTGTTCGTAAATATTTTTCATTAGAATTCATTGAAGCAGCGTAGTAAGCACTGCATTCAACTCAGATAATTGCGATTTTCACAAAAAATGCGGTGGACGCAAAGTGGGTGATCTCTGTGCTTTATATTTCCTTTCTCTTCTTTTGTATCTGTGCTTTATATTTACCTTTTTCATTAGAATTCATTTAACTGCATTGTCAGATAATCATTGCGGTGGGAAAGTGGGTGATCAAATTTCCCTCATCATTAAAACTTCATTAAAAATCGAAAAAAAAATTTTTCATTAGAAATCATTGAAGCAGCGTAGTAAGCACTGCATTCAACTCAGATAATTGCGATTTCCACTCAAAATGCGGTGGACGCAAAGTGGGTGATCACTGTGTATTTCCCTTGTCTCTGTGCTTTATATTTCCTTTTTCCTTCTTTAATGTATCATTAGGGAAACGCAAATCCCTCATCTAAAACTTGATCGAAAATATTTTTCATTAGAATTCATTGAAGCAGCGTAGTAAGCACTGCATTCAACTCAGATAATTGCGATTTCCACTCAAAATGCGGTGGACGCAAAGTGGGTGATCACTGTGTATTTCCCTTGTCTCTGTGCTTTATATTTCCCTTTTCTTCTTTAATGTATCATTAGGGAAAGGCAAATCCCTCATCTAAAACTTGCTCGAAAATATTTTTCATTAGAATTCATTGAAGCAGCGTAGTAAGCACTGCATTCAACTCAGATAATTGCGATTTCCACTCAAAATGCGGTGGACGCAAAGTGGGTGATCACTGTGTATTTCCCTTGTCTCTGTGCTTTATATTTACCTTTCTCTTCTTTAATGTATCATTAGGGAAAGGCAAATCCCTCATCTAAAACTTGTTCGAAAATATTTTTCATTAGAATTCATTGAAGCAGCGTAGTAAGCACTGCATTCAACTCAGATAATTGCGATTTCCACTCAAAATGCGGTGGACGCAAAGTGGGTGATCACTGTGTATTTCCCTTGTCTCTGTGCTTTATATTTACCTTTTCATTCTTCTTTAATGTATCATTAGGGAAAGGCAAATCCCTCATCTAAAACTTGTTCGAAAATATTTTTCATTAGAATTCATTGAAGCAGCGTAGTAAGCACTGCATTCAACTCAGATAATTGCGATTTCCACTCAAAATGCGGTGGACGCAAAGTGGGTGATCACTGTGTATTTCCCTTGTCTCTGTGCTTTATATTTACCTTTTCTTCTTTAATGTATCATTAGGGAAAGGCAAATCCCTCATCTAAAACTTGTTCGAAAATATTTTTCATTAGAATTCATTGAAGCAGCGTAGTAAGCACTGCATTCAACTCAGATAATTGCGATTTCCACTCAAAATGCGGTGGACGCAAAGTGGGTGATCACTGTGTATTTCCCTTGTCTCTGTGCTTTATATTTACCTTTTCCTTCTTTAATGTATCATTAGGGAAAGGCAAATCCCTCATCTAAAACTTGTTCGAAAATATTTTTCATTAGAATTCATTGAAGCAGCGTAGTAAGCACTGCATTCAACTCAGATAATTGCGATTTCCACTCAAAATGCGGTGGACGCAAAAAGTGGGTGATCACTGTGTATTTCCCTTGTCTCTGTGCTTTATATTTACCTTTTCCTTCTTTAATGTATCATTAGGGAAAGGCAAATCCCTCATCTAAAACTTGTTCGAAAATATTTTTCATTAGAATTCATTGAAGCAGCGTAGTAAGCACTGCATTCAACTCAGATAATTGCGATTTCCACTCAAAATGCGGTGGACGCAAAGTGGGTGATCACTGTGTATTTCCCTTGTCTCTGTGCTTTATATTTACCTTTCTCTTCTTTAATGTATCATTAGGGAAAGGCAAATCCCTCATCTAAAACTTGTTCGAAAATATTTTCATTAGAATTCATTGAAGCAGCGTAGTAAGCACTGCATTCAACTCAGATAATTGCGATTTCCACTCAAAATGCGGTGGACGCAAAGTGGGTGATCACTGTGTATTTCCCTTGTCTCTGTGCTTTATATTTACCTTTTCCTTCTTTAATGTATCATTAGGGAAAGGCAAATCCCTCATCTAAAACTTGTTCGAAAATATTTTTCATTAGAATTCATTGAAGCAGCGTAGTAAGCACTGCATTCAACTCAGATAATTGCGATTTCCACTCAAAATGCGGTGGACGCAAAGTGGGTGATCACTGTGTATTTCCCTTGTCTCTGTGCTTTAT